>CAJQZJ010004888.1:13068923-13146968 GCA_907164525.1 Lophiomys imhausi
ACACACACACACACACACACACACACACACACACACACACACACACACACACCCATACACTTTGTGGTCAGTTTGCAAAAGTGTTTGTGACTTACCTTTTCACTAATAGTTGCATTAGGAGTGAGGCCTAAGAACTAAAGTTACAGAAAGAGGGAAGGGTGTGCATGAGGAGGAAAGTGGCACAGAGCACTGGAATGTGATGTTGCTGTATGCATAGAATGGTCCTCGTTTGTGAGACAAGAAAAGAGGCAGAGGAAATGTACTCAGTCCTTCCAAAGTGCTCTTAAACGGCTGTTCCAGCCATGAGATCCAGATCCATGTTTGTGAGACTCCGTTATGGATTCTGTGCTCTGACCATCTGGCAGAATGGCTGACAGCTTTGCAAGTCATGTGCTCTGCCCCTCATAGACCCACTGAGTTGGAGTCTAAGGCTAGCATCAGGTTAGGACAGTGTTTAAAGCTCTGAAGGTGTCTGGGATATACAGGCTAGTCAGAAAGATGCTAGCCTACTCTAAATCAAGCACTGATAGGCACTGGATGACACCTTAAACTTTACATAGCACATGATACATGACATTTATAGAAAAGACCAAAAGCATGGCATTAGTAAACTGGCCACCTAGGATGTCAATAGCAGAGGACTCAAAACAAGTCACGTCACCCCAAATAACCTGGTTTCTACCAGTTCCACTTCTGTAACATGTTCTAATCCTCTCACCCACTCCACAAGTTTCTTTAAAAATATTAACTTATTTCTATTTTGTACATATGTGTGAATCTATATACATACACATACATATACACATGGATTATATACATATATATTCACATACAAAAAATAAAATATGTGTGTGTGTGTGTGTGTGTGTGTGTGTGTGTGTGTGTGTGTGTGTCTGGTGCTCATGGAGGTCAGAGGAGGGCATTGGGTCCTCTGCAAGTAGAGTTACAAGGCAGTTGTGAGCCACCATTTGGGCCCTGGGAATCAAACCTAGGCCCTCTGCAAGATCAGAAAATATTCTTAATTGCTGAGGGATCTCTTGATTTCCACAAGACTCTAAAAACTAACTTTCAGGGCTATAGAGATGGATTCGCAGTTAAGGGCCCTGACTGCTCTTTCAGAGGACTGAGGTTTGCTTCTCATCACCAACATTGTGGCTCATAGCCATCTATGCCTCAGTTCAGGGACCCCCAATGTCCAGTCCTGGCTTCTTTGGACACTAGGCACTCTTGTGAGGCACATAAATACAGAAAGTCATTCATACACATATGAAAATCCTCTCAATTAAGGCAACAGCTAGGTATTACTGTGATAGGGGCTGAGTGATGCTATGAGGAGCTAGGAATTAAAAGGCTCTATGCACTAAGGAATGTAGGGGATATGTTCAATGCTTCCATTTCCTGCTACGTGGGAGAGATTTCAAATATTTTTACTAATTATGGAATTAATTTAACAATTCACTCAACAAATAATTATTGAGAGTATCTCATGTGCCATCGTAGTTCCAGACATATGAGAAACATGGGGCAAAGCTGGCTCCTTCAGGGAGGTTTTATAGACAAGCTTGAGAGGATCACTGGATGGACATGCTTGGGAATACCCTTACCAGTCATCATTTATGAGGTTCTAAGAGTACCCACGCTAGGCTAGATACTGAGCTAATAGGGACCATCACAAATACTCTCAAGTACAATTCACCATTAATGTATAGAGGAAATAACTTAATTGTGGATTAACAAACAAGAGAGATAAAATAACTTCCCATGGTCACATGATGGCAGGGCAGTATCTCGTTTGTGAGACTCTTCAGACTCTTCTGGAATTTTCTTTCATCTTACCAGAGATATTGGCTTCTAAAAAAAAACTACTCCCTCAAAGCCTAGTTCTCCAAAGTGAAATTTTTAATTATTTTGGAAATTAGAAGCATACAGTCTACTTAACCAAAGAACGCATCTATTGCCCTTTCCCCTGACCTGCTACACACATTGTCAGATTTATACACACATGTATTGAGTGGGCCACAGAACACTCACTGAGTGTATTCTGGCTAGTATGTAGAGTCTCACCCTTCTTCATATTCTTTTAAGAAATATATTATACACTCTGACATCATGCCCTTCTGTGTTGTTCTTTCTTACAGCATTTGCCACAACGCAAGATGTTAATCTGTGTATGTGCCATTTCAGTAAAATGAGCTCTTTGAGCTCATTTCTTCTTCTTTTTTTTTGTAGAGAAGATCTAGGCAGATGACCATGCATAAAGAGACTTCTGTAAATACACACATGATGAATGGGCAAGCAAAATCTGGGTCTGACTATGAATCATTGATATAAATCAAAAAAGACTTGCAAAGAACCACTAACCTCAAACAGTTACATTCTAATGGCCCAGAGGACTTGAATCTCACCAGACTAAGATTTTCATTCCTCAACTTTCAAGTCTTTGGCTGGTTGTTAGAAGCAGATCCAGGTGAGACTTGAAGCTTCTTCCTGTTTTCCTGGACCTGAGCTGTAGCTGCTTCCAGGGAGTGATGTGAGGTGTCCTCTTCCTGAAGGCTAATGCTGGGTAGGGGGAGGGCGATCTGGATTCTGCCTTTGGATTATAGCATGCTGAGAATGAATGAAAAGATTTAGGGAACAACAATATCCCATGGGAGCACCCGTGGTGGTCCACACAGCCCCAGAAATGTGTGAACAGATCTGTTTATTCACAAGTAATGCTTCATGGACACATGGGTGGTGAAAACAGTCACTTCAAGTATTTAAAGATTCAGCTTGTAAATAACTCTAGCTAATTGAGTAAATGAAAAATAATGTGCACTGTTCACTTTTTAAAAAAATTCATTTACTTCAAGTTCATTTTCTTATGGAGGTCTCTACTTAGGTCCATATTGAGATGCCTATAGACTTCTGACCCCCTCTTCATATTATTTTTTTGTATGATTATTCCGTCATTTTATTTCAACATACTAAAAAAGCTTTATGTTACTAGCAAGTAGTTTGCTTTTAAAATTCTAGGTTTTGTTTTTCTTTGTTTTCTACTTAGTTTTTTTTCTTTTTTTTTTCCTTTATTTTTCATTTCTTCAAGTTACATCTCAATCGCAGTCCCCTCCCTATTCCCCCTCCAGTCCCACCCTCCCACCCTCCATATTATTTTTTTTCATGTTTCACTTACTTTATTTTCTCCCTTAGCACTTATTATTGTTTAATGTTATATAGTTTTACTTATTTATCATCAAAAGTATTTGTTATTAGGAATGCCCAAGGTCAAGAACAAAAACAAATGATGACAAATGATAGCAAGATGTAGGGGAAAGGGAACATTTAGTGCTGGTGGCAGTTCAACCACTTCAGAAATCAGTTCGGAGATTCCTCAAAAACTGTGCATAGATCTACTACATGACCCAGTCATCCAATGTCTGAAGATAAAACCAACGGAATATACCTTACTACAGAGGTACTTGCTTATCCATACTCACTGTAGCTCTAGTTACAATAGCCAGGAAATTAAAACAGCATGAATGTTCACAATTGAATGTATTCATAATGACAATGTGGCACAAATGCACAGTGCAATTCTATTCAGCTGTAGCGAAAAATGATACTATGGAATCTGCAGGTAAAAGGATGGAACTGAAGGAAATAGTGAGATAATCTAGAACCAGAAAGACAAAGACAAAGGCTGTGCATTCTCTCTCTCTCATATGTGGATCTTAGCTTAGAATCTTTAAGTTTACATACTTATCTTGGAATACCTGTACATGTCAAGAAATTAGAAAAGAGACGTGATGAGTAAGGGAAAGAAATATCTTAAAGGAAGTGGGAGAGTAGAAATATGTGGCATAAAGGAGGAACAGGGTGTGGATGTGGGGTTGAGCTGGAAGGGTAGTGCACAAGATGGTGTAGGTGAGGGATAACAAGCACTAAGGGTATTTGAAAAAGCCATATGGGAACCTACTATTTTATCAATCTCCAAAGTATGTGCAAGTATGCAAAGAGTTTAAGTAGAGTTATCCTAGATAGAGGGCTGTTGGGGTAGTATTAAGCATTCTAAATGTTAACTAATTGGTCCTGCTTGCTGTCTGTTACTTACATTGAATCTGATTAGTTAAATAAAATGCCGAGGCCTGAGATTGGGCAAAGACAGAGAAAGGTGGGACTTCCTGGGATTAGAGCAGGAAGCCTGCACTTTAGACAGAGGATTAATGTATTCCAGCCAGGAGCAGCAGGAAGGAGGCACACACCATGGCATAGAAAAAGGAACCTCATTCTACATGGCCAGGAACATCGGCATGGCATGGAAAATGGCAGTCCAAGGGGACGTATGTATATATGGGGTCATATTTGGGTAATGGAATTAAGAGCTAGTTTAGATGGGCCAGGATTGCACAATTCAGGCCTAGGCTTGTTAAAATCCATGTGGTCTCTGTGTGTACTCATTTGTAATGGCTGCTTAAAGATTAAAGGCTGCCGAACAAGCAAAAATAATATAAATACTGGTTAAATAATTTAATTAGCCATATTATTCTTTTTACAGAGGGCATTACTCCTTCCAGAAGCCATTAACTGTCATGTCAAATGTCCAGTTTATAGAGTGGGATACCCCCCGTCAAATCATCAGTCTTGGGGATGGATGCAATGGCCACTAGTTTTTTATCTGTAAAAGAAAATACCTGTCTGTATTGTAATTGAGTTTGACTTGGTTCTTTATTTTGCTTCTATTCAGCACCAACAGTTCCAGTACTTAGAAAGGTACCTCACACATATTAGGCCTCCAGTTTTTATCTATTACATGACTTTTTTT
Organism: Lophiomys imhausi; assembly: GCA_907164525.1. NCBI lineage: Eukaryota > Metazoa > Chordata > Mammalia > Rodentia > Muridae > Lophiomys > Lophiomys imhausi. Next base: position 13,073,725 of record CAJQZJ010004888.1, read on the forward strand.
TTTTTAATGAAGGACCTTAATTGACTCTTGCCTTTCTGATCTATTTTTTTTAAAGTAATAATTGTGTAATCTCTGTAGCCACCTGCAGTCTAACATTCTAATCTGATATTAAGGCCATTTTCTTTTCATGCCAGTAAGGTAAATTATAGTTTGAAAATTTTATGTTGTATTTTTATTATATTTTTAAGCTTATTAACTCTTTTCTTAAAAAAGTATTATTTATTTCTAGAACATAGTTTCCTCCCTCCTCCCCTCTTGGCCCCTCCCTTCATCTCTCCTCTCCCTCTCTCCTTCCCTCCCTCCCTCCCTCCCTTCCTCCCTCCCTCCCTCCTTGTTCCTCTACTTGGTACTCTCCTTCTCCTCAGATGAGATGGGTCCTCACATATCATACTCCCTCAGATCTTGCGTCATGTGAGGCCCAAGAGCTTACACTCGTACTGGAGCTTGATAAGGCACACCATCTAGGGTGTGGGGTTCCACCAACCTGCAGCAGATTCCATGACTCACTGGTGGGTAGAATTTTTCCTAGGATAGATATGCTAGGTTCCTGTCTATTTGGGTGTGTGGGTTGTAGGATAGTTATCCTCTGATGTATGGTTAATATCCATTTGTAAGGGAATACATACCATGTTTATCTTTCTGGAACTGCGTCAGCTCACTTAGGATGAGCTTTTCTAGTTCCATCCATTTGGTTTTGAATTGCATGATTTCCTCATTTCTGATAGCTGTGTAGTATTCCATTGTGTATATGTACCACAGTTTTTTTATCCATTCTTCAGTTGATGGACATCTGGGTTGTTTCCAGTTTCTGGCTATTACAAATAAAGCTGCTATGAACATTGTTGAGGCAATGTCCTTTTGGTTTCTTTTCAGATCTTTTGGATATATGCCCAAGAGGGGTATGGCTGGGTCTTAAGGTATTGTTCGTAGTAATACTTAAAAATGAAATGTCAAGTTTTGACCTCTCGCTACCAACCGACATAAACTGTTTAGGATAATTAAGAAACGGAAACTAATAGTCATGAAAACGTGTCATTTTGTTAGTTACTATGACAGTCTATCACAGTTATTTTCTAAGCTACTCAGAAATCAAGTTGCTAAGAGACAAGCAATATTTGCTTATCTAAATATAAGAGATAGATAGGGCATCTTCAAAAACCTCAAGAGATCTGCAGAATATGGCATTCAAAGATGTTTTCTTAACTTAAGAATTCTTGATATCGAGACATGTCAGCTCCTGACAGCACCCCCTATATTACTCCAAATAGAAGATGAGCATCGAAGAATCTCCAGTGGGAGATGATTGAATTGGTGGTAAGCCATTCTCTTGGCAAGAAAAACCACTTGCTTCAACTGTAGACAGACTTCTGTCCAAAAAGGACAAAACTTGGAAGCAGATAAGTCGACAGCCTAGCTCTGCCAAGACAGGGTAGGTAAGTCCTTCATAATTCCTGCTCTACAACCAATGTCTGTCAGAGAAATGGGGCCAAATGGCTGAAGATTGATGCTGTAATGTATGGAGAGAAAATGGGAACTGTCCAGGCAGCCACTGGTATGTCATTTTTTAGTTTTGGAAGCTGCAGGCCCTGCACTTCCTATGTAATCAGATATATTTATCCCTCTCAGGTCTCTGAGGTGGTTGAAGAATAGATAGCTAGAGTCTCATAGTTAAATTTTGAGTTGTTTAGGAATCAAGAGTGTGTTCTGGATCTAAGAAGATATTTTTAAAATTATGAGGCAAGTTAGTAAGAAAGCTGAGTTAGATATAGAACTTTAAACTCATGGAGATGCTTAGATAGTAGAATGTTAAAGTCAGGTGCCAAATACATATGGACTGGACATTGGGAATGTATGCTAAGCCATATAACTCTTATAATCGTGGCCTATTTATTTCTGTTGTTTTGTATTGTATTTATAGTTATAAGAAAAAGAACCATTATTTGGTCTGAAAGGGAGAGCTGTTGGGGGGAAAAATAAATACCTTAAACTATATAAAAAAAAAAAAAAAAGAAGGGAAGAGGATGGGGGGGTTGAGGGGGAGGAGGGTGCAAGGGTGGGACTGGAGGGGGAAGTAGGGAGGGGATTGTGATTGAGATGTAACTTGAAGAAAAAAAAAAATAAATTATTTAAAAAAAGTAATAATTGTGAAATAGAAGTATTTACTACTTTAATATTGAAATACCATTAGTATTTAATGATGATTAAAATATTAAATAAACTATAACATATTGATGTATATTAACCTGCTGTTCTGCATTCAAATAGATGGATAGAACATATCACCAATGCTATCATCTTATCTACCTTTGGCTTAGCAATCACAGTGTTTATCCATTGTCTCCAGAAATGTTTATGATAGTTGCTTCCATCAGATAAAAGTGAGTGAGCATAAACCCAAAATTTACATATTCTTCCTTATTAACACTTAATCTTTGTGTAGAATCTAATAGATCATAAAGAAGACATAAAATTATAACTCATAATTACTTTATCATTTATAAAGTTTTGGTGCTCCAAAATGTGACAGCTAATCAGAATTCAGTGGGGGCATAAGATGGAACCTAATATAATCTGACTTAGTTTGGTGGTAGAAAGATATTACTGAAGTGATCACAGAAATAATTATACAACTACATCTATCACTAAAGCAATTAAAGAGAAATACTTGATACACTGAGAGTCTATAATGGAGGAGGAGAGAGTGTGATTAACTTAGATGAGCAGTTAATTAGTTGAAGTTCAGATACGTGGCTGAGAGTGTGTTTTTGTATTTGCTGGAAGGTGTGGAATATCATCCTAAGGGGAGATAAAAGCACATGCAAAGGCTGATTGAAAAAGGAGAAGATGAGCATCGAAGAATCTCCAGTATGAGATGGTTGAATTAGTGGCAAGCCTATCTCTTGGCATGAGAAAACCCCTTGCTTCAACTGCAGACAGACTGCTGTCCAAAAAGGACAAAACGTGGTAGCAGGGAAGTCGACAGCCTAGCTCTGCCAAGACAGGGTAGGTTAGTCCTCCACAATCCCTGCTCTACAATAAATGTCTGTCAGAGAAACAGGACCAAAAGGCTGAAGACTGATGCTGGAACGTATGGAGAGAAAATGGGAACTGTCCAGGTAGTCACTGGTTTGTCATTTCTTAGTATTGGAAGCTGCAGGCCCTGCACTTCCTATATAATCAGATATATTTATCCTTCTCAGCTCTCTGAGGTGGTTGAAGAATAGACAGCTTGAGTCTCATAGCTAAATTTTGAGTTGTTTAGGAATCAAGAGGGCGTTCTAGATCTAAGAAGATGGTTATAATAGTGATGCAAGTTAGTATGAAAGCTAAGTCAGTTATAGAACTTTAAACTCATGGAGATGGTTAGAAGGTAGAAGGTTAAAGTCAGGGTCCAAATATGTATGAACTGGACATTGGGAAGGTATACTGGGCCATTTAACTCTCATAAATGTGGCATATTTAATTCTGCTGTTTTGTATAGAATTTACTGTTATAAGAGAAAGAACCATTTGTTGGATTGAAAAGGGAAGCTGTTGGGGGGGAAGAGGGTGGAAGGGTGGGACAGGAAGGGGGAATAGGGAAGGGTTTGTGACTGAGATGTAACTTGAAGAAAAAAAAATAAAGTACTTATATAAAAAAAAAAAGAAAAAGAGAATTACTTAAAAAAAAAAAGAAAAAGGATGAAAAGCATGTTTGAGATGTCCAAAGAAGGACCATGGATAGAGCTCAGTAAAGTGGAGAAAAGTAAAGAGCTGGAGTTGATTGAATGTTAATCTCCGAGTAACAAGAAACAGTTGAAGTCTTTTGTTTAAACATCAGAGATAGGACTTAACTCCAGTGCATCTATACCATTCCTGTCGGATGGAATTAACAATAAAAATTAAGCTTATTTGCTATCATCATTAAACAAACCAAGGTCTTTCCTTGACCTTTCACTTTCTGGTTGTTTAATTTGATATTCTCTGCAGAGGGAGGGTCTCCATGACCTTTTATACTCAGGTAGTTGTAACACACCAGAAGAAACATGCTGTTGGCCACAATGGAGATGGCCAGGACAGTTTCCTTGTCTGGAGAACAAAAGCCAACTCTCAATAAACCAGTGTCAAAAGGCCACATCAGCCGGAAGAAATTACTTGAATGTAGATACATAGTCCAAACAGGAGAGAAGAGAGACTATCTCTAGGCCACTTGGAGTTGAAAGTTGGCCCATCAATGAAAAAGTGGGAACTAAGAAAGGTCATGTGCAGGTTTATGTGCTTACCTGACAGGCTTCTTTGATGGCTCTAGACTATGCAGCTATGCTAGCCCACAGCCTACTGACCTGATTCTGGATTAATAAGTTTCCTACTTCTGATCATTCCACTTCTTACAGTTGAAACCTGCTGTAATATTCCAGAGCCTGTATGAGCATGCTGACCCCCTTTTCATATTCCGGTCCCTTCTAATGCCCCTCTACTTCTCTCTCATTCTTAGCCAACAGTGCAGTGAGGGCCTTTCACTTTCTTAAGAAAATCTATAAACACTCCCTCCCTTTCCCCCTCTCTGCCTGCCTGCCTTCCTGCCTGCCTGTCTGTCTGTCTCTCCCTCTGTGTATGTGTGCTCTCAGTTGTGTCTGGATAATAATATGGGTATGAATGTGTGCCTGCAAGGTACATACGTGGAAGTTAAAAGGTAATTTCAGGTGTTGGTCTTCAGACACCCTCTACCTTTTCTGTGAGACTGGATCTCTCATTGGTCCGGAACTTCATCACATAGGCTCATCACCTTCAATGTATCTACTGCCTTTACCTCCCATCTACCCATGCTTAGGGTTTCAGCTACATGGCACTGTGTCTTGCTTTTTAGATGGGTTCAGAAGATCAAAACTCAGAGCTTTCTGCTTGCAAGGGAAGTGCTTTATGGACTAAGCCAGGTCCCTGAAGCCTAATCACATTCTTGAGTATGGGTCTCCTAAAGCTCTGCTAGCCTCCACTGAGTCCCACCTGTCCTACAGAGTACTTCTTGGAAGTCTTTCCTTCAGGAAATTTTGGTACTTTTGAGCAGAAGTACAGACACCTCTGTCTTTTGCCTTCCCCTTTGCAGTGATCATTACTAGGCTGCCCATTTCACTGCCACAACTCCACATGCTTTGAAGATGGTGAGAGTGTCTGTGTTGTTTACTTTGGGATCATCAAAAACACCCTCAGTGCTTGAGAGCAGCAGGTGCTAAGTAAATAAACAGTGCCTAAATGAACTCACAAACAATATCTTTGTAAGTATTCTAAAGGAAAGGGCTCATGAATGCACCATTGGTGTAGAATGTTCAGGAATTGTTTGCTAAAGAGTCTTGAAGTTATAGTACTCATCGAATCCTCAATTGACATCATGTCATCAATGCTTTTATGGGATATCTTGAATATAACATTTTCATGGGAGAGTTCTTCAGCACGCAGACTTGCCAGGATCCAGCCATTTGTGCTACTGGCGACTGTCCCAGGCCTTCCCTCTGTAAAGCATTTTCTGCAAGAGGATGGGAGTTTGCCTGGAGTCTGCTTATAAAAGCCCATTTTCAGCACTTTTGTTTCCCTTGGATTCATTCACTGCTTGAGAAACATCATTCAGATCCCTGAAAACACAAACTGAAAGAAAATAGGAAAGTGTACCCTCTATTACAATTCTCAGCTCCTGCTGAAGCCCCATATATACTTTTCTGGCTTTAGAGATTTTAAATACAAGAATCTTTCCTGGAGTCAGACACTGGCCCTGGATGAAGTCTGTGCTCACATTCTGCACCTATTTTCCTCCCTGGGTTTTTCCATTTGTATGAAAAGAAACCCTGGTTGGATTCCAAATCTATGAAACAGCTGCCTTCTGGACTCCCCTCTCAGTTCACATAACCTTCTCTATTCATGTCACCAAAATGGTTTCACAGCCATCAGTTGCTACAGTACCCCTGAGGAGAAGACAAAGGGGAAACAGTAAGGGATCTCAGATCTTCATTTCATGCAGGCTTCGAGAGGGAGAAAGGCAGCATCATGCCACAGGTAGCATTTCTAAGTTTACATGGAGCTGCAGAGTCCCTGAGTGGCTTTCGAAAGCCCTCACAGCTTTCAGGCTCTCACAACCCCTGGGACTCCTTGTTAACCCTCTTTGCTCTACTGCAGGCAAAGCAATATAAACCGCGGCCAACATCCAGGCACCAAGAGAAATTTGTTCTGAGGTTTCAGGCAGTAAGGAAGACACACCATGCAACATGCCACTTGCTTCCCATCCACTGCCCATAGAAACTTCCCATCCACTGGAGTTGCTAGTTTCATCTCCTTTGCACAAGAAGGTACTGGGCATCAAAAGGTTCAAGTCAGGGAATCCAAAGTCTTGGATTTGGATCTAGGTGTGGTGGCTCATGACTTGCACTGGGGAAGCTGAGTTAATGAGTTCAAGGCTGGTCTAGACTGCAGAGCTACTATTTAAACAAAAACAGAACAAAAAAGCCAAAATAGCAACAAAAGGACATACATTTGTGGGAGCGTACAACAAAGACATAAACAGACATTCTTTTATTAGTTGAAACTTAGATCTACTATCCCACCCTTGCATCTCCCCATTACCCTCCAAAAAAACAAGTCCAATTTGTGTTGCACATATACTCACTAAAGCATGATTAAACTCCCAGTGGCCGGTCCCCTAACACACACCAGAGGCCATCAGTGAAGAGCTATGCTTCAGCATCCCTATCACAGTTGTTTCAACATTTATTTCTTTACTCAAGTTACATCTCGATCACAGTCCCCTCCCTCCTCCCCACCCTCTTCCCCCTCTCCCTTCTCTCATTCTCCTTGGATGAGGGGGGCCCCCACATTTCAACACACCTCAGTTCATCAGTCACATGAGGACTAAGAGGTTACTCTTGCACTGGGGCCCGACATGACAGTCCAGCTAGGGTAAGGTATTCCACTAACAAGTAACAAAGTCCATGACAGAGACTGGCCCTCTCCACTTGATAAGGGATCTGTATGAAGACCAAGTTGCCTACCATCTATACATATATGGGGGGGGGGAAGGTCTGGTCTATATATGCTTTCTTCTTTTTTTAGGGGGTATAGTGTTTCAGTCTCTGTAAGCCTCTAGGGGCCTAGGTATCACAATTTTTAAGGACTCTCTTCATTAGTTTTCTGTCTAGACTGTTTTTTGGAGGGGGTGGGGCAGGGGTAAGAAGTTGTCACAGAAGCCTTCAATGTCTCTCATTCTCAGTTGTGAATCTGTAGTCACCCATACCACTGTAGAAGTTTTCTTGCCTGTAGCAGCACCTATCACTGACTTCCACATGCTTTTATTGGTAGCAGCACACATCATGGATGGTGGACATCAACATGATCCTCAGCCACAGTAAGGATCATGGACATTCAATATGGTTGCCAGTGGCAGTGTGGATTGCTGCCAGAGGCCATGTTGAAAATATTAAGTCTGATTCAGGGTGCCTCTGCTGAAGGACCACCACATATGTGAAACTCCCAGATTCCTCTTGTGCCAGGGAGACCCTTCTCTTTCTCCTTCTTTCAAACCTATTCTAATCACTGAATCCACCCTTGTGCTTTAGTGTGGTAGAACTTCTCGCAGTGGATTGCCAGTTGGCCAGTGATCTAGCCTGACTGACCTATTATATCTTTAGTCTCTCCCTCGTGGTAACTAAGCAGGTCACTACAGGACATATGGTCTTTAGCTGGCAGGAAGCTCTCTAAATGTCTAATTTGGGTTGTTTCTGCAACTCCAGACTGACAAGGAAACCGTGGGAAGGTTTTTCTCAGACCCAGCCACCTGTTTTATTTGTTAGTGCACTTACTGGGTTTAATTAAATAGTAACTAAAACATATTAAGGAGGAAAAGAGAGAAGATACCTGTATGAAATATGTATTATATAATACATATATCTTATGTATAATATACATAATGCAGTTGAAGCCAAAGCATGTTTGTGAATGGTACAAGTTCTGAAGGCTGACTCTCAATAAGTGTTGAGCTCTGACGGGAGGGAAGAGAGCCATGTTATTGTGATTGTTCACACAAGGGGACCTAGCTGGCCTACTACAGGAGTCATGTGCCTGGCCTGGACCTAAAGTTTGGGCTGGAATGATTTATCCCTTCCCAGGAATAGCATCTATTTCACAGAGCCTGTATAGTATTCAAAGATTTTATATGGGGGGGGGGGGGGGGGGGGGAGAGGAAGCCATTGTCTACCATTTTGTAGCCACAGCCTAAATTTTGCTTCATGCTTTATTTTCCAGCAGCACCTTACCGCCCCAGTGGCGCTCTGGGGTTAAAGCTGTTGTGCATTTGGAGGACAGACAGAACCTGGGAAATACAGGGCAATGAGCAGATGTAGATGTGGAGAAGCAATTGTGCTACCCAGTGGAAAACCTTCAGGGGCTCATTTAGTAATAAAAAAATTAAATCTTGACTCTGGCATTTATTTTTATAGCTTAAAAGGTTACCAGATATTTTCACCCAGGACAGAAAACTTAACTGCTAGCACAGTAGCAGAAGCTGCTGGCTTGGCTCCTACGTACATCTCAGACTGATTAGACAAGAGGCCAAAAGTCTGCATAACATTCCTGCCTACTGGACAGAGGTCAGGCAAGCTCAAGCTGAATTTTCAGTTTTTTTTTTTTTCTGAAATTGGTTAATTTACACATCTTTTTAGAGCCTTTATTTCTTCAGCTATAGAGTGGAGACAATCATCTCAACCTCTCAAGATTGTGTGGACTAAAGGACAAAGCTCTCTCTATATAGGTCCTGCTACATTGTAGGTGCTTACTCAACATCAGTAGCTGTAAAATGTGTTTTCATTCATCTCAGCAGTCAATTCATAGGCCTTGGCTGCATTACACTACATCCTATATTCCAGGATATGGAATGCAACTTCAGGGTGGGTGGGCACACGAATTAGGTTTCAGGAAATTTTCTTCCTTTTACCTTTTCAAAGTGAAGAGTTTTAAGGTCCCTTTCACTGTCAGTTCCAAGATACAGCAAATTGGAAACTTGCAGATGAAGCACTGTTGAATGTCCACTGTGAGACAGAAAACACCACTGCAGCGAGACTAAGGCCACCTCTATACAAACATCAGCCCAGATTCTGTAGCTTAGCTGAGTTAGCTTAGGCAAAGTATTCACTCTCCTCACCTTTCCTCATTACTGGAGAATAGAGACTAGAGAAAGCTACTCCAAGAAAAGCAAAGGAAGCCAACAGGCAGAGAAAGACTGGAAACCCTTCCTCCCCTGAATTTCTGATAACGACTGAGCATGCTTAAGAAAAGTCCAAGCCCATTTAACAATGTGTAACCAATCCCCCTAAGTAACAACAAACATCTATAACCCATCAAATGACCAAAGGTGGAGAAAAAAAATCACCCACTCCACCTTCTAGGAATGGGACATCACTCTCTTAAAATTGTTTCCTGCTGATTTGGGACGTAGGAAACCTGTTTGGGGGGCCCAAATAAGGGTGGAAAAATTGTGAAGCAAATTAATAGTAATGTTTGATGTTCAGTCTTTTTGTGCTCAGCTTTTTTTATTATAATGTTTATTTATTACATTTACATCTCTATCACATTGCCCTCTTTCCACCCATCCTGGTTCCACCCTCCCATCCTCTCCTCCCTCTTCCACCCATCCCACTCCTGTGATGTGGAGTGTTCCTACAAATCAGCCCCTCTCAGTTCAACATTCATATGAGGGCTAAGAGCTTCCTCTTGCACTGGGGGCCTACATGGTAGCACCCCTAGGGCAAATTGTCCCATTGATAAGTAACCAAGTCTATGTTCCTGATCTTTTTGGTGTGTTCAGCTTTTTAAATGTCCTAAGAAGTTTGTAGTCAGAAGTGTTGGGGGGAAAAGATACATCTTAAATTTAAAAAGCAGATAGGAAGGTGAGAGGGGAGAGTGTAGGAGGGTGGGTCCAGGAGAGGAAGGAGGGAGGGGACTATGACTCAGATGTAACTTGAAGTAAATAAATGTTAAAAAAAAGAAGAAAAGTCCAAGCTATATAAACATAAGAGAAATGACTGTTATGTAAATGACCTATAAAGGATTATGTCTCTCTTCACTCAACCCTTTTTGGGTCTTATCCTTAGCTTACGAGTCCACTCCCATTCTTAGGAGGATGTTTCCTTGCTTCATAAACTGTATGTATTCATATTTCTAACCATGTGTCCATGGCCTAATATTTTCCTGTGGGACACAAGAGCCTGGATACTTCACTGGGGACTCAACTCTACTCCTATAGTATCATTACCTATCTGTGCAAGTGCCAACAATAGCTTCTTTCTGGGATAATGGTCAGAGTAAGTGAGGTGTGGTTGCATTACATCCTGAGCAGCAGAGGCATGAGTGGAGCAGAGGAGTGGACGTAGGCAGTACCAGGTGTGGTAAAAAAAGGGAAGGACTCCTTGCCTGTAGAGATTATGTAAACTACTAATGGAAAGTCTCAATGAAGCCCTCTTTTTCTAGCCACTGTGAATTGATAGTTTTGAACAGCGAACAAACATCCCTCTTCATGTCCCAGGGCACTGCTCAGTAGAGGACCCACAGAGTACCCGTCCCCTTCTGTCCCTTTCGTGCTTGGCATTAGCAGTTCCCACATGCAATGAGGTGACACCTGGCCTGTAAGGCAAGGCTAAGAACACACACAGAAACTGTAGTTAAGGTGCAGCTGTCGAATAGGGACAACTCTAACAACAGAATGAAGGCGACTTCTTGGGGGTAGCAAAACAATAAAGCAAGGGCGATGTGATACTTGGGCAAACTGCTGTGCTCTCCTGAAAGGACATTAGACACGGTGAGGGAGGAAGAGCACACTCCCTGAGCCCCCAAAGCATTAGAATCTGCTAAGTAGCTCCTCTAGGGAGAATTCCTCCTTTTATTAAGCACTTCTGGGATTGAAGACTTCAAAGTCGTTTTAGCGATTGCTCGAAGGCCTCTTCGTATGTGTCGACACTTTGCTCAGTCTTGGAAAACGTTCTTGAGCATTATGTTACTAAGACCCAGGGTGACTGGGTTATATGTCTGGTACCTAGATACTTGTTTAAATATTTGTCAGGATGTTTTTGTGAAGGTGATTTTGGATAGGATTAATTTTTAAATGGATAGTGCTTAAGTAAAGCAGGCAGCTCCCCATAAATGTGTGTTTTGTTCTCATCTAAGCAGGCCAGAATAGAACAAAAAGTGTGATTTCAACAACAGAAGGGCTTTCACTCATAGCAGATGGATTTAGCAGCCTTGATGTTTTCCTGAGTCTGCACTCTGGAAGTCTTAGGACACAAATTGTAGATTTTCAGCTTGCCAATCTCTACAGTCACATAAGGCAACCACTTAGAATGAAGTATCAGAGTAAATTTTGTTCCTACTTTTCTTTGAGGCACACACACACACACACACACACACACACACACACACACTCACACACTCAAACTTCATCTGCTTTGTCTCCAATGAGCCCTAATACACCTGTAGTATGTTTACTGACATTCCCACTGTTGTCACTATAAATACTATCCCTATTAACTAGACTCAAGATCAAAGTGATGTGTGTAGAAGAAAGAAATTTGTCAGGTAGCCAGAGTGGGGACCCTCAAAATCAGACAGATTCATCTTGGCCAGAAGTCAGAAAGGTCCTGGTTTCATTGGCAGTTCTGTCCTGACTGGAGGCCAGAATGTCAGAACTGTGTAGAAGCACTGGACTATGCTCTGATATTTTGTTATGTTTCTTCTCCTCTTAAAAAGCAGCCTATTACTCTGTTACCTGTCAAAGAGACACTTTGCTCTAATGGTGCTGCCTTGTAGGACCCCAGTGTATGAGGGGGCTCTTGGCCCTCATTTGACTGGTGAACTGGGGTGGGGGACTGATATGTAGGGACACCTCACTCTGGAGGAGTGGGATGGTAGAGGGCGGGAGGGCTGGAAAGAGGACACTGTGATGGAGATGTAACCTGAAGTCATGAATAAACATAGAAAAAAGCAGCCTATTCAGCACAATAGCTGCTGAGAAGCTGTGTGATCAGATACTTCTCTGGCCTTCCAATGTGCACATCCACCTGGACTCCGCCTCTGAGATCTCTTTCTTTCTTGCCTAGCTTGCCTTCTTTCTGCAGTAGAATCCCCACTTAAGTTTTATTTTGCAATAAAACTCCTCCCTAAAGCTCAGCCTTCATTGTCCATGAATGTCACCCTCAGAGTTCATGAGACAGAGATCCCTGAAGCCACTGCCCTTGGGTAGTTTTGGTGGTCACCCATTACTTAGCACCTTAGGCCCTGAAATTACCTTTGCCTGGAACAAGAAATTTTCTTTTCTTTTTTTTTTTTTACTTTATTTTTTATTTCTTCAAGTTACATCTCAATCGCAATCCCCTCCCTACTGCCCCCTCCAGTCCCACCCTCCCACCCTCTTCCTCCTCAATCCCCCATCCTCTTCCCTTTTTTTTTTTAAAGTTTAAGCTATATCTTATTTCCCTCAACAGCTCCCCCTTTCAGTCCAACAAATGGCTCTTTCTCTTATAATAATAAACACAATACAAAACAACAGAGGTAATTAGGCCACAGTTATGAGAGTTATATGGCTTAGCGTACATTCCCAATGTCCAGTCCATATGTATTTGGCACCTGACTTTAACATTCTACTATCTAACCATCTCCATGAGTTTAAAGTTCTATATCTAACTCCACTTTCATATTAACTTGCAACACAATTTTAAAAACATCTTCTTAGATCCAGAACACTCTCATAGCTAGAGTCACATAATTAAATTTTGAGTTGTTTAGGAATCAAGAAATTTTCTACCACACTCAAATCCCAGAAATTTCTCCCTGTTTCCCATTCGTCATCAAGAACAGACCTTGTTTGAAGCTTATCAGAATGTCCCAACTGTGTCATGGAGATAGTCCAAGCATGAACTGATTACTGGATGTGCAGTACTTATGGCTTCAGAGTCCCCCAATAGTCACTTCTTGCTAAAGACAGCATCTTTAGAAAGCTTTAGTAAAACTATTGATATGTTTTATACGTGCTACCATGGGACAGGGTTTACAATCACTTACTTAGATTCACCTTCACCTCTCCCAACAAGGAAGAGATAAGAAAACCAAAGCCTATTTAAGAGTAGAGACTTGCCCAAGGCTACTCAAGTAAACTATAAAGTCAAAGTCATTCTCACCTGAAGTTCTCTCTTAGAGAGTCACCAAGCCTATAGAGAGTGTGGCCCTGAGCTCAATTTGTAAGTCATGTTGCCTTTGAACTTGTGATCCTCAACATTAATCTCTTAAATGGTTGAGATTACAGACCTGTAGCAGCAGGTTCAGCTATACCTTTTAATTTTGGATCTGAATATCTTTGCTTGAGTTTTGCTCCTTAGATATGATTATAAGGATCCTACAGCACAGACAATGAAATGACACCTCTGAATTTCAAAACAGTTCCCTGCTTGGTGACTCATGTTCTTTTCATTTAGTCTTTCAAAATCCATGCATCCTTTTCAAGGCAGCTAGCTAACTCAGATGTCCTCTCCTTTCAGACTGCTCTTCAGTGAATGTGCATATAGGAAAGAGTTTGTGGCACTACACTCTGCACTAGAGATGGCAGTAGCTACACTGTATGCACATGGCACTCTTTCTGTTCTGTGCCACCAACTAGTTGGCACAGGGATTATAATGGCCGCAGTAACATATTAATGGCATTAGGTTAGAAGTCAGCACAGTCAGCCACATGTCTGTGCATTCTAAAGAGATACGAACATAATAGATATATCTTTTCCCATTTCTAAGTTGCATGCACTCTTATATGTCTCTTTATGTTACTGGACACCAAAGAGAAATGGGCCACTTTTGGCGCTTGGTGATTCTTAGTTTTTCAACAGCAGAGACTTCAAGAGTTGTTGTCTACCACTTCCCACCATGATTTGAAGACACTACTCATTCTAGCTTTTTAGGTGCCCTGGTCTTCTGAGCATGTTATTATCAGGTGGCTTGATTTTAATTATTGTTGTTATTGCAGTATTAGTATCTTCCCTCATCCTTTCTCTTCTAGATAATCTATTAAATGTTAGGAAACACCAGAGCTAAGAGGAGGAGAACCCTCCCCCCCCCCAGCTTCTTTGTACTACCTTCCTTAATTGCCTCTAGGTATATAACACGTGCAGTCCATCTGTTCCAGAGGTCGTGTTTTTATTTTAATCTCTATTCTTGGATTTAAACGTATATATTCAACAGCCAGTTCAACAGCTCCCTGAGATCAATGGATCCCAACTTAATAAGGCAAAAGTACCCACTTTGGCCTCATTTCCTGTCATTTATCCCTTTGAACACTGGATTTTCCTGCTCCTATCTGAATGATTTGCTTTGTATTTTGCTCAGAGTAGAGGGAGGTTTTGGGAAGGCAAGAGAGAGAGAGAGAGAGAGAGAGAGAGAGAGAGAGAGAGAGAGAGACTTAGATTAGTTGAGAAGACCCAGTTTATAGGGAGAGACTGGTAAATATTGGTAGATTCAAGTGGCACCCAAACATTTTCTGAGGTCCCTGTGGACAAACATGAGAACAATTGATTTGCATAGGATGATGTGCCTGTCTGTTTACTAGCCTGTTCAATTGTTCAGAAAATGAGCGTCTTCCCCACTGCAGGAGTACAGAGACTTCACTGTATTCAAGTCCATGCAGGTAAATATATGTCCACAGCCTCTTGCCCTCTCTTATCATGTGTGTTCTGCCATACATTTGTGTTCTGGTTATCAACAGAGCTGCAATCAAGTTGCAATAAATGCATACAAACACCCACACAGAGACACAATGACACAGATTAAACACAGACTGTGATTCATAATGAAACCAGAAATAAGGGAACATTAAAAACATTTAAAAGACCCATGGCATCTGTTTAAGAACACTTTCATGCATGAATCGGAAAAATGACATTTTCGTCATCGGTGAAGCTGGTGATATTTTCCCAGGGACCCGTTCATATTTATAGACCTATTTCCTAGTCAGTGTGAAAGGGCTTTGTTCATTTCAAATGAAAAATGTTTTTTTTTTGTTTGTTTCTGGTGGGCATTTAGGAAACCACAGGGGTGTGGTTCAATATGTTTGCTACCCTGATCTTCATGCTACAGAAGAGAAGAAATAAATTTTGTTCTGGACTAAGAAAGACAGGCTTCTTATTTTATAGTGGAGTGCTGCATATAGTTTTGTCTGTAAAATGGAAATGCTATCTGGCCTCCCATACAGGGTTCCATGTAACGAGGACAACCTGAGTCATGACACAGATACAGCTCAGTAAATGCTGGTTACTTCTTTTTCTTCATTCTTTCTCCATGTTTCTTTGCTTTCACAGTTTAAGCATTAAAAAAAGAATGAAAAATGGTTTTTATGTTAGAGCATTTCATTTTATTTCTGTCTTTGTGAATGAATCGCAACAAATAATGTCTCTTCCTATGACTCTGCAGGTAGTGGGGAGACAAGGCAGGTTTTATATTCAATATGATATACAGTATTGGGAAGGAAATCATAGACAACAGAAATTTAACTCAATAGAATAGATTGTATGCAAACATTTACGTAACAACTCTGCTTGAGAAATATCTACAACACGTATTTGTGTCTTCCTCATGGTTCTTCCTTTAGTGAATATAACACAGATTAATGTAATAATATACAAGTATATGAGTATTCACATATATATGTGCACACATAATTATAAATGTATCTATATCTACATTTGTGACTATCTATATGGAGAGAGAAGTACTTTATGTGTTCAAACAAGCAAGTGAGTATTACTGTTTTATTTTATAGATGACTGACTTTACTGGTTGAGAACTGAAGAAATTTACCTAAGAGATACAAACAATTGCAAAGGTATGCTCTCTTGAGAGAAAGATCATGACTTCATGTCCCATAATTTACTCAGCTCTGGGTGGGGTTTGTGTTTTGGAAAACTAGATGTACTCCTGAAAGACTGAGAAGATGTTAAATAGATGCTGTGTTTCCTCTACTTCTGCTTTTTGTCATTTGTTCCCCATATGTAGTGATATGCTCCATGGCTACCAAAAGTGGCTAGTGTCCACCTTTGTTAGGGTAGATGTGGAAGTCAACACAGACCTGTAACTAATTGTGGCATCAGAGTCTTGCCGACCTCTGTCCTTCACAGTTCATCTAGGAAAGTGGTACAGGACAACTGATCCTAAGACACGGTTTCATCCACATCCCAGGCCAGTGGACAAGCATCGTGCTGTCTTCTTGTTTAATCGTGGCAGAGTTGAGAAAAGGCATTTTAAAATTTCATCAGTTCTCTCAAAAGTCCTTTAAAAAATTCACCACGTCCTTAGAAATTATGCATGCCCTGGAAGTCCTTCTGATTATGTATTTGCAAATGTCACACCACACATATTTCCACCATTCCATTAGACACCAAAAGAGCATGCATATTTGACTCCATTTGACTATTCAATTCAATTTCCCTCAATAAATAGTAATCACGTCTGATACACACCAGGCTCAGAGTGTGCTGTCAGGCACCCACTGTAGCCCTGCCTCTGAGCAGCCTGCACCTCTGGGAAAGCAGGTACAGAAATGTTCCTGCCACCCTGGGAATTGTAGGGCATGCCAGGACAGCCCTGGGGTTAGAGAAGGGACATCCAATGATGACACTTGACCAGATGGTCCCAGTATGAACATTTCTTTCAAATATGTCTCACAGTGACTCAATAAAGTAGGCTGGGGGATTGTAATTCAACAAGTAAGGAAGAGGAAGGACATAATGTTATGTTTTTTTATCCAAGTCTATACAGCTTCTAGGGTGTAACAGTGGGAATCAAGATTGTGTCTATATTACTTTGCTATCAATTCACCAATTAATTTATTTATGTATGGTGTAAATTCTCTCAGAAATAACGCTGCCCTGTGAAATTCTTACATGGAAAGTTAAGAATCACAGACTCCATCAAATTTTGACACTAGCTTTTGGATGTTTCCCTCAATAATGAGAAATTCCCTTTTTATATGTCAGAAATCCTTAAAGTATACACTATATTACTAGGACACACAATCTCAATGAAAACTTCCTGATCCTCTGGCTCTTTCAATATTTCCACCCTGTGTTCTACCATGTTCACTGAGCCTTAGGTTTGCGAGTGTTTTGTAGAAATACCCATTGGGACTGAATCTATAAGAAACAACTACACCTAAAACTTAAAAAAAAAAGAGAAGAGGATGGAGGGTTGAGGAGGAAGAGGGTGGGATGGTGGGACTGGAGGGGGGAGTAGAGAGGGGATTGTGATTGAGATGTAACTTGAAGAAATAAAAAATAAATTTAAAAAAAGAAAAAAAAAGAAACAACGACACTCATAAAGTCTCACCAATATGACTACTTAAACATGAGATGAACAAGGGCAACATTAACAAACATGCCAAAGACGTTGGGGAAAATACTTCAAGGCCTCAATCCTACAAAAAGAACTACAAGCAACTAAAGAATACTGAGAGCAGGAGAAATAGTCTTCCCTAGGGACGAGCTCACCATTTTTTTTTTAGCTCTGAGAAGGCAGAAACAAGTAACATTATACAGACTGAGCAGGTATTATTTAGGAATATCTATTTATCCATCCATCCATCCATCTATCCATCCATCCATCCATCCATCTATCTCTATCACTCATCTATATGTATGTAATAAAAATTAATGAAAAGATGACATGAATTTGAAAGAGATCAGGGTGGGTGTATATGGGAGAGTTGGGAAGGAGTAAGAGGAAGGGAGAAAGTATGTAATTATATCATAATCTCAAAAATAAAAGAAACAATTAGAAAGGACAAACTATAATTGGTGGTAGGGAAAGGAGAGAGTTAAAAAAAGCCACCAACTATTGCTTCAACATGATTAAAGGCCATGTACTTTTTTCATACCTACAAATGCTTGCATAAAACTCATGTTTTTATATATCATCTATATCTGTATCATCAGTTTTTCTTTCCCCAAGAAAATCAGAGGAGACATTCAGAATGCATCAATTTTAAAACTGGATTTATCCAGTTTTAAATAAATAAATAAATAAATTTATTTAAATTTAAATATATATATGTACAGGATAACCATTCAACAATCAATAGACCCAAAAGAACAGGAACACCGACTTGGTTACATGTTAGTGGGACACTCCACCCTAGTAGAACTGCCATGTATGCTCCCTGTGCAAGAGGAAGCTCCTAGACCTCATGTGACTAATGAGCTGAGGGGGGCGGATACATGGAGGCACATCACACTGTAGGGGTGGGATGGGTGGGAGAGAGGGTAGAGGGTGGCAGGGTGGTATTGGGAGGGGGTGGAGGGAGGGGATGGTAATGGAGATGTAACTTGAAGAAATAAATAAATGTTAAACAACAACAACAACAACAAATGTAAAAAAAAACTGGCATGCTTCTTAAGAGAGACAACAATTTGTTTATTTACAAAGTAAAGACTTTGGTACAGAAGGTGTGTTGGGGAAGAGGATGCTACTCTATGGAAACAATAGCCCATTTCAGGCAGGGTGGTTCCTGAGACTTCAGTAAGTTGGAGAGGATGCAGGAATGAAAACTAAAAACACTAGCTACTAACTTCTAGCAGCCTTTCTGGGGCCTCACAGGGACTTTTCAGTGTGAGGGTTTCAAGCCTGACTGACCTTCATCACCTTCATAAGAGACCATATCTGAGAGGACAAACTGTATTTCATTATTGTGATTGTTAGAAGATACATTGCCTTAGAGAACCACCTAACCCATGGTTATGTGTAGTCAGATATGAAAAACATTTCAAATATCAATATGCAGTCATTTCCATAGCTACTTGACTGGAACTATGCTGTGTACAGATTTCAGGAGTCTTTTTCAATGCCATCTTTGATAAAAGAAGTTTTTAATTTCAAATTCAATTTTTATAATTCTAGTATATGTATATTCATTAGTATAAAGCTTACATATTTGTTTACTAAAATTAAAAAGGATATAACTTTATTTGGAGCTGAACTTTTCACAATACTTCAAGAATATCATATTTTAGTAGCATTTGGAGTACCTACCTAATTTGGAGGTTAAAAGAATAGATAAGTTTCAAATATCCAACCTTTCAGTTGTACCACTAGGAGATTATATATCCTTGTTAGATACAACACAAAATAACAATAATTGTTATTAATAATGTTATTAAAGATAACATGTATATATTTAAATTTGAAATTATCTTCCTATTTATTGTCCCATTTTATTTTGAGGACAACCTGGTGAGGGAGAGATTGCTAAAGTTGTGTCCCAGGTGAAGAAATAAGGTCAGAGAAACAACTTATTTACGACCAGACTGTCTAGTCACTCAGCCTGCCAAACTGTACATTTGCTTTACGGCCTCTACCCTGGCAAAGGAGAACATCAGAGGCTGCTCAAGCACTTCCCAGCCTTCCCTCTAAAAATGTCCGGATACAGAGCTCCTGTGGTGAACTCTTGGTGTCTGAAACTCCTTCCTTCCAATCTGACTTCTTTACTTTCTCTTCCTCCTTCCTCTTCACCTCTTTCTCCTCCTCCTCCTTTGTTTTTTTTTTTTTTTTTTTGAGACAGAGTCTGTTTACTAGCCTTGTCTGTCCAGAACTAGCTATCCAGGAGACCAGGATAGGCTCAAACTCAGAGATCCAGTTGTTGCTTCTCCCTCCCAATCGTTGGGCTTTAGGGCACCTGGACCTGAAAAGCAGCTGGTTGGTTAATGAATGGATCATCACTTTTCTCTTTGATATTTAACTGTGAACTTGGGTCCATTTTCTGCTCACAAGTCGAAAATTATATACAACAGCTAATTTACACATGAAAACAATGAAATATAATACCAATCAAGCTTATCCAGACATTACATGGAATACTCATGTATCCATTCTTTTTCTCTTTTATTATGTAAGGCCACAAGCATGAGGTCCCAAAACATAATCTAATTTTCTTTGATTTCTCTTATCTTTTTGTATGGTAAACATCTCCATTTGTATCTCTTTATACTTACTTAAAGTCAATTCAGTGTCTGACAGGCTGATGACTTTGTTTTCTGTGGAACATGTTTTCTTGTTTAAAGAAAATATGTAATCTGGGTGTAGTGGCTCACATCTGTAATCCTAACACTCAGAAAACTGAAATAATAGAATCATTTTGAGTTCAGAGTCAGCCTGGATTACAGAGATCCAAGTCAGTTTAGTCTACAGAGTAAGGCTGCCTCAGAAATCGAAATCCAATCCAAACCAAACCAAATCAAACCAGACCAAACCTAACCAAACCAAACCAAGCCAAACCAAATCACACCACACCACACCACACCACACCACACCACACCACACCACCTCACATCAAACCAAACCAAACCAAACAACAAAATACTAAGAGGATCAGTAAATACTGACCACAAAACTCCCAAAACAGATCTTAATGGGACACTTAGCAAGTGTCAGGTTCTGTGTGTATCATCTCATTAGATCTCTAGGATTGGTGAGTGTGAGATGTGAGACAGATGGTAAAGATAGATATGGAAATCCAAGCACAGAGAAATTAGGCAATTGTCCTCAGACACAAATTCATTGGTGATCTCAAGTGGCTTCATACATCTGTGAATTCTGAATACCAGGCTCTGTGATACAGAAATAGGGAAATAGGAAAATATCTTCTCTTGTATGCAGTGGATCACTTGGGGCTGTCCTGATTGATTCTTATTACTTTATGACCTATTATATAGTATCATCTACTACTCAGTCATGCATTTGACCAACTGTTGCTTCTTGAATTTAATGCAGACAAGAAAGGAGTTTGTTGTAGGTATTGTATTCCTCATGGAGGCAGGTGGTGGATCAACTTCACTTTGCCTTCTTGCTTGCATTATTGGCTAAGAGACAATGATGACTACAATAAAGTGCTGTGATATTAGGACAGAAATCAGCATCGGGCCTCTTGCATATTCCAAAATGACACAAAATAGTACATGTGATAATTGAAATACTTTGAGGAGTTAGGGAATCAAGAGTTATAAGGATAAAGGATTTGCATCTTACTGATTAATGTGCAATAGACTTGGCTTCTGTAGACCTGAATTGTAAACTCTTTTGGACAACAGAAATGAAGAAAGATGAACTGATGAAGTAGTTATATCTCTAGGAACATTCTCTGTTGGGTATGTAGGCTTCTGTAAAATCCAGCATCCATTTGGTGAAAGAGGGAAGGGAAATGAATCCTCAATACTCAACAAAGATATTCACATATATATGGAGAAGAAGGTTTGTGGGAGATAGTCTTAATCATTATTTTACTCATTAATAGAGTTACTAAATGTTTAAATATCAGAGTAAATATTACTAGAGGAAAGATACATAGTACTGCATAGATCCTGGATCTTGCCACTGAAGAGTGGAGATGTATGATATGCAACATGTAATCCTGAGACTAAGTACCAAGGTCTAATGTCAAAAGTCCCAAGGGAAACAGCTCATCATATGGTGAAAGAACAAGGAGACACAAGAGACTTCCTCAAACTGGCTTAGTAGGAGAAACATTGCTGAGGTAACCCACTAATTTTATAGTAATGGTAAGACATGATTAATTAATCTATTAATGATAACAAAGCCTTAATCTTGTGTTAAAGTCATACTTGGTGCTACATCTTAATATCTTATAATATATATTAAATTTCATCATAAGATGCAAAGGGGAAAGATCCTATTCCAACCCTAACACTGGCCAGGGGCTAGTCTCCCTGGAAGCAGGCTGATGTCACTGACTCCTTCTTGTTTCCAGTAGTCTCTGTGGGTGTCTTATTCTCATTATAGCTTCTGTCTTCACATGGTCTTTTCCTTGTTGAAGATCTCCTTTTGCTTTTGGGGGTTCTCTCTGTTTGCTCTTCCTGTGATAAATGCAGCAGTTATATGAGGGTCCACTCTGATAGAGTATGCATTGACTCTAATGTGAATACATTGGAAAAGACCGGGGTCTCAATAAAATCATCTGCTGAAGTTTAAATGCCACAGATTTGGGGGGAGATAATACTTTACCTGAATACACAAGAAATAGTTAATACTACTCAGCTATCAGAAACAATGAAATTTTGCAATTTGCAGCCAAATGGATGGAACGAGAGAAGCTCATCCTGAGTGAGCTAAACCAGATCAGAAGGATGCACATGGCATCTATTCACTTATAGTCGTATTTTAGCTATATAGTACAGGATATCTATACTACAACCAACGCACCAAAGAGAAACATGGACATAGACTTTTTCTTTTTCTCCCTGTCAGTGAGACACTTTTCCCTATTGGTGCTGTCTTGTAGGCCCTCAGTGTATGAGAAGGCTCTTGGCCTGCATATGACTGCTGAACTGGGGTGGGGAACTGTTATGTAGGGATACTCCACTCCAGAGGAGTGGGATGAAAGGGTTAGGGGGTAGAGGGTGGGAGGGCAGGACTGGGAGGGGTGGAAAGAGGACACTATGATGGAGATGTAACCTGAAGCAAAAAAAAAAAAAGAAATAGTTAAGACATATTTCAATTTTAGAAAGCTCAGTTTGGCAGAGAGTTAAGGGATTGCTGCAGAGGTCTGGAAGGCACATGAGGAGAGTTCCATAACTGGAGAGAAATAGTGAAAGATAGGCAGAAGGAGGACCAGTTGCTCAGATTAAGGCTTGACATAAAGGAGGGCAGGAAGAATTTGAGAAGCTGTTCTTTGCTAAGTTAGGAAGCAGAAGTTCTGGGGAAGGAGAGACCAGTGTTTGTTGAGTAAATGAAATGATTATTTTACCTGGCGTCAAGTTTCTCATTTAGCCTCTGACTCAACTTTGTAGATTCCAGCTGCTAATCAAGAATCATTTCGGTTTTTTTTTCTTTTGTTTAAAGAACAACTTGTAGTTTGGGGGTTTATATAAATAATTTACAGAATAAAATGACATTGCGTTGCATTAGAGTAGCCACCCCCTGCACTGATTCATTGGCTTGCCCTCCTGAGGGAGGATTTCATCATGTTCAACACTCAATAGCTTTCTGGTCCTTTTCCGTCTACCCCACATCTACTCAATTAGCCAGTCCTCTCTTTCCCATGAAGTAAGAATTCTTGTTTCTAAATCAGCTTATATCAGGTGTATTCACTATCACTATCCTCTGATTTAGTTGAGTATGGTGTAACCAACAAAAAAGGACTGGGAAAAGAAAATAAGCTTTGTTTCTAAGGAAAAAACAAACAAACCTGGGTTATATGCTGTAGAGAACTCAACAAACAAACAAAACACCCAAAAAACCTTAGTCTGACAACATTGTCTTCTAATGAGGCATGGGTAAAATATTTTCAAAATATTAAGAAACACGAGTCTAGAATGACTTTGTATCAAGACATCTATGAAAGTGTCATTAGATTGTTTTCCCTTCTTAATCTTGAGTGTGCCTTATGCAAAATAAAGGGTGCAGAAGTCCAGTCAATAGACCTATACTCAAATCCAGCTAGTTTGGTTATATTAGTACTGGGTCATTTAAAATATATGTATTTTTTTCTCTTGTCTACTACTACTTTAAAAAGGTGACCACAGTTATGTCAGGGTAACAGAGCAGACCTTCCCTTCAGTATTTCCTGGGTGGGCTGTATTAAGCATCAAGTGCCAGTTCTACTTAGATTCATGAGATAAAATATTCCTGTGTGGCTCCCCGAAATCTTAAGGCTAGATCAAAGGTGTGGAGAGCTGTCACGGTGATTGATTTCTTCTTTCTGGAATGCTTCTGGAAATGTTAATTGAATGCAAATGAGCATAGGGTGATGGCCTCTCTGTGAATCAGGAATATTTAAAGTGAATACTGCTCAAGGATGAAATCTGAATAGGAACACAAATGACAAGAAAACCTGAACTATTACACTCTTCAATGTCTACTGTTGTTAAACTAAGGATATGACCCAGATGGTCCAAGGATAAACCATCACCCTCCATTATCAACTCTTGGTGCCCCACTAAGCCAACCAATGGTCCAAGTATTTTTTGTAGGTGCTTGATTTTCTGAGCACAACCTTAAGATGTTTGGGATCTCATCTTTGATAGATGAAGTTTCTCAGAATTTAGATGTTAAACTCAGGGCTTTCTAGATAAGAACTGAAAGCTAGACTCAAATCCATTTTGTCTTTCTAAAGACACTCCTCACTTCATCATCCTCCCAAAATGAAAATGATGCATGGAACAATTGCAAAGGTGGAATGAGGAGTGGAGGACTACCCACATGGAGTGAGGATAGAGCTCTAGAGCAAAGACAGTTGTGACAGGGAAATCAATGACCAATAACTCTGAGACTTTGTTCATGGTTCAACACCTTCCTGGCAGCTAGAAGGAATTATGGTGCTGACCTGGTGTGATGAAGTGGTTTCTTCCAAATTGAAGCATCCTTTCTTGGAGGGAGAAGGAGAGTCCCAAGACTCAGAAAGCTCATGAAACTTGCTCAAGAAGCTCATGTTCATTAAACTTACCAGATCCATCAGATCCTTACCCAAGGTTGTAAAACAGACAAAAATCCTCTGGTGGAGCAGACTGCATGTTGGTTGTGGGTTGTGCAGGGAGCTCTAGGAATAGAGTTTTCATGATTTATCACCCACATGAAGGTGATGCAACTTCCTTTGAATCACTCATGTCCCCATGTGTAACCCCAATAAACTCATTGCTCTAAGTTAGACTTATATGGAACTATTTGATTACTTGGTTTGTTGTTGATATTCTGTTTGAAGTGAATGGACGTTTGCTCATATTTCTTCAGAAAAAAGTAACAAAGTGCCCTGCCATTGGCAGAATGTTAAAGATCGACGATACAATAACTAAAATTTGTGTGTGCCAAGGCAAGAGAAATAATTTCTCACTGGAAACAGTAGAGGAGGCTTCCTAAGGGAGGGGTGGCTAAGCATCAGATAGGTAATACTTTGGCAGAAATAATTGATATTTTCAGAGTTCCTTATAGTCGAAATAGCACCTTTTTAGTCATTGTTATTGATGTCTTTGCACACCCCTATTGATAGGGGAAGGACTCTCTGAGAGTCATTTCTAATGTAGTGATGATGAAATGCACCCCAAGTGGTTTGGAAGGTTGTTAGGGGTTAGCACGGTTGCTCAGTGGGTAAAGTGCTTCCCAGGCAAGCATGAGGACCTCAGTGAGGATCTCCTGTGACCAAGTAAAATCTGGGTACGGTGATTTGGGAAATGAGAGGAACTTGTAGCTAGTAGAAGACAATACTGGACACGACAGTTATCTATGAGAGTTTCCCTCCCCACAATTGGAAAGGCTCTCACTGGCTATGATTCTGTGTGTAATGTGCTTCTTAGAGCAAGCCTTCTGGTAGTTACTCATCCTGAGTCTGTCCGATTATATTTCAGTTCCAATGCTTTCAGATTGACTAAAGAACATTGTTTTCATTTTAGACTCTTCTCTAGATTGAAGTAGATATAAATTATCAGGAATGTATGGCATTGCCTTTTTCCAAAATGGGACATGAATAGCAGAGAAGGATATTTGGAGAGAAAGAGAGAGAAAAAAGGAGAGGAAAGGGAGTTTTCTAAATTTTCTGGCTCTTGATACTTTTTCTTATTCTGGGCCTTTAATTCTTTCTTCATCTACTATACACATAATTAAAGAAGCAGTTTTGCACATTTATTCATAAAAGCCAGAAACTGGAAACAGCCCAGATGTTCTTCACCTGAAGAATGGATTAAAAAAAATGTGGTACATTTACACAATGGAATACTATTCAGCTATCAGAAACAAGGAAATCATGCAATTTGCTACCAAATGAATTAAACTAGAAAAATTCATCCTGAGTGAGCTAACACGGACCCAGAAAGATACACATGGTATGTACTCACTTATAAGTGGATATATATAACCATATAGCACAGGACAACCTCCCTACAACCCACAGATCCAAACGGACAGGCACCTACAATAACTATCCTACAAAAAACTCCACCCAGCAGCTAGACATGGACCCTGTTGCCTGTTAGTGAAACACATTTCCCTAGCTGGGGTGCCATATCAGGCCTCAGTACAAGAGGAAGCTCTTAGCACTGGACTAAATGATGAACTGAGGGAGGTTGATATGTACGGGCACCCCTCATCCAAGGAGAAAGAGATGATGGAGATGGGGAAGAGAAAAGGAGGGTAGGACCTGGAGGGGAGGTGGGAAGGGACTTTGATGGAGATGTTACTTGAATAAATAAATTATTAAAAAAAAGAAGCAGTGGGTGGTGATACCCTTTAATTCAATCATTATTCTACTTATCCAATGGAGATTTTGAGTGTTAAAATACTGGGATAGATATTATAGGAAGAAAAATACAAAGTTCTGCATGGATCAAGAAGCTTTCCATTTAAGAGTGGAGATATATGCTACACTGCATATAATTCTGATACTAAGTTTTAAAGTGCCAACCTTACCAGACTTACTGTGACAATTCTATGAAAACATCATCTTTCTTATTTTTTAATTTAAATTCTGAGACCTAACTCAGTGCTTGACCCACAGTATGTATTTTATGATCCATGAATCTAACTAGATAGGAATAACACATGAGTTAGTATTATGAAAGTTTTGAAAGGGGATGGATCTAGGAGGAGGGGTGACATTTTGGAAAGGGCTAGAAAGATGGCTAAGTCGGTAAAGTGCCTGTCATGGAAGGATGAAGACTGAGTTTGGATCACCAGTTCCCATATAAAAAAAAAAAAAGCTGGCAGATATATTTATCCCTCTCAGGTCTCTGAGGTGGTTGAAGAATAGATAGCTAGAGTCTCATAGTTAAATTTTGAGTTGTTTAGGAATCAAGAGGGTGTTCTGGATCTAAGAAGATATTTTTAAAATTATGAGGCAAGTTAGTATGAAAGCTGAGTTAGATATAGAACTTTAAACTCATGGAGATGGTTAGATAGTAGAATGTTAAAGTCAGGTGCCAAATACATATGGACTGGACATTGGGAATGTATGCTAAGCCATATAACTCTTATAATTGTGGCCTATTTATTTCTGTTGTTTTGTATTGTATTTATAGGGGAGGAGGGTGGAAGGGTGGGACTGGAGGGGGGAGTAGGGAGGGGATTGTGATTGAGATGTAACTTGAAGAAATAAAAAATAAATTATTAAAAAAGCTGGCTACTAGTTCTGAAGTTCATTGGCCCCCAGCCTCACCAAACTAGTGAGCTTCATGTTCAGTGAGGGACCCTATCACTAAATAAGTAAACCAATAACTAAATAAAAAATAAATAAAGGTAAAGAGTGATTGAGGAAGACACCCATGGTTGGCCTGTGACTCCACATGTACATGCACACATGTGCACACATTCACAGATCCCCCCATACCATTACACGTAAAAACAAATTTAAAAACAGCACACACATGTTTATGCATGTATGTAGATATATACACAAATATACATATAAGCGCGCGTGCACACACACACACACACACACACATATCTTCAGTCTCATGTTCTGTCAGTACTCCTACATACTTGGTGGATTTTGGGGAGCACAGATTTAAACTGTTTCTACCATCATGAGAAGTTGTAAAATGTAGTATACTGGGGAAAGAACGTGACTGAAATAACCTTTTACTTATGTCTCTGAAAATATACAAACAGTGGAAATGAAAATATGAAAAAATTCATCTATAAAGAGCAGGTGGTTGCTGGATTAGGATGATCATGAATATGTTTCTAGGTTGTTTCTAGGTGAGATACTTGTAAAAAGTTTTTTGCCTAGGCAGCAGGAAGCTGATGCTATTTATGTAAAGCCATGTGGAGACTAAAGGTAGATCAACAGAACAAGAGTTGACTGCATTCTTAATGGCCAAGGATAGACTGCATTTTGAAGGATAGGGTCCTGTGTAATTAAACTACAAGAGGAAAGCATGTCAAAAATCTCAAATGATTCTATTAATATTTTTAACCATTTTCCCTTCTTATTTGGGCCCCAAACAGGTTTACTATGTCCCAAATCAGCAGAAAGTCATTTTAAGTGAGTGACATCCCATCTCCAGAAGATGGGGTGGGTGTTTTTCCCCCTATGGTCATTTGATGGATAATAGAAAATCTTGTTATTTAGGGTAAGAGATTACAAGCTGTTAAATGGTCTTGTTAAATAGGTTTTGGAGGTTAGACCCAGGGACATCTCTCTTTTTCTTTTCTGTATCCTTCTTCTTCTCCTATGTAGGAGTGAACAGACGAGAAAAAATGGGACATAGACATAATATAGGAAAGGTCAAGAAAAACGGACAGATTATTGAATATGCCCTTATACCTTTGTATATTGATACAAAATTAATATTTGGCTAAATTGGTATTGATCTTTGCATATTGATGCAAAATTAAGATTGTATTGAGCTACAATGGTATTGATCTTTGTATATTGATACAAAATTAAGATTATATTTGGCCACATTGGTATTGATCTTTGTATATTGATACAAAATTAAGGTTAATGCTTTTTAAGGTATTGTACCTAGTAATGCTTAAAAATGAAATGTGAAGTTTTGGCCTTTTGCTACCAACTTTCATAAACTGTTTAGGATAATTAAGAAATGCAAACTAATAGTCATTGAAGCTTGTTACGTACTATGACAGTCTATCACAGCTATTTTCTAAGCTACTCAGAAATCAAGTTGCTAAGAGACACGCAACATTTGCTTATCTAAATAATAGATAGATAGGAGGTCTTCAAAAACCTCAAGAGATCTGCAGAATATGGCATTCAAAGATATTTTTTTAACTTAAGATTTTTTTGATATTGAGACATGTCAGCTCCTGACAGCACCCCCTATTCTAATCCAAGTAGAAGATGAGCATCTAAGAATCTCCAATTAGAGATTGTTGAATTAGTGGCAAGCCTATCTCCTGGCAAGAAAAACCACTTGCTTCAACTGTAGACAGAATGCTGTCCAAAAAGGACAAAAACTTGGAAGCAGGTAAGTTGACAGTCTAGCTCTGCCAAGACAGGATAGATAAGTCCTTCATAATTCCTGCTTTACAATAAATGCCTGTCAGAGAAATGGGGACAAACAGCTGAAGATTTTTTCTTTTTTTAATAAATAAATTTATTTATTTGTTGCTTCAGGTTATATCTCCATCATATTGTCCTCTTTCTCCCCTTCCCAGCACCACCCTCCCACCCTCTACCCCCTAATCCTTACATCCCACTCCTCTGGAGTGGAGTGTCCCTACATAACAGTCCCTTGCTCCAGTTCAGAAGTCATATGAGGGCCAAGAGCCTCTTCATATACTGGGGGCCTAGAAGGAAGTACCACCAGTGAAAAGTGTCTCATTGTTAGGGAGAAAAAACTAAAACAAACAAACAAACAAACAAACAAACAAAAAAGTCTATGTCATGTTCCCTTTGGTGCGTTGGTTGTAGTATAGATATCCTGTACTATATAGGTAAAATACGACTATAAGTGACTAGATGCCATGTGCATCCTTCTGAGTCTGGGTTAGCTCACTCAGGATGAGCTTCACTAGTTCCATCCATTTGGCTGCAAATTGCATAATTTCATTGTTTCTGATAGCTGAATAATATACTATTGTGTAGATGTACCAGTTTTTTATTCCATTCTTCGGTTGAGGGACATCTGGGTTGTTTCCAGTTTCTAGCTATTACAAATAAGGCTGCTATGAACATAGATGAGGAAACTTCCTTATGATTTGGTGAGGAGTCATTTGGGTGTATACCCAGAAGTGATATGGCTGGGTCCTGAGGCAGAGCTATTCCAAGTTTTCTAAGATATCGCCATATTGACCTCCATAGTGGTTGCACAAGCCTGCACTCCCACCAGCAACAGAGGAGGGTTCCCCTTTCTCCACACCCTCGCCAGCATGTGCTGTCATTTGAGCTTTTAATCTTAGCCATTCTGACAGTTGTGAGATGGTATCTCAGAGTTGTCTTTAGTTGCATTTCTCTGATGATTAAGGATGTTGAGTATTTCTTCAAGTGTCTCTCGGCCATTAGGGATTCTTCCTTTGTGAATTCTCTATTTAGCTCTGTTCCCCATTTTTTGATTGGATTATTTGGTTTCGTGGCATTTAATTTCTTGAGTTCTATGTAGATTTTGGATATTAGCCCTCTGTCAGATGTGGGGTTGGTGAAGATTTTCTCCCAGTCTGTAGGCTGCCGTTTTGTTCAAATGACAGTGTCTTTTGCCTTACAGAAGCTTTTCAGTTTCATGAGGAGGTCCCCTTTATTGATTGTTGATCTCAGGTCCTGAGCTGTTGGTGTTCTGTTAAGGAAGTTGTCGCCTGTGCCAATGAGTTCGAGGGGTTTTCCCACTTTTTCTTCTAGTAGATTTAGTGTGACTGGCCTTATGTTAAGGTCTTTGTTCCACTTGGACTTAAGTTTTGTACAAGGTGGTAAGTATGGGTCTAATTTCATTCTTTTACAAGTGGACATCCAGTTGGACCAGCACCATTTGTTGAAGATGCTGTCCTTTTTCCATTGTGCAGTTTTGGCTTCTTTGTCAAAAATTAGGTGGTCATAGGTGTGTGGGTCCATTTCTGGGTCTTCAATTCGATTCCATTGATCTACTGGTATGTTTCTATGCCAATACCATGCTGTTTTTACTATTATTGCTCTGTGGTACAGCTTGAAATCTGGGATGGTGATACCTCCAGATGTTTTTTTGTTGTACAGGATTAATTTATCTATTCTGGATTTTTGTTGTTCCATATGAAATTGAATCAATGAACTTAGAAACAAAAAGAACTATACAAAGAATCAATGAAACCAAGAGTTGGTTTTTTGAGAAAATCAACAAAATAGACACACCCTTAGGCAAATTTACTAAAAGGCAGAGGGAAAAAACCCAAATCAACAAAATCAGAAATGAAAAGGGAGAAATAACAACAGACATTGAGGAAATCCAAAGAATCGTTAGGTCCTACTTCAAAAACTTGTACTCTACAAAATTGGAAAATCTAAATGAAATGGACAATTTTCTTGATAGATTCCACCTACCGAAGCTAAATCAAGATCAGATTAACAGAGTAAACAGCCCTATAACCCCTAAGGAAATATAAACAGTCATTAAAAATCTCCCAACCAAAAAAACCCAGGGCCAGATGGTTTCAGCATGGAATTCTACTGGACCTTCAAAGAGGAGCTAACACCAATACTCTTCAAACTCTTTCACCAAATAGAATCAGAAAGAACACTGCCAAACTCCTTCTTTGAGGCTACAGTCACCCTGATTCCTAAACCACACAAAACCCAACAAAGAGAACCTCAGACCAATCTCCCTCATGAACATAGATGCAAAAATACTTAATAAAATACTAGCAAGCCGAATTCAAGAACACATCAAAAGTATCAGACACCATGATTAAGTAGGCTTTATCCCAGGAATGCAGGGATGGTTCAACATACGAAAGTCTATCAACGTAATTCACCATATAAACAAGATGAAAGGAAAAAAAAACACATGATAATCTTGCTAGATGCAGAAAAAGCATTTAACAAAATCCAACACCCCTTCATGCTAAAAATTCTGGAGAGAACGGGCATACAAGGACTGTACCTAGAAATAATAAAGGCAATATACAGCAAGCCAGTGGCCAACATCAAATTAAATGAAGAGAAAGTTGAAGCATTTCCTCTAAACTCAGGGAGAAGACAAGGATTCCCTCTTTCACCATATCTCTTCAATATAGTACTTGACATTCTTGCTAGAGCAATAAGACAACTAAAAGAAATCAAGGGGATACAAATTGGAAATGAAGAAGTCAAATTATCCCTGTTTGCAGACGATATGATAGTATACATAAGTGACCCCAAAAATTCCACCAGAGAACACTTACAGCTGATAAACACCTTCAGCAAGGTGGCTGGATACAAAATTAATTCAAAAACATCAGAAGCCCTTCTTTATACAACAAACAAATGGGCTGAGAAAAATAAGGGAAACAACTCCCTTCATAAAAGACACAAACAATATAAAATACCTGGGGGTAACTCTAACCAAGCAAGTAAAGGACCTGTACAACAAGAACTTCAAACCCTTGAAGAAAGAAATTGAAGACGTCTTTAGAAGATGGAAAGATCTCCCATGCTCATGGATAGGTAGGATCAACATAATAAAAATGGCCATCCTACCAAAAGCAATATATAGATTCAATGCAATTCCTATCAAAATACCAACACAATTCTTTATAGACCTGCAAACAGCTGAAGATTGATACTGTAATGTATGGAGAGAAAATGTGAACTGTCCAGGCAGCCACTGGTATGTCATTTCTTAGTTTTGGAAGCTGCAGGCTCTGCACTTCCTATATAATCAGATATATTTATTCCTCTCAGGGTGGTTGAAGAATAGATAGCTAGAGTCTTATAGTTAAATTTTGAGTTGTTTCAGAATCAAGAGGGTGTTCTGGATCTAAGAAGATATTTTTAAAATTGTGATGCAAATTAGTATGAAAGCTGAGTTGGATATAGAACTTTAAACTCATAGAGATGTTAGATAGTAGATTGTTAAAGTCAGGTTCCAAATATATATGGACTGGATATTGGGAATGTATGCTAAGCCATATAACTCTCATAATTGTGGCCTATTTATTTCTGTTGTTTTGTATTGTATTTATTGTTATGTTGAAAAAACCATTTGTTGAACTGAAAGGGGGAGCTGTTGGGGGGAAAGATATACCTTAAACTTAAAAAAAGGGAAGAGGATGGGGGTTGAGGGGGAAGAGGGTGGAAGGGTGGGACTGGAGAGGGGAGTAGGGAGGGGACTGTGGTTGAGATGTTACTTGAAGAAATAAAAAATAAATTAAAAAAATCTATGAATCATCTTTTAATAGATGAAACAATAGTTTAGAAACAATTTATAGAAGCCACTATATAACCATTATATTTCTCTTTTTGGGCGGATTGGTTTGGTTTGTGTTTCTGCCTTTTGAAACTATAGTTATTGTGAAGAACACAAAGTAAATATCTGTTCCATCTCAATGAATCCATCCCATAGAAAATATAAGGAGGGATCTAGGAGAATGTGAAACAGATTAAGCCCATAAGGAGATGATGAAGGTTACAGAGCTGGGGTCACAGAGGATATTTTTAGAGGATGACAGTTGATCTGAGCACTCAAGAATACATGAGGCAGCCGGGCGTGGTGGCTCACGCCTTTAATCCCAGCACTTGGGAGGCAGAGGCAGGCGGATCTATGTGAGTTTGAGGCCAGCCTGGTCTACAAAGCAAGTCTAGGACAGCCAGGGCTGTTACACAGAGAAACCCTGTCTCGAAAAACCAAAAAAAAAAAAAAAAAAAAAAAAAAGAATACATGAGGCTAGGGGTGAAAGGAAGGTCATACCAGGTAAGGAGAAAAGCACAAAGGAGCCAGTGTAGTAATAGTGGAGAATATGCAGGAAACAGTGAATATTGCTGTACAAGTGAGAATAGAGAATATGAGATATGCTGACCAAAGATGAGGTTGAACTTTATCAGTGGTTCAAGGATGGCTTTGAATGTAAGAGATGGAGAATAGCAGAAAAATGGCTGGATAGCATGAATGCCAAGTACCAGGTAAATTCTACACCATAATAAGATCCATCTATCTGGAGAAAGAAAGAAATATTCTGAGATTCTTCCCCTTTTAGGCCAGCTTTAATCCTTTCTTATTAGTTAATTGTATCCTAGATGCTATGAGGCAAAAACATGTATCAAACTAACCTCTTTATAACTCAGTGGGAAACCCAATTTTGTCACTCAATCTATTGTCCAACTGCTAGTTCACACCACTATTGTCGAACAACGACGTTTAAGGTAAACAGAATTGCTTTAATACAGCAAAAGCGTTTGCTGCATTTAAAAATAATCTCCTGCTGAAGTGACATATGGTATCATCAAAAACTTTATTCCAGTGCTCCTAGAGCTTCTGAGACACCTCGAAATGCCATGATTACCATAAAGAGGTTTATGCAATTCTCAAAGCTGAAAGAAAAACAATTAATTCATTTTAATATTTAAAATAAATATGGGCCATTTGGATCATTTGGGAGGAGAAATGAGATTACAAAAACTACAATAATTAGAATCTAACTCCCCAAAGAGAGATGTTCTAAGATATAACTTTCAAATGGAAAATTCCCCTAGCTGGTCTGTTTAAGATCTGCATTCAGTCTGTCCCAGCATTTCCTCGATTAGGTAAGATCATTCTCTGTACCTGGCTTCACTGGGGAGTATTTATGATGGATACAAGGTTCCTTTCTTCTACACAGAACTTTTATAATCATACACGTAGAAGTGCAAAAAGAGAGCCAAAGTTCAAGTTCCATATTATTCAGTTAAATAAGTATTAATAAAAAATGATAGGTAAGTGTCAGAATATCAGATGAGTGAGATACAGAAGCTGCCTTTACACTAATCTTTGGTGGTCATGGAGCAAGAGCAATATAGATAGATGACTGAGGAATGAGAAATGTCCCCAATAGGCTCATGCATTTGGGCACTTGGTCCCAGGAAGTGTTTGGTTTGGGAAGATTTCTGCCCTTTAGGAGGTGAAGCCTTGCTGGAGGAAGTACACCACTGGGTCTGGGCTTTGAGAATTTACATCTTTACCCTACTTCCTGTTTGCTCTTTCTCTGTGCTTTGTGTGTGGAGATGGAAAGTGATGAGCCAGTTTCTTGCTCCTGTCACAACACAATGCCTTCTCTGCCACGATGGACTTTCTCCCTCTGGAACTACCAGCTAAAGTAGATTTTTTTCTTCTCTGTGGGGCTTGGACTGGAAATGGGCCCAATAGTCTTGTAGGGAATGGCACTATTTGAAATGATTAGGACATGTGGCCTTGTTGAAATAGGGTATGGCCTTATTGGAGAAAGTGTGTCACTATCACTAGGGGTGGGTTTTGGCTTTCAAATGCTAAAAACAGGCCCAGTGTCTCTCTTTCTTTCTTCCTGTTCCTGCAGGTCCAGATGTAGAACTCTCAGTTACCTCTCCAGCACCATGTTTGCCTGCATGCTGCCATTTTTTCTGGATGTGATGAAAACAGACTAAACCTCTGAAACTGGTAAGCTAGCCCCAATTAAATGCTTTTCTTTATAAGAGTTGCTGTGATCACAGTGTCTATTCACAGCAACAGAGCAGTAACTAAGATATTCTCTAAGTTGCTTTTGTTGGGGTATTTATCACATCAATGAAAAAAAGTAACTAGAATAATGAGTTAAAGCCACAAAGTATGACACAATTTGTAAGAGAGGCAACTTTCATAGCATAGTGGGGGTCATGACAAAAGTTTTGGAGCCCTAATTGGGAGATAAGAACAAATCATCTGGAGGCAAGGATTTCAGTACAGAAGAGTAGAAATACATTACAAGGGATGCGAGCTTTGAAGAGTGAAAGAACTACATATCATTACTGGGGATATAGTTAACTTGGTAGAGTGTCTAGCATGTACAAATCCTTGGGTTCAGTTCCTAGCACCATTTAAACTGGATGTTTTGGTACAGATCTGCAATTGCAGCATTTTTGAGGTAGTTACAGGAAGTTCATTAAGTATATTTGTCTACATAGAGAGTTTAAGGCCTGCATGGGTCACTTGAGACCTTGTGTGAAGGGAGAGAGATGGAGTTGAAGACGGAGTGTAAGCTACTTGCTCATGGGTATTTGGAGCAGTATCAGAAGGAAATGGGTGAAAAATAACTTGGAAAGAAAAGATGGGACCAAACTCAAAAGGCATGAAAGGGCTACTTAAAGCCTTAGTTCAATATCTTGTACACAATAAGTTGAAAAAGCAGTTTGAGTTTGAAGACGGTCACTGGAGGCTTATCATATAGAGATAAGTTAAAACAATATCATTATCACTTTAGCATCCTCTTTAATAGGTCTAGAGCATTTTGTTTGTCTTAGGTTAAGATATTCCTTTCTTAGAGGAATAATCATTGTGTTTATCTGTATACATACACAATGCCAACATCTCCAGACTGAAGCAGATGGCCTGAATTCTCAGAGTCAGAGTGGGTCAGGAGTGCGACCAGAACTCAGATATTCTAGATACTAAACGGCTTTCTCTTAATATCTACTCTTCACTAGCTCTGATCAAGGCTTGGATCCTGAGTTCAAGAAGAGATTGAAGAAGGAAAACTTGGAGACCAAGAGAACAGATCAGGATGTACCAAGGAATTTAGGATTTATGACTTTTTTTTTTTTAAAGAAAGAGGAGAAAAAGAAGAAGAAGGATAAGAAGAAGGGAACAGGAATAGGAGGAAGTGGGAAAAGATGACACAATGACAAACTTCTTGCTTTCCCAACAGATGGGCAATATATTTCCAACTTCTAATTGCCTGTTTTCTAAATTAAAGATGTTAGCATTTGGAACTACTCAATAATTTCTGCCTGATGTTCTACCATTTACTTTGAGAGAGAAGATAAGGTATTGTAAATTGCTCACATTCAAGAAGCTTGGTTAAAACCTAGTGTTTGGTCTCAAGAAATGTGCATGAAATTTCAGGTTCTCCAATGAAAAAAACCCACTTCTCAGGACTTCAGGCATCTTATTATAGGATAAGAATCACCAAGTAAGAGAGAAGCATGATTTATGTACCACTACTGCTTGAAAGGGTTTATTTGAAAACAAAACAATTAGTACCTACTGTGGAGGAAGGTCTAATACTTTGGCTCTAAAAGGTTGATTTCAATGCTGAGATCTGATTACCCCCACCCCTTCTGAGGTATTCTCTTGATTGGTTAATAAAATTCGCTGATGGCCAATTAGCTGGGCAGAAAGAGTATAGGAAGGTGGGACTTCCTGAGATGGAAATGGGAACCCTGTATTTCACACAGAGGAATCTCTCTTTCTTCCAGGAGACACAGAAGTAGACCGAAGTGTTTAAGAGCTCCGGAAGGTAACAACAGGCTACATGGCTGTTTGGAATTAAGTGGGTTAATTTAGATTAGCTAGTTGAGAGTCTGCCCAGCTAAGGGTTAAGCGTTGAAACATTAAAAGGTCTTGGTGTATTTAATTATTGGGGAAAGGGCTTCAGCGACCTATAGGCCACCTGTCAAAGCAATCCAGGCCCTTGGATCTCCTGCTGAACTCCTGTGGCTATTTCTTCAGGTTGCCAGCAATGCTACTGGTCTAATATAATAGTTTATAGTTATTAATAAATATCTTGCAGCTACTCCCTCCAGCTTTGCAGCCAGACCACACTACCAGGCCTTCCCTCCAGGCATACAGGCTTCTAAGCCAAGTCAAGCCTGCTGATCTCTCACCAGGTGGCTGGCTGCTCTGCCAGACTAATATAATAACTTAGAGTTATTAATGAAGTTATTAGTTAACAGGGTTTAGATTGCAGGTGGTGAAGGCTACCCTTGGTCCAGGGCTTTTTCCCCAGGACAAGTCAGGCTGCCAGTTAAGTTGGGTCAGGCCTGCTGGCCTCCCACCCTCTGCTGGCTGCTCCTCTGGCCTAATCTTACAGTTTATACTTATTAATAAATACAACTGATAATTAAATTGCAGTTTCAAACTACCATTAAATATTGATAATATCTTGTATTTATATTCATATTATATAATGGTTTTTGGGAGGTTCTTCATGGTATATATACATAAAATAATTAGACATGAAACATACCTCAGGGCTTATAGTTTTCTCTAATAAATAGTAGGTAGGCAAAGATTGAGATCCACTGCAGCATGCTGTGACAGAGCGCTATGATAATTGTATGAATTCTATGTAGAGAGCACATTGAGAAATGACTGGTTCATAGGTAGCATTCAAGGGGTGGGGGACTGAAATGTAGGGACACTCCACTCCAGAGGAATGGAATGGAAGGGAAAGGGGGTAGAGGGTGAGAGGGCCAGACTGGGAGGGGTGGAAAGAGGGCACTGGGATGGAGATGTAACCTGAAGTAATAAATAAACATAAAATAAAAAAAGAGATTGCATTTTTCTTTTTTTGTTGCCATTTCAGAAATTACTTTGTTTCAGATATGAACTATTCCCTCTGTCTTCTGTATAATTTCCATTATTGTTTACATATAAAATAAATATAAGTCATCCATGTGCATCTCTCTACCCTTCAGAATAAGCATACTTTCTAATATTCTTTTTTCTTTTAAAATACATTTCCTGTCAAAACAGAATTATAATAGTTTCTCCATTTTCTTTCCTCCCTAAAGCCTGCTCCTCTTTCCAAACCCTCTAGGCCCTCTCACACTCAAATTAATTACTTATTAATAATTAGAGTCACTGCAAAGAAATGAAGTTTGTTTGAGAATATGCTTCCACAAGATAAGACTTAATTAGTGATTGATGATGGAGGGCCCAGCCCATTGTGGGTGGTGCTATCCCTGGGCTGACCATCCTGGGTTCCATAAGATATCAGGTTTAACAATCCATAAAGAGTAAGCCAGTAAGCAGCACCCCTCCACGGCCTCTGAACTAGCTCCTGCCTCCAGGTTTCTGTTCTGGCTTTCTTCAAAGATGGACTACAATGCAGAAGTGGAAGCCAAATAAACCCTTTCCTCCTCAACTTGCTTTTGGTCATGGTGTTTCATCACAACAATAGAAACCCTAACTAAGACAATATGTATGCACAAATATAAAATGCAACTTGCTGAATCTGCTCTATTTTTGGTGTTGCTCTTTCTGTACATATGGTTTCAGGGCTTAATACTTTGTATTAAGTAACCAATAAGGGATTCATTCCTGGGAGAGGATAATTCTCCCTCTCCCAGCAGTCATTAGATATTAGATGCCTGTAGTTCTTATCTATATAGGGGGAGGACCCCATAGGAATTTCTAATTCCACATTAGCATGTCTATTGATATTGACATTGTTCTGGGCTTGTATTTTCAGTGAACAGAAAGTAACAGTATTCCACTAAAGAAGTACAGAACTCCCTGGAGGAAATCAGGCAAAATCGAGTGCCAGACAGTCAACAGATTATCTCTCAGTATCCTCAATAATTTAAATAGCTGAAATTCTACTCATTCTCTAGGTCCTGTCTGGAGTGAAAAATAAGTCTTACTTGATTCTGTCTACACTAGGCATGAGTGCCTATATAGGTGACACAGTGAATGAAGAAGCATATGGATGTTTATAGGTTATACCTACAAACCATGTTTTCTTTCAAGATTTTCTTTTGTGTTTTGCTAAGGGTGGGGTCCTTGTCATTACTTTACTGTGGTGAATTGCCTCCACAGGTCAGTGGTTGAGTTTGGAGAGTGTTTATTTAAGGGAGTTCTCTGTATGATTGCAGCATATCTGTGAACCAAGCACTATTGCTACACATAATTTGGGGCTGTCCATGTCCTTTCTCATCCAGTAAGCTGTAAGTCCAGGGGCTGATGGCTGGCCCCCATTATATTCTTAACTCTCATCTAAACTCTCCCTCTTATAACCAATCCATAACTAACAAGTTAGCTTGTAATTGAACAAAAAGGGCATCTAGATACTTCCTTTGTGTCCTACCATAAGATGAAATGAATACTTGAAAAATCCCACAAAACTTGATTATTTATGTTCAGCCTGGCTTCTTTAGCTTAACTTTTTAGTTGCAAAAAACCAAAAATACTGTTGCAATACAATCCTTTAGGGGTAATTATCCAGATAGCATTTTCTGTCTGCTGTTTAGGCTCTTCTATACCTTCTTTGCATCACAAAGAATTAGGAAGTATTAAGTTTTATAATTATCTCTAAGAGGTAAATGGGGATGTATTTTTCAGTGACACATAATATTTTGAAAAATACAGATGAAGTGTAATGGTGTGAGGCCTAGCTGCTATGTATTTAAGGCAAGCTACCATTTTGCCTAACCTCCAGATAAATAGCTCTACCTTATTTCAAATGAGACAAGCCAATTCATAATGTTTTCCCAAATGAGTCCTCTTGAGACTGAGCTGAATTGGCTGAGTCACATAAATAATTATACAAAATAACACTAATGGAAACTCTTCACTGACTTGCAAAAGCATACAATATTTCAAATTGTTAAGGAGGATTTTCAGGCAGGATATTATTATATCCTTGCTATGGATGGAGGAAAATAGACTCAGATTATATTCAGCTCACTAAAATAGAAACCAAGCAAAGATTTCAAATCCAGGGCATGCTCGTTCAAAAACCTGCATGTTTTCTGCTGGATTCCTTTGCCCTTCTACCACAAAGGATATTCCAGGGATAATGGAAAACTGCAGCAGAAACCAAATGTCACTGGGATGTAACTTTAGTATTGAATGATACAGAGCCAAATATCTTAGACACTAAGAGAAGGAGGGAGCAACATGCAAGGAATATTTGATTGTATCTGTGAACCGGGTTCTATAAGATTATAGCATATTTTGCTTAATTCTTCCAACAAAGACTCTTCAGAAGTGATAGTTTCTCTTGCCTTTCATCCAGGAAACCAACAAGATTGATCCATAAATTTGTATTTTCATATACACTTTTTCTAATGTGATGCACACATCAAGAAAGATACTGAGTGATGAATGGATGAGAATTCAGTAGTGTGGGCAGCTCCACTAGGAAGCAATAGAACATAGCACAAACTCTACTGACCATTGAAATAAGTACATCTGGACAGTTTGCCATGACATCTTGACATATTTGTTTCTCCTTCTATGAAGTAAAGATGTACGCTAATGGTCTGGAGAGATGGCTCTGCAGTTGAGGGAGCTTTTGCTACACAGACAGGAGGACTAATGTTTGGATCCTTGGACTCACATAACAAGCCAGACTAACTCTGAAGGGTCAGAGACAGTTTGATCTCTGCAGCCTGATGGTTTCCAGAGTAGCCAAGAAAAAGGTAAGTTTCAGGTTCAGAGAGAGACTCTGCCTCAAAAGTAGTAATTAGCGAAAAAATAGAGGAGGACACCTGACATCCGTTTTCTGTCCTCCACACATAGACAAGAGCATCTCCCCCTACCACATATACATTCACACATACATACATACATATACACACATACATATACACAAACATACATATATACATACACACATACACATACACAAACATGCATATATACATACATACATGTATACATACACACATACATACACACACACACACACACACACACACTGTTGGAGGAAGGTCTAATACATTGGTTCTGAAAGGCTGATTTCAATGCTGAGATCTGGTTCCCACCCTTTCAGAGGCATTCTCTGACTGGTTAATAAAAGTTGCTGATGACCAATTAGCTAGGCAAAAAGAGTATAGGAAGGTAGGACTTCTTGAGATGGAAACAGGAACCCTGCATTTTACGCAGAGGAATCTCTCTCTCTCTCTGACAGGAGACACAGAAGCAGAAAGATGTGTTTGAGAGCTCTGGAAGGTAACAATAGGCCACGTGGCTGTTTGGGATTAGGTGGTCTGGGTTAATTTAGATTAGCTAGTTGAGAGTCTGCCAGCTAAGGGCTAAGCATTGAAACATTAAAAGGTCTTGGCATATTTAATTACGGGGGAAAGGGCTGTGGTGGCCTATAGGCTGCCAGTCAAATTAATCCCATTGACCTCCTGCCAAGCCCTGGCAGTTGTCCCTCAGACTGCCAGCAATTCCTCTGGTCTAATATAACAGTTTATGGTTATTAATAAGTATCTTGTAGCTACCCCATCAGCTTCCCCACCAGATCATACTGCCAGGCCGTCCCTCCAGGCCTACAGGCTTCTAAGGCAAGTCAGGCCTGCTGATCTTCCTCCAGGCTGCCGGCTGCTCCACTGGCCTAATATAATAATGTATAGCTATTAGTGAAGATATTAATTAACAGAGTTTAGGTTGAAGGTGGTAAAGGCCACCTTTGGTCCAGGGCTTTTCCCCAGGACAAGTCAGGTGGTCAGTTAAGGTGGGTCAGGCCTGCCAGCCTCCCACCAGCTGCTAGCTGCTCCTCCGGCCTAATCTTACAGTTTATACTTATTAATAAATACAATTGTTAATTAAATTGCAGTTTTACACACATATACATATATATTCACACACATATATACATATACATACAAACATGCATATATACACATATATATGTACATACATACATATATATACATACACACATACACATACATTCACATACACATACATATAATTCACACACACACACACACACACACACACAGAAAATAAATAATTAACTAGGATTAGAGATGGCAGTAGAAGAACCCCTGCAAGATGGACTGCTAGATTACAGTGATCAAAAGATACTTGGAACTGAAAAATGGGAGAAGACAAAGCCTTAAGGGTATGAAGCATCAATTGTCATTGTCTCCAGTATTTCATAAACACTTCAAATAGCATCCTGGGAGACTCACTCACGACATGGCTCTTGTGATAGTCCGTTAGGAACAGCTGAATCAATTATTAACATGACGGAGGTTTTTGTATTGGCACAAGTCCCATGGAAAGAGGGATGTGCTAGTCTGGCAACAGCTCTGCTTTGCACAGGAACATAATACATAGTTCTGAAGATCTTGTCTCTTTTGTATGAAGTGCTTTTCTTTTGGGAAATAATTTCTTTAAATGATCCTCAGCACTATTCA
The DNA here is from genome assembly GCA_907164525.1 of Lophiomys imhausi. Lineage (NCBI taxonomy): Eukaryota > Metazoa > Chordata > Mammalia > Rodentia > Muridae > Lophiomys > Lophiomys imhausi. The sequence continues at coordinate 13,116,238 of CAJQZJ010004888.1, forward strand.
GAGAGCCTATAATACAGCTATTATGGAGGTTCCACAATTGTTTTATGCATTAACTTGGAAGTTTCCCCTTCAGAGTTCTCTAACACTGAGTCAGAATCTGCAGGATCAGTGATGTCTTTTGTGGTGTGAACCTTCACCCGAAGATTTGAACCCAACTTGTCTACCACATCCATTATAACATGCACCTGGATTCATTGACTTCAAACATCTATGTTTTCCTCATGATTTCACTAAATTAGTCCTTAAAAATGTAGACTCTTTTATTTCCCCTCTCTTTTGTACATGAATCTCTCACAGTTACTGGGCAATGTCCCAGTCCATTAGTGAATGCTTAAAATGTGTTTGTTACAGTATACACTTAACAGTATGAAGAAGAGCCCTCTGTGGCACAGCTAGTACATCCGCTATACACCCAACTCCTAGAAACATGCAAATTTAGGAGCCTGTATGATGATTCTAAAGCTGGTTTTCAGTACTTTCTTAATATTCATTTAACAATTGCTCTAAAAAACAATGGAATGTATGGAGTTCTCACATCTCAGTATGTGTAGTAGGAACAAATCTCCACTCTTTGAATGTGCATTTCATTCAGGAGAAACACATAACTTGCTACAAGCTATTTTTTTTTTAAGTTCTGCACAATCTTCCCAATCAATATGTCAAAGATTATTTCAACAATTTTTTTCTAATTAGAAATTAATTTCTCTAATCCTCTAACTCCATCTATACTGCTTTTCCTGCTTTATCCTTTAGTAGGTTTGGCTCTAGGTTCACTGAATTTATTTTGCGTAATATACCTTCTGAAAACCAGGGTGGAATATGAACAGTTTGATAAGTGTCAGGGTCTTCTATGAGTTTACATTTTAAACTTCTATGTAGTGAAAATTTTTATCTGAAATAATAATTTATAGTTTTAAAGAAGAAAGACCAATATGAGAGTGCTGGTGATTTTTAAGAATGACTACCTTGGTCACAAATAGGGATGTCAGGTACAGGTAGCAGGGAGGTCTTCAGTAAGTGTATTTCTTGTAGGAAAAATTAATGTGGAGGATAAGAGCAACCTACTTTGACTCCAAGTTTAATATGAGAAATTCAGACTCTGGGATCCCATGGCATAAACTTGGAAAGAACACTGGCAGAGTAGGTTGTGTTTGGAAGGAATACAGGGTCCTGTGATGGAGAGGCTGGCTTCGTAATATCTTAGATACAGTCTTGTATTTTGTACCTGTCTTTGGTTCTCCGTCTCCAAGCGGAGCCTGGCCTCCACACACCTCCGGGTCTCCAGGAAGGCCTGGCGCTGGGCGCGGTCTGAAAGGTAACTTATGAAGACTCCAGCCGTGTTCATGCACATGAACAGAGCCACTTGGGCCAGGACCTGTGGGACAATTTCAAACGTCCTGGTTAGAGGAGTAAAACAGCAGCCACTTGGAGGCAAAGAATAAGATACGTAAGTATTTTATCAGGAAGGTTTTACTAATAACCTAAGTGCCTTGCGCCATATTGGTTGAACAATTCTTTGTGTTCTGATCTTGAATCAAGTCACTTTTCAGACAAACCTTTCTTTACAACTCCACCCAGTTAAAAACTGTTGTTTTGTTCTCAAGTCTAGGCCTGAACCTTCATTAGAAACTTGAGGTAAGAAAGGCTGTGAGGTTCATTACTTTACCTTCCTACACCCTTAACTGAAATATTGGGCTTTTAATAGGCTAGAGCTAGATGGAGTTAAGGAACCAAAAAGGACCAGAGCATGCCTTTACTACTGGTGAATATGCTGTGTTCTGATCACTAATGGTGAATATGCTGTGTTTTGATATTACTGCTCTAAGCTTCTATTGGACATAATCATGTTTATTCACCAGCTCAAGAAAATAAACAATACCATAATGCCTAGCATAAAGAGTTCCTAAAAGCAGGTTCATGTCTATAATCCCAGTACTCTTACGGTTAAGGTAGAAGGTGTGCTTCAAGTGTGATGCTAGCCTGGGCTACTGTATGATACTATGCCTCAAAATAAAAATAAATTAATACATTCTTAAATGAAGAGAACCAGTGATGAGAATATAAAATCTGGGCTGTGGGTAAATAATGGAGCTGGGATTTGGGGTATGCTAAGTAAGTACTCTACTATTGAATTACCCTCTTAGTACCCAAAATTATTGTATGAACCCTTTCCTGAATGGCACATGCACAGGGTAAATAAAAAGTGATTGGACTGAGGATTAAAGATCTGAACTGAGATCTGAACTGCATACCAAGAGACAAAGATTTTCAATTGATTCAAATCAAGTTAAACATTTGTTAAATTGAAGCCAAATAAAAACCACCCATTCCAGACAATGAAAAATTTACTCAATATTCACAATTTCCCAAACACTACATAAAATTATATAGCACAGAAGGAGACATTCAAATGTGTATCCTTCTCCAGAGAGAGAGAGAGTCAAGAGAGACACGCATTCTGACTTGATCCAGATGTCAGAATTAGCAGTCAAAATTCATAGCAGTGCTTTCGGCTGCTTGGTTAAAGAAAAGAGCAGGTAATGAATGAAAGTAGTGAATGAAAAGACAGGGAATAAACAGAGAAACAGAAAACCCAGGCGCATACCTGCACACACATGGAAATTCTAACCCGGAAATGAAAACACCCACTGCATTATGGTAAGGCAGCTCGTAGGTAAGATAAGCATCTGTAGCCCATTGTGAGGAAGAACACTGTTTAAGGACTTTAATAATGTGTGACAATATTGAAAACTCTCACATACCTACAGCTTAAATATTCATAGGGAAAGGAAAAGAGAATGCAACAGAATAAGTTGTTTAAAGACCCAATTTTTAAAAATCAGCTTTTATAAGAGCAGTTTCAGGTTTAATAAACTGTAAGGTCCACATAGACTAAATATGAATAAAATGTGCCTGTATATAGTATAGTCCAAATGACAAAAGCCAAAAAGAATCTTGTAAACAGCCATAAGACAAAGATAGACACTGGAAATCTACTTTCCACTATCAGAATTATTTCTTGGTTAAATACAAAGAAATAATCTAATTGTTATTGATGAAATGTTCCTAATATATACTTATACAAAAATTCTGAAATTCAAAACAAAATGAAGTTATTTGTGTTACATAAAATATAAGATTTTTAAAAAAAAAGTATTATTAGAGATGAATAGGGTTATTATATTATGGGAAAGTGTTCAATACATCAGGAAAATATAAAAATTCTGAATTTTAACACATTTAATATTAGTCTCAAAATATATAATGCAAAATATGATAAAAATTGGTATAAATATTTATAGATCAATGCCCCAGGGATGTATTTTCAGCAGTTACTGTATCAAAAAAATTAAAAAGCAAGAGATAATTTGAATATATCTTTCATTAATTGAGTACGGTATACAATGATTCTTCTATTTAAAATTGTAAACACATCTTATGAAAAGACCAGAAACTAGACTGTAGATTTTAAAGAATGATATCAAACAAACATAGTAGATGACTACTGTCATGGTTTGAATAAGAATGTCCTCCCATAAGCTCAGATATCTGAATGCTTTGTCTCCAGTTGACAGCATTGGATAGGCTATGGAAGTTTGGTTTGCTGGAAGAAATATGTCACTGGGGGTTGGCATTGAGGTTTCAAAAGCTTTGGGCCATTCCTAGGTCACTCTATGTGCTTCCTGCTTACCATTGAAGATGTGCTCCTTCAACTCTCAGGATCCAGCTCCAGTCCCCATGTCTTCCACCTGCTGTTAGTCTATCTCCACCATTAAGAACCCTAACCTGGAGGGAAGGAAGATGGCGGCGACCTACACTGACGCATTTTGAACGCAGGGAAAAAAGAGCCATAAAAAACACAGAGTTATTGGGCACTGTGCAAAAACCGGAGGGGTTAGACCCCCCCCCCCGCCCCCGGGAACACTCACAGCTCCCAAGGGACTGTTAAAAGTCCCAGGGCAAGGCTCTCACCCATCTCTTGCAGACACGGAAGACACTAAACCGGGGATTCGGGAACTCCCATTTGGAGAGGCGCCTGGTAAGATCGATCCCAACACACAGCAGGCAGGATCAGAGGCCACTTGGCGTTAGTTCACTAGCCTATTGGACTCCCCACGCCTCAGGTAGAACTTATACTCACTTAAAAAATTTTGCGAGATAGTGGAAGTTTTAGCAAGGAACAAACAGGGGGCTCAGCGGGAGGTCCGCAGCCGCTTGTGAAGTGGAGGGCTGGAGGTTCAGACAGACTGTGGAAACCGGGAACACAAAGGCGGGCGGGAGGAGCCTAATCCCGCACACTCATGGCAGCGCAGCTGGGGAGTGAGCCCGGCTGGCAGGGCCAAATCCCCGCGAACCCACGGCAGGACAACTGGGGAGAGAGTCAGGCGTGGGCTGGGCCAGGGATCCGCGCACCCATGGCTGAGCTGCTGGGGCGAGAGGTCCACTAAGGCGGCCGGGGGATCCGGGGCACTGTGCACCCATGGCTGAGCAGCCAGGGAGGGAGAGCCACGGCTACGCAGACAGGGAGAGAATCAGACTCAGAGGTCAGGCCTGTGGCAAGAAGCCTAGTGAGAAACCAGAAATCGGGACCATAGCTGTATTCTGGAAAATCCAGACATAATAGGTGTGGAGCAAGACCCTGTCAGCCTCCGTGACGACAAACAAAGCCCACAGAATCTGTGCCTGGGCAAACAGGTCAATACCATCAGAACCATTACAGGCTGATAACTCAGAGTGCAACATAGAGAAGTCTGAATTGGGAGCAGTGAAACAATTCCAGTCCATTACTCACAACCTGGGATTAGGCTGCACCAGCTCACAGTGCCTCAGATGATTAAAACCACAGTGACCCTGAAATCCCCCTGAAAGCAATGACAGATAGCCAAGTAACTCGTCCCCTGCACCAAAGCATCCACTGTGGATCCAAGCACAGAAAATGACAAGAACAGACAGCTAAGCACACCCAATGGCCAAAGGTCAAAAAAAAAAATAGAAATCAAGGAAATATGACGCCAACAAAGCAGAATTATCCTAGCTCATCCAATTTGGATGACCTCACACCAAAAGAATCACATGAAAACGTTGACAATTCTGCATTATGGAAAGTGATAGAGTCCCTGCAAGAAGAACTTAAATCTATGAAGGAATTCAAAGAAGCCACAATTCTACAACTCAAAACAAGGAACAATACCATTAAAGAGCTCCAAGCCAAGGTGACAGAGCTTGAACAGGAAAAGGACAAGGCTATGAAAGATTTTCATACAAAAACAAGCAAGCTGGAGAAGGAAATGTACAAAACGAACAAAACCATACAAGACATGAAAATAGAAATAGAAACAAAGAAAACACAGTCAGAGTTAAAAGAGGAAGTGGAGAACCAAGGGAAGAGAACAGGAACTATGGAGGTGAGAATCAACAATAGGATGCAAGAGATGGAAGACAGGATCTCAGGCATGGAAGATTCAGTGGAAGAAATCAGTACAACATCCAAAGAAAATGAGAAGGCTAAAAAATCTCTCACCCACAACATCCAAGAAATCAAGGACTCATTGAAAAGACGGAACCTAAGAATTACAGGTATAGAGGAAAGAGAAGACTCCCAACTCCAAGGTCCAGGAAATATAATCAACAAAATCATAGAGGAAAACTTCCCAAACCTGAAAAAAGAGATGCCAATAAAAATCCAAGAGGCTTACAGAACACCAAACAGATTAGACCAGAAAAGAAACTCCTCTTGCCACATAATAATTGAAGCTCCAAATGTACAGAACAAAGAAAGAATATTAAAAGCTGTAAGAGAAAAAGGTCAAGTCACATACAATGGCAGACCCATCAGAATTACACCTGACTTCTCCTCAGAAACGTTAAAAGCTAGAAGGGACTGGTCAGATATACTACAAGTCCTGAGAGATCATAGGTGCCCAGCCAGACTATTTTACCCAGCAAAACTCTCTATCAACATAGATGGAGAAAACAAGATATTCCATGACAAAATCAAATTTAAACAATATCTACCCACAAACCCAGACCTACAGAAAATCCTAGAAGGAAAATCCCAACCCAGAGAAGAAAACTCCACCCAAGAAAACAAAGGGAATAGAAAACCCCTCAGCAACTAATCCAAAAGAGGCACAGGACCACCACCTATACCAAACTAATGGGAAATAACAACCCCAGGTCACTAATATCCATCAACATCAATGGACTCAACTCCCCAATAAAAAGACATAGGTTTACAGAGTGGATCCGCAAGCAAGACCCTTCCTTATGCTGTATACAAGAGACACATCTAACTACGAAAGATAGACACTGCCTCAGAGTAAAGGGCTGGGAAAAGGTTTTCCAAGCAAATGGACCCAGGAAGCAAGCTGGAGTAGCCATACTAATATCAACCAAAACAGACTTCCAACTGAAGTTAATGAAGAAAGACAAAGAAGGGCACTATATACTCATTAAAGGGAATATTCATCAAGAAGAAATCTAAATACTGAACATCTATGCCCCAAATACAAAGGCACCTACTTTCGTAAAAGAAACACTTCTAAAAACTTAAAGCGCACGTCGATCACAACACATTAGTAGTGGGAGACTTCAACACCCCACTCACAACAATGGACAGATCATCAAGACAGAAGACAAACAGAGAAATATTGAGTCTAACAGAGATCATGAACCAAATGGACCTAACAGATATCTACAGAACATTTCACCCAAACACAAAGGAATACACCTTTTTCTCAGCACCCCACGGAACCTTCTCCAAAATCGACCACGTAGTTGGTCACAAGGATAGTCTCAATAGATACAAGAAAATTGAAATAACACCTTGTATCTTATCAGACCACCACGGATAAAACTGGTCTTCAACAGCAAAAGAATCAACAGAAAGCCTACACACATCGAAATTGAACAGCTCCTTACTGGATGACCACTGGGTCAGGGAAGAAATAAAGAAGGAAATCAAAGACTTCTTAAAATCCAACGACAATGAATACACAACATACCCAAACCTATGGGATACATTGAAAGCTGTGCTACGAGGAAAGTTCATAGCACTAAGTGCTTTCAAAAAGAAAATTGTGACAGCTCATGTTAGTGAACTAACAGCTAAGCTGGGTGAATTGGAAAAAAAAGAAAAAAACACTCCCAAGAAGAGCAGAAGGCAGGAAATCATCAAGCTTAGGGCTGAAATCAAAAACTTAGAATCAAAAAGAACTATACAAAGAATCAATGAAACCAAGAGTTGGTTCTTTGAGAAAATCAACAAAATAGACAGACCCCTAGCCAAATTAACTAAAGGCAAAGGGAAAGAACCCAAATCAACAAAATCAGAAATGAAAAGGGAGAAATAACAACAGACATTGAGGAGATCCAGAAAATATTCGGGCATTATTTAGAAATCTACATTCCACTAAATTTGAAATCCTAAGCGAAATGGACAATTTCCTCGATAAATTCCACCTACCAAAACTAAATCAAAATCAGATTAACAGCTTAAACAGCCCAATAACACCCAAGGAAATAGAAACAGTCATTAATAATCTCCCAACCAAAAAAAGCCCAGGGCCAGATGGCTTTAGCACGGAATTCTACAAGACCTTCAAAGAGGAACTAACGCCATTACTTTTCAAACTCTTCCACCACATAGAAACAGAAAGAACACTGCCAAACTCATTCTATGAGGCCACTGTCATTCTGATTCCCAAACCACACAAAGACCCAACAAAGAAAGAGAACTTCAGACCAATCTCCCTCATGAACATAGATGCAAAAATACTTAATAAAATACTAGCAAACCGAATTCAAGAACACATCAAAAGTATCATACACCATGATCAAGTAGGCTTCATCCCTGGAATGCAGGGATGATTCAATATACGAAAGTCTATCAATGTAATTCACCACATAAACAAGATGAAAGAAAAAAAAAACCACATGATAATCTCGCTAGATGCAGAAAAAGCATTTGACAAAATCCAACACCCCTTCATGCTAAAAGTTCTGGAGAGAACGGGCATACAAGGACCATACCTAGAAATAATAAAGGCAATATACAGCAAGCCAGTAGCCAACATCAAATTAAATGGAGAGAAGCTTGAAGCATTTCCTTTAAACTCAGGGACAAGACAAGGATGTCCACTTTCACCATATCTCTTCAATATAGTACTTGAAGTCCTTGCTAGAGCAATAAGACAACTAAAGGAGATCAAAGGGATAAAAATTGGAAATGAAGAAGTCAAATTATCCCTATTCGCAGATGATATGTTAGTATACATAAGCGACCCCAAAAACTCCACCAAAGAACTCTTACAGCTGATAAACAACTTCAGCAAGGTGGCTGGATACAAAATTAACTCAAAAAAATCAGAAGCCCTTCTTTATACAACAAACAAATATACCGAAAAAGAAATAAGGGAAACAACCCCCTTCACAATAGCCACAAACAACATAAAATACCTGGACGTAACTAACCAAGCATGTAAAGGACCTATATAACAAGAACTTCAAGCCCCTGAAGAAAGAAATGGAAGAGGCCTTTAGAAGATGGAAAGATCTCCCATGCTCATGGATAGGTAAGATCAACATAATAAAAATGGCTATCCTACCAAAAGCAATATATAGATTCAATGCAATTCCTATCAAAATACCAACACAATTCTTTATAGACCTGGAAAAAGCTATTCTTAACTTCATATGGAACAACAAAAAGTCCAGAATAGCTAAATCAATCCTGTACAATGAAAAAACATCTGGAGGTATCACCATCCCAGATTTCAAGCTGTATTACAGAGCAACAGTAATAAAAACAGCATGGTACTGGTATAGAAACAGACCAGTGGATCAATGGAATCGAATTGAAGACCCAAACATGGACCCACACACCTATGGCCAACTAATCTTTGAAAAAGCCAAAACCGCACAATGGAAAAAGGACAGCATCTTCAACAAATGGTGCTGGTCCAACTGGATGTCCACTTGCAAAAGAATGAAATTAGACCCATACCTATCACCTTGTACAAAACTTAATTCCAAGTGGATCAACGACCTTAACATAAGGCCGGCCACACTAAAGACACTAGAAGAAAAAGTAGGAGAAACCCTCGAACTCATTGGCACAGGTGACAACTTCCTGAACAGAACACCAACAGCTCACGACCTGAGATCAACAATCAATAAATGGGACCTCATGAAACTGAAAAGTTTCTGTAAAGCAAAGGATACTGTCATTCGAACAAAACGGCAACCAACAGACTGGGAGAAAATCTTCACCAATCCCACATCTGATAGAGGGCTATTATCTAAAATCTACAAAAACTCAAGAAACTAAAAGCCAAGAAACCAAATAATCCAATCAAAAAATGGGAGATGGAGCGAAATAGAGAATTCACAAAGGACGAATCCCTAAGGGCTGAGAGACACCTGAAGAAATGTTCAACATCCTTAATCATCAGAGAAATGCAACTCAAGACGACCCTGAGATTCCACCTAACACCTGTTAAAATGGCTAAGATAAAGAGCTCAAATGATAGCACATGCTGGCGAGGGTGTGGAGAAAGGGGAACCCTACTCCATTGCTGGTGGGAGTGCAGGCTTGTGCAATCACTATGGAGGTCTGTCTGGCGATATCTTAGAAATCTAGGAATAACCTTGCCTCAGGACCCAGCCATACCACTTCTGGGTATACACCCAAAGGACCTCTCACGGAGACATAGGGAAGTCTCCTCATCTATGTTCATAGCAGCCTTATTTGTAATAGCTAGAAATTGGAAACAACCCAGATGTCCCTCAACTGAAGAATGGATTAAAAAATTGTGGTACATCTATACAATGGAATATTACTCAGCTATAAGAAACAATGAAATCATGCAATTTGCAACCAAATGGGTGGATCTAGAGGAGCTCATCCTGAGTGAGCTAACCCAGTCTCAGAAGGATGCACATGGCATCTATTCACTTATAGTAGGATTTTAGCTATATTGTACAGGATATCTGTACTACAACCAACACACCAAAAGGAACATGGACATAAATTTTTTTTTATCTTTTTCTTTTTCCTACTTTTTGTCTTTTTTCTTTTTCCTTTTCCCTTCTCTTTTTCCTCTCTTTTTTTGTGGATATTCTTTGTTTTTGTGGGTTTGTGTGTTTGTTGGTCTTTTTTTTTTTAGTATTCCCCCAGTAGCAAGGAGACACCTTTCACTGGCAGTACTGCCTCGTAGGCCCCCGGAGAATGAAGAGGCTCTTGGCCCTCATATGACTCCTGATCTGTTTTCAGAGACTGTTAGGCAGGTACACTCCACTCCAGAGGAACAAGACGGAAGGGTCAGGGGGTAGAGCATGGGAGGGTGGGGCTGGGAAGCGGGAAAAGAGGACAATATGATAAGGATGTAACCTGAAGCAACAAACAAATAAATTTATTAACTAAAAAAAAAAAAAAAAAAAAGGCAGGTGGCAGGGCTGAAACACTGTGAATGGAATAGAGGATACAGCCATTCGGCCTGGTTTTGCAGACCTCCAGGTGTCGAGAAGATGTGGAACTAAGGTAAAATACAAGAGAATTGTGGTATTGGCCCATGCCTTTGACTTCAGCGGAGACGGGGGGAGCACCGTAGAGTTGGTGGTCTTATGTATTCTGGAGTCATACAGAGCGGGGTGGTGAGGGTGCATACTCTTGGTCCTACCATTCAAGAAGAGTACACCCTTGGTCCCAGCTCCCAGCACACTGGAGACAGAAACGGGCAGATCCTGCAGCTCAGGGTCAGCCTGATGCTGGGCAAACTCTAAGTAGAGAAAGACTTCGATCCAGGAGTGATGGAACACATCTTTGATCCCTTCAGATGGGAAACACAGGTCTCTAATTCCAATAATTAGAGTTCAGAGACACACACATGGGATTTGGAGGGACCTAGGTTTGGAGATTACTTACAAAAGGCCTTCTCGATGCAGGCAGATTGTCCTTTGGGATCTCAAAATATATACACCAGAGTTGGTTTAGCTCCAAGGTGACAGAATGATTTCTTCTTTAACCCGGATTGAAAGATAACGCTTTGTATGTTGTCGGAAGGCCAAATTTGCTCCAGGAGAAGTACTACCTAGCACCCCCCCTAAAAAAAAAAAAAAGAGGGCAATTGTCCCAGGGTTGGGATTGGGGCAGGGCTCTGTTCTTATCTTTCCAGGAGAATCGAAGCGTCCATTAGGGGAGCCCGGGGACGGCTGGACAGCGGAAACCTCAGCAGAGAGCAGAATCAGGCACCAAGGAGGACGAGTGACCCAGTTGATTCTGCCTGGCAGACTTCCTCAATAGCTGTCTCCATCGGGGGCCTGCAACCACCACGGCAATCCAATGTCGCTGGGACCGTTCAGCTCTACACAATGCCCCGGCAGGAACCTCAGTGAAGCCTGCAAGATCAGCTTCTGCCTACAAACCCCTTAGGTCATCTAAACAGCTGAGAACAGAAGGACTGAACATAAAAGGAGTGTACTAACATTTTTAACCGTTTTTTTCCATTTGAGTTCGGGCCCCAAACAGGACTACTACGACCCAAATCAGCAGGAAGTCACTTTAAGAGACCGACGTCCCATGCCCAGAGGGTGGGGAAGGTGTTTCTCTGCCCTTCTTTTTGGTTATTTGAAGGATAACTGAAAACTCTGATATTTAGGGGAAGAGATTACAAGCTGATAAATGGTCCTGTTTAATGGGTTTTGGAGGTTAGCCCCAGGGACTTCCTACTTTTCCTTTTCTGTATCCTTCTTCCTCTCCTATGTAGGAGTGCATAGGCTTGAGAAAAATGAGATATAGACATAGCACAGGAAGGTCCAAGAAGAATGGGCAGATTATTGAATATGCCCTTATACCTTTGTATATTGACACAAAATTAGTAGTTTATTTTGCTAAAGTGGTATTGACCATTGTTTATTGTGCAAAAATAAGATTGTATTGGACTACATCGGTATTGATCTTTGTATATTGATACAAAATTAAGATTAGAGTTGGCCACAATGGTATTGACCCTTGTATATGGACGTAATATTAAGATTGTATTGGGCTACATAGGCATTGATCTTTGTATATTGATACATAATTAAGAGTATATTTGGGGCTGGAGAGGTGGCTCAGAGGTTAAGAGCACTGGCTGTTCTTCCCAAGGTCCTGAGTTCAATTCCCAGAAACCACATGGTGGCTCACAGCCATGTACATTGAGATCTGCCCGGGCATATATGTAGAGTAAATACTGTATACATAATAAATAAATAAATAAATAAAATGTTTAAAAAAAAAGAGTATATTTAACCACAATTGAATAGATCTTGGTATATTGATACAAAATTAAAGGTAACGCTTCCTAATGGTATCATACCTAGAGATACTTAAAAATAAAATGTGAAGCTCTGGCCTCTTGATACCAACCATCTAAAACGGTTTGGATAGTTAAGTAAAACAAACTCCTAGTCATGCAAACATGTCACTTTGTTAGCTACTATGACAGCCTATCACAGATATTCTCTAAACTACCCAGTAATCAAGTTGCTAAGAGACAAGCAACATTTGCTTATCTAAATACAAGAGATGGGTAGGGCATCTTCAAAAACCCCAAGAGATCTGCAGAATATGGCATTCAAAGATGTTATCTTAAATCAAGATTTTCTTTTTTTTTGATATTGAGACATATCAGCGCCTGACAGCACCCCCTATTCTACTCCAAGTAGAAGATAAACATCGAAGAACCTCCACTGTAAGATGGTTGAATTAGTGGCAAGCCTATCTCTTGGCATGAAAAAACCCCTTGCACCAACTGCAGACAGACTGCTGTCCAAAAAGGACAAAACTTGGTAGCAGGGAAGTCGACAGCCTAACTCTGCCAAGACAGGGTAGGTAAGTCCTTCATAATCCCTGCTCTACAACAAATGTCTGTCATAGAAACAGGACCCAAAGGCTGAAGACTGATGCAGGAATGTATGGAGAGAAAATGGGAACTGTCCAGGCAGTCATTGGTATGTTCTTTCTTAGTTTTGGAAGCTGCAGGCCCTGCACTTCCTATATAAGCAAATATATTTATCCCTCTCAGGTCTCTGAGGTGGTTGAAGAATAGACAGCTAGAGTCTCATAGCTAAATTTTGAGTTGTTTAGGAATCAAGAGGGTGTTATAGATCTAAGAAGATACTCTTAAAAGTGTGTTGCAAGTTAGTATGAATGTTGAGTTAGATATAGACCTTTAAACACATGGAGATGGTTACATAGTAGAATGTTAAAGTCAGGGGCCAAATATGTATAAACTGGACATTGGGAAGGTATACTGGGCCATTTAACTCTCATAAATGTGGCATATTTATATCTGTTGTTTTGTATAATACTTACTGTTATAAGAGAAGGAACCATCTGTTGGACTGAAAGGGGAAACTTCTGGGGGAAGAGGGTGGATGGGCGGGATAGGAAGGGGGAATAGGGAGGGGTTTGTGACTGAGATGTAACTTGAAGAAAAAAAAAATAAAGTATTTATAAAAAAAAAAAAAGAACCCTAACCTGGAACCATAATCTCCACTAAGCCTTTCCTTCCAGAAAGTATCTTGATAATAGTGTTTTATAACAGAACAGAAAAATAAATAACACAGCTACAATGTCATCAAATTACAAAGCAACATACAAAACAGTAATAATAAAACTGTGTTTAGAAATTAAAAAATTTTTAAACTTTTGTAAAATTTTATTTATTTGTTTTTTATTTCTTCAAGTTACATCTCAGTCACAATCCCCTCCCTACTCCTCCCTCCTGTACCACACTCCCACCCTCTTCTCCCTCATACCCCCCCATCTGCTTCCTTTTTTTTTTTTAAGTTTAAGGTATATCTTTTTCCCCCTAACAGGTCCCCCTTTCAGTCCAACAAATGGCTCTTTCTATGAATTTGCTTATTTTACATTCTAATAGCCATCCACCTCCCTCCCCTCCCTTCTCCCACTCCCATTCCCAGTCCCACTCTCCCTATACTCCCCCCATCAATCCACTCTGGCATATCAAATTGCATCAGGACTAAGTGCCTCCCCTTTCACTCAGGCAAGACAAGGCAGTTCTGCTAGGAAAAATAGGATCTAGAGGGAGGTAACCTTGCCCATGTCAGAGATGGTCCTTGCTTCAGTTGTTCGGGGATCCATTTGAGGACCAAGGAGTCCATCAGTTTCATATGCGTAGTGTGCCTAGGACTGGTCCATGCAAGTTCTTTAGTTGATGGTGCAGTCTCTATGAGCCCACTTGTGTCCGAGTTAATTGGCTATTGGGGTCTCCTTGTGGTGCCCTTGATCTCTCCAGCTCCTTTAATAATTCCCGTGACTCTTCTTTGAGACTCTCTGATTTTTGCCTAATGTTTGGCTGTGGGTTTGTGCATCTGTTTCCATTTTCTGCTGGATAAAGTTTCTGGGATGACAGTAATATTGTGTTCCTGTCTGGATCCCTCTCTTCATCCACTTCTGATATCTCTTTTATTTTATTTTTTAATTTTAAAAAAGATTTTATTTATTTACTTATTATGTATACAATATCTGTCTGCATCTATGCCCGCAGGCCAGAAGAGGGCACCAGATCTCATTATAGATGGTTATGAGGTTGCTAGAAATTGAACTCAGGACTTCTGGAAGAGCAACTAGTTCTTTTAACCTCTGCGCCATCTCCCCAGACTCAGAAATTAATTTTTTCCAAACAACCCATTGATCTAAGGATACATGATAATCTCATAATGGAAATTTTTGGTTGGAGAACAGTAAAAATATCACAGAGCAAAACTTAGTAGTTAAAAAAAATGGTTGAAGACAAATGTGCTGGCTACTAAACATAAGGAATTATCAAAATTATACTGGGCCAAATAAAACAAAATAAGCCCAAGAATAAACCCAAAGTATATATAAGGTAAAAGCAATACAATAGGAGCAGCAAGTAATGAAATAAAAAAAAAAATAAAGTTAACAGGCGCCAATAAGCTTGATAGTTTCTTTTCTGTCAAGGACAGTAAAACAGAAATATTTCTTTGCAAGTTCAGTAAAAAGAAAAAAGTACAAAAGAGCAGGATAAAAGATTAGAAAATCACAAAATTTAAAGCTTTGAAGAATTTAAGAAGTAATAATGCTAATAATGGATTTTAATCTTAGAAAACTTGGAATAGCTTTGCCTCAGGACCCAGCCATACCACTTCTGGGTACACACCCAAATGACTCCTCTCAGAATCATAAGGAAGTTTCCTCATCTATGTTCACAGCAGCCTTATTTGTAATAGCTAGAAACTGGAAACAACCCAGATGTCCCTCAACCGAAGAATGGATTAAAAACAGTGGTACATCTACACAATGGAATACTACTCAGCTATCAGAAACAATGAAATTATGCAATTTGCAGCCAAATGGATAGAACTAGAGAAGCTCATCCTGAGTGAGCTAACCCAGACTCAGAAGGATACACATGGCATCTATTCGCTTATAGTTGGATTTTAGTTATATAGTACAGGATATCTATACTACAACCAATGCACCAAATGAAACATGGACAAAGACTTTTTGTTAGTTTATTTGTTTTTTAGTTTTCTCTCCCTAGCAATGAGACACTTTTCACTAGTGGTACTGCCTTCTAGTATGAGGAGGCTCTTGGCCCTCATATGACTTCTGAACTGGGGTGAGGGACTGTTATGTAGGGACACTCTTCTCCAGGGGAGTGGGATGGAAGGGTTGGGGGTAGAGGGTGGGAGGACGGGGCTGGGAAGTGGAAAAAGAGGACAATATGATGGAGATGTAACCTGAAGCAACAAATAAATAAATTTATAAAAAAATGAATTTTAATGTGAGTAAGATCTCAAATATAATTAAGTTATTTCTGAAAATGTGTTTCTGAAGTTGACTCAAAAAAGAAGGGAAAAAATTAAATATTCATAATCATAATAAAAAATCTTCCTACAATTCGAGGCAA
This sequence comes from Lophiomys imhausi, assembly GCA_907164525.1. Taxonomy (NCBI): domain Eukaryota; kingdom Metazoa; phylum Chordata; class Mammalia; order Rodentia; family Muridae; genus Lophiomys; species Lophiomys imhausi. The sequence continues at coordinate 13,132,179 of CAJQZJ010004888.1, forward strand.
TAATCCCTGTTGGCTTCATCTGATAACTCTAAAACAACTGTGAGATAAATAATCTAAATATTTTATCTCTTCCAGAGAAAAGAAAGTATAGAGTGCTCCTCAACTCAGTTCATAAGGGTAGCTTGCTTGGGACAGAACTGGCTTGAACTTACAACTCTCCTGCCTCAGCCTCCTGAGTGATGTGATTGCAGCTGTATGTCACCATGTGTACCTTGGGCAAGAATAATGTTGGTATGCTAAAACTAATATAGATGGTTTATACATGACAGGTAAATTTTGTTCATACACATGAGGAGATGAATTCTGAAACATAGTAATAGAAAAATGAAGCCATAAATATATAGAAAGGATAATTCAACTTGACTAGCCTGAGTTTCTCTTAGGAATTTGTGGATAATTTAACATTATTAAATCAATCAATATGAATATATATACATAAATATCCCACCATATAAAAGCATGAATAAAATTCAAGTTTTTTTGTTTTTATTATGTTTATTTATTACTTCAAGTTACATCTCCATCACAGCCCCCTCCTTCCACTCTTCTCGGTCCCATCTTCCCACCTTCTACCCCCTCTCCTACCTATCTTACCACTCCAGTGTGGGATGCCCCCATACCTCAGCCCCCCCATATCATCAGTCATTTGAGGGCTAAGAGCTTCCTCTTGCAGTCAGAGCCTATTTGGTAGCTCCACTAGGGTAAAGTGTCCCACTAACAGGTAACAAAGTCCATGTTCCTGTTCCTTTGGGTCTGTTGGTTGTGGCATAGTTATCCTGAACTAAATGGCTAAAATCCAGTTATAAGTGAATACATGACATATGCATCTTTCTAGGTCTGGGTTAGTTCACTCAGGATGAGCTTTTCTAGTTCCACCATTTGGCTGCGTATTTCATGATTTCCTTGTTTCTAATAGCTGAGTAGTATTCCATTGTGCAAATGTGCCATAGTTTTATTTTTTTATTTATTTTTATCCATTAGAGATTCCTCTTTTGTGAATTCTTGGTTTAGCTGTCTACCCCATTTTTTGATTGCATTATTTGGTTTCTTTTTTTTTTTTTTTTTTCATAGTTCCTTCACATTTGATTTTTTTTTTAAATTTTTTTTTATTTGGTTTCTTGATGTTTAATTTCTTATGTTTTTTATAAATTTTGGATATTAGCCCTTTGTCAGATGTGGGGTTGGTAAAAATCTTTCCCAATCTATAGGTTACCATTTTGTTCTAATGACAGTGTCCTTTGCCTTACAGAAGCTTTTCAGTTTCACGAGGTCCCATTTATTGATTGTTGGTCTCAGGTCCTGAGCTGTTGGTGTTCTGTTCAGGAAGTTGTCACCTGTGCCAATGAGTTCGAGGCTTTTCCCCACTTTCTCTTCTATTAGATTTAGTGTGTCAGGCTTTATGTTAAGGTCTTTGATCCTCTTGGACTTAAATTTTGTGCAAGGTGGTAAATCTGGGTCTATTTGAATTCTTTTACATCTTGACATCAGTAGACCAGCACCACTTTTTGAAGATGCTGTCCTTTCCCCATTTTATGGTTTTGGCTTCTTTGTCAAAAATTAAATTACCATAGGTGTGTGGGTTTATTTTTGGGTCTTTGATTCAATTCCATTGGTCCACTGGTCTGTTTCTATACCAGTACCATTGCTATTTTTATTATTATTACTCTGTAGTATAGTTTGAAATCTGGGATGGTGATTCCTCCAGACTTTTTTTTTTTTTTTATTGTACAGGATTGATTTAGCTTTTCTGGGTTTTTTATTATTCCAAATGAAGTTCAGAATTGTTCTTCCAAGGTCTGTAAAGAATTGTGCTGGTATTTTGATAGGAATTGCATTGAATATGTATATTGCTTTTGGTAGGATGGCCATTTGTATTATGTTGATTCTACCTATCCATGAGCATGGGAGATCTTTCCATCTTCTGATCTTCTCTTCAATTTCTTTTGTCAAGGACTTGAAGTTCTTGTTATACAGGTCTTTCGCTTGCTTGGTTAGAGTTACCCCCAGGTATTTTATTTTATTTTTGGCTATTGTGAAGGGTGTTGTTTCCCTGATTTCTATCTCAGCCCATTTATCTTTTGTGTAAAGAAGGGTTACTGATTTTTTAAAATTAATTTTGTATCCCACCACCTTGCTGAAGGTGTTTATCAGTTGTAGTAGTTCTCTGGTGGAATTTTTGGTGTTACTTATGTATATGATCATATCATCTGTGAATAGGGATACTTTGACTTCTTCCTTTCCAATTTGTATCCCCTTGGTCTCTTTTAGTTGTCTTATTGCTCTAGCTAGGACTTCAAGTACTATGGTGAAGAGATATGTGGAGAGTAGGTATAAATTCAAGTTTTTTTTTTTTTATAGACAAAATTCTCAAAAGAGAAACTAACTTTCCTAACCACATTGTAGTATAGTGTCAACAGAAACACAAACACTTGTAGAAATATGTCACTCAACAGGAAAAGGTTGAAAGCATTTGCTTATAGATCAAGAAATCAGTTATCACTACATGTACTCAGTACTATTCTCAAGTTCTGGTTACTTCAACATGAAACAAATGAACAAACAAACAAGAATTCCTTCAGTCTATGAGACATTTGGAAAGGAAGAATACAAGAAGAATTATGCTATCTTTATTTTCAGTTGTGATGATTATCTGTGTGAAAAATTTTGAAGTCTCTACAGAAAAATTGTTAGATGAGGAAGAGATTAGCAAGAATGCCAAGTCAAAACAAAATTGTTTGCATTCCTGGCCACTCATGGACCTATAGCGCAAAAAATGAAGAGCTGCAGGGCCACTTCATAAGAACATTCATAAGTCATGATTGATACTCATATAATGATAACCAATTCCAGAATACATATGAACCAAAAGTTATAAGCCTGACAATTATTTTCTTCATTTTATGCATATATGTGTGATGTATATGCGCATGTTTTCACATGTGTATTTGCATATATATGTGTGAGTGTGCATGGACATGTGTTCACATGCACCAGAAGATCCTAGTTGACATTAGCAATCTTTTTTGATAAATTTCCACCATAATCATTTAAGACAAGGCCTTTCACCCAAAGCCAGAGCTATCTGATATGGCTAGTCTGGCCAGTCAGATTGTCCCTCAGATACTATCTCTGTTCACAGTGATGGGTTTATTGGTGGGTCACTATGCTTCTGTGGCATCTATAGAGATTCTGATACTCCCTTGGGTTTTCTCATTTAGGGGACATTTGAATGTTGTTCCTCTGCCTTGGATGCCTCTCATAACTTTTATTCTTTTTTTTTTTTTTTTGGTCTTGCTGATTCCTCTTAATCTCCTGTTCTTTGTTTTATTGTAGTTTTCCCAGAAACATCTCCTAACTACTTCATCATAGTCAGATTTCCTAACATTTGTGATTCTTTTATTTCATGTTTTTTAAATAATTTATTTTTTATTCCTTCAAGTTACATCTCAATCACAATCCCCTCACTACTCCCCCCTCCAGTTCCACCTTCCCACCCTCTTCCCCCTCAACCCCCCATCCTCTTCCCTTTTTTTTAAGTTTAAGGTATATCTTTTTCCCCCAACAGCTCTCCCTTTCAGTCCAACAAATGGTTCTTTCAATATAACAATAAATACAATACAAAACAACAGAAATAAATAGGCCACAATTATAAGAGTTATATGGCTTAGCATACATTCCCAATGTTTAGTCCATATGTATTTGGCATCTGACTTTAACATTCTACTATCTAACCATCTCCATGAGTTTAAAGTTCTATATCTAACTCAACTTTCATACTAACTTGCATCACAATTTTTAAAACATCTTCTTAGATCCAGAACACCCTCTTGATTCCTAAGCAACTCAAAATGTAACTATGAGACTCTAGCTATCCATTCTTCAACAACGTAAGAGACCTGAGAGGGATAAATATATCTGGTTATACAAGAAGTACATGACCCGCAGCTTCCAAAACTAAGAAATGACATACCAGTGGCTGCCTGGACAGTTCCCATTTTCTCTCCACACATTACAGCATCAATCTTCAGCCGTTTGACCCCGTTTCTCTGACAGACATTGATTGTAGAGCAGGAATTATGAAGGACTTGCCTACCCTGTATTGGCAGAGCTAGGCTGTTGACTTACCTGCTTCCAAGTTTTGTCCTTTTTGGACAGCATTCTGTCTACAGTTGGAGCAAGGGGTTTTTCTTGCCACTAATTCAACCATCTCCCATTGGAGATTCTTTGATGTTCATCATCTTCTACTTGGAGTAGACTGGGGGTGACATTTGTGATTCTTGCAGCCTATGTGTTCATCAATAATTGTAATCATATACTTATTTACTTACCTGCTTGGCTGATATGTATCAGTCACATTAGAATTTTTGCTTATACCCATACAGACATAATGGTTGTTCAGCTTGACTGATTGATATCCATTGCCTTGCACAGTAGATAAGTGCTCAACATACGTCTATAAATTGCTCTTTATTTTATGTGTGCTAAAATTTGATGAATGGCCACATAAATGAATGAATAGCTTCCCTATGTATCACTAATCATCATGTACAAGATATGGCTGAATGATGATCTTGCAGTAACAGTGGTAAAGGCATGAAACAATAATAAATGTTAATAAATGTTAATATAGCAAATGTTCTAGGCAGTGAGTGAATTCAGATGAGAAGGAACCATTTCAGTAAAGAAAAACTATTATTAGCTCTGTAAACACTACTGAACTTGCATTGCAGTTTAAAAAATATTACACTGAACATGACATGTGTTATTCTCATGAAAGAATTTATGAATATCAAGTACACTCTTAACAAAAGAGACTACAGTGGGTCTTGGCTCATAACATTAACAAATGCCTTCTTGTTATAATAATTAAAACTGTTCCAAGAGAGAAACCTAACTGAAAATTCATAGAAAAAATTAAATGCTCAATAAAGAAACACATGATCAAAATCCCACCAGGTTTGTGTATGATATGCATAGGTCAATATGCAATGGAAAAATATTCCTTAAAGTATAAATGGTCAACAATTAGGGAAAAAAAACTGATCAGCTGTTACTGTATAACAAACTAAATGCCAACAGGTTTGAGTTGAGAGTGAATGAGACTTTAGATAGGGAAAATTAGGTAGATGGAAGCATTGTTCAATAAAGGAGAACACAAACTGAGAGGAATAGAGCCCAGAGACAGGCCATCCTACACAGGCCCTCTGTGTCTGGAAGTCACTGGTCTCATAAATAATTATACAAATAATGTAATTTATTTGATACTATCCACTAAGTATCTAAGAACACCTAAATTATTCAGTTATTAGCACACTACTGTGATGGGATAAGTACTACTCCACAGTGGCAATAGCATCTGGGGTTTCCAGAGGCGGCCCCTGTTAGCATTCTCTGTTAGTGCTCTCTTGGAACTGTTGTATCTTCTAATCTGTCCAACTACATAGCTCAGCCTAAGTCTGTTGTCCTTCTGTATCTGTAAAGCTCCTCTCCCTCAGAGTGAAAATGCCAAGCATTAGATGTTGAAGAAATATGGATATTTTATAGATACTTCATTAGCTTCCATTCACGATTATGAAGCAAGTTCTATGAGCAGATCACAGTTTTTTATTTCCTTTTTCTCGTATGTATGAATGTGTGATATGGGTTTATGTATAGACCATCTGTTCACAAGCGTGTAGATGCATGTGCACATGTGCACTTGCTTTTGCATAGGTCCGGAGGCCTGGACTGACTTTATTATGAGTCTTTCTTGATCATTTTCCATTTATTTATTGAAGCAGGGCATATCACTTGAACCAAGATCTTGCTGCTATAGATCTGGTTAATCTGCTTCTCCAGCTTGCTTCTGGGATCTTCTATCTCGGTTTCTGGAGTACTGGAATTACAGGTGGGCTACCACATCTACCTAGTATTTATGTAGACCTGGAGGTCTGAAATCTGGTCCTCATTTTGACCACAGAGATGTCTCAAGTCTGACACAGTTATGAACTAGTAGTATGCAAAGAAGAAAGAGTCCTTTTGCCATTCCAGGGGCAAAACACACTTAACAAGAAAATCAAAGAACATTTAATAGACAGTGATGACAGTGCTTTTAATGACAAAAACCTATGAAAAAGAATAGAGCATCAGGAAGAAAATAGTGTGCTCACCGATTTCTGGGAAGTTCAGAAAGGCATATACAACAAGGAAACATTTGAGGGCCCGTGAGATAACTCAGATGTTAAAGACACTTTCAACCATGCCTGATAACCCGAGTTTGATCCCCAGGACTTACAGGGTGGGAGGAGAGAGCCATCTCCCAGAAGTTGTCCTCTGACCTCCACATGTTCATCATGGCATGCATTTGCTTCCTGCTGACAAACAAACAACAACAACAACAAAAACCCAAACAAATAAAAAGAAAGGAGCATTTGAGCAAAAGAGTAACAAAAGCAGGCTTATAAAAAGGATGTTGGGGAAGAACATTCCAGAATGTTCAAAGCTCTGAGGAACAAAATTCTATTATCTAGCATACTGTATATGGACCAGAGAGGAAAGTTGGAGGACAATCTTACAGGTGAAATCTGAAAAGTCATAAAATGACAGAAGATCTGGGAACTGAGACATGCTGACACCAATGCCTTTTCTCTACTAGGGGTTGAAATACCTATGGGTTCTGACCAGTGAGAGATGTGTCCTGTTTTATGCATTCAAGGTCATGATGCCTGGGAACAGATTACAGTGTGGAAGGAGGGAGCTAGAGAGATGAACTAGAGGGGTCTTTCAAAAGTCTCATTGAGGAGCAAATTTTGGCTAAGACCTGAGTGAATGTGTGGGATAGGTACAGCTTCTGAAATGTGGCTGGATTTCTGATATATTTAAAAAGAACAGGGCTCACCAATGGATCTTACCTGTAGATTATGAGCAAATGGAAATAAAGAAAGGTGATGCCCACCATGATAGTTACTCTCCTTGGGATCACCTGGGGAATTAAAGCTGCAGGTGATCTTTTACACAGTGCTCTGGCCCTTAATTTGGAAAGCTTCCAAGTCAATCTGCAGAAATGGAATCCCAGGTTGGAGGACAGGAATCTACTTGCGAATTAACTGGAGATTAGGTTGACAGTCTCCTTTACACATGCTCATTGGGTTTCCAAGAATCCAAATTACCCAGGAGTAGAGACTGTGAGCACTGAGATTTCATGTGTTAGTCCTGGGCCAACTGTCCCTGCGCTCTATAAGCATGTGCTACATTTAACTAATACCCTCACATGAGAAGATACCAGTTGCCCAACTCTCTGATCCAGTTTTGTAATCACTGGGAATAGAAAAGCTGTCAACCTCTTCATTATCACCAGTTAACTCCAACACCAAGAACTGGAAATAATCTCCAGGAAGCTGAGTGATTACATATTCACATCCTTCCTGGGGTGGCAGCCTCAGTGTGGGCAGTTTGGAAGACATTCATAGAATCATATCCACACTTGATCTAAAGTTGTGTTTTGCATTCCAGAAAAACCCACTGATGTACAGTGTCAAAGAGGTATTGGTTCCAACCCTGTCCTCTAGGGTTGGAGAAAGGAAGAGGCAGCCCCATGGGCCTTTGGGACATTTCTCCCCTCTACACTAAAGAAGTTGTGTTTGTTTGTGCCCTGCATTTTCTTTGCAGGGTCTGTATGTGAACTGTTAAGGTTGGAGTCCTGCTTTATTCACAACAGATGGGATACTTCCATGTAAGGCTCTGAGTATGTGAAAAAAGTAGCTTAGAGAAGGTAATGGTTGAGTTTGTCCTTGGTGTTAGCTTTACTTAAAGTCCAAGAGGATCAAAGACATCAACACAAAAATGGGCACCCTAAATCTAATAGAAGAGAAAGTGGGGCAAAGCCTTGAATTCATTGGCACAGGAGACAACTTCCTGAATAGAACACCAACAGCTCGGGTACTAAGACCAACAAACAATAAATGGGACCTCAAGAAACTGAAAAGTTTCGGTAAGGCCAAGGACACTGTCAACAGAACAGAATGGCAACCCACAGATTGGTAAAAGATCCTCACCAACCCTGCATCTGACAGAGGGTTAACATCTAAAATATATAAAGAACTCAAGAAATTAAACACCCACAAACCCAATCAAAAAATGTGGTACAGAGTTAAACTAAGAATTCACTACAAAGGAATCTCTAGTGGCTGAGAAGCACTTAAAGAAAAGCTCAACATTCCTAGTCATAAGGGAATTGCAAATCAAAAACACTATGAGAATCCATCTTACACCCATCAGAATAGCTAAAATCAAAAATTCAAGTGACTACACATGCTGGCAAGGATGTAGAGAAAGGGGAACACTTTTCCATTTTTGGTGGGTGTGTCAACTTGTACAATCACTTTAGAAATCAATCTGGTGCTTTCTCAGAAAATTGGGAATAGTTCTACCTCAAGACCCAGCTGTACCACACCTGGGAATATACTCAAAATATGTTTTACCAAATCACAAGGATATTTCCTCATCTGTATTTATAGCAGCTTAATTCCTAATAGCCAGAAGCTGGAAACAACCCAAATATCCCTCAGCAGAGGAATGGATAAAGAAATTGTGGTACATTTACACAATGGAATACTACTCTGCTATTAGAAACAAGGACATAATAAAATTTGCAGGCAAATGGTTGGAACCAGAAAAGATCATCCTGAGTGTGGTAACTCAGACCTAGAAAGACACACATGGTATGTACTCACTTTTATGTGGATATTAGTCATTGAGGACAGGATAACCATGCTATAATCCACAGATCCAAAGAAGCTAAATAACAAGGTAGACTCAAGGGATGATTCTAGAATCCCTCTAAGCAGGGAGATAAAATAGACATCTGAGGTGGATGGAGAGAGGGAACAGGACAGGAACCTAACATAACTGCGATCTTAGAAACTTTACCCAGCAGATAATGGAAACAGATGCAGAGACCCACAGCCAAACATTAGGTGAAACTTAGGGAGCCTTGTGGAAGAGTTAGGGGAAGGTTTAAGGGAGCTGGAGGAGTCAAGGACACCACAAGAAGACCTACAGAGCCAATTAACTTGGACAGAAAGAGGCTCGTAGAGACTGGACCACCAACCAAAGAACTTGAATGGACTGGCCATAGGCCCACTACACTTATGAAGCTGATTGACTGCTTGGTCCTCAAGTGCATCCCCTAACAATTGGAGCGAGGACTATCTCACACTTGGTCTCTTGCCTCCTCCTGGACCCCATTTTCCTAGCAGAACTGCCTTGTCTTGCCTCAGGGGAAGAGGAGGCATTTAGTCCTGATGCAATTTGATTTATATATATGAACAGAAAGACGTGCTGCAAATTGGAATTGATGAACTTCCCTTCAGATGTTTTCCAGTATTTTCTTTTATGGATTTTGCATGATCATTTGTCCTTGTCCTTGGGAAAAATGTTCTGTAAAATTCTGGATGCTGCACAAACTGTAAGTGGAAGACTAAGTTAGAGCTAACATAACATACTTTGAATTCATGTTAAATATAGAGCACTTTGCTAAGTGTGCCTTATATATGTTTTTATCTCAATAATGATTCTATTTGTCATAGGAAGAAACTTAAAGTTCAGAAAGGCTAGGTAGCTTGCCTGTAGAGAGCTGCGATGTGCCGCGCCCTAAAGATGGCGCCGGTTTCCGCCTTCCACCAGCCCGACGGTGAGCGCTCTCAGTGGTAAACAAGTCCATATTTGGCTAAGACCGCTGATCTGGCTTGCTTCCACATACGTGGGCCTCTAAGATAGCACCACGTGGCTTTACTTGATTGGCTGTTCATTTAGTATTTAGCCTGTGGGTTGGGTCTGCCCGGGCATTCGGAAGACTGTTTTCAAGGGACCTGAATAAACTGCTGGAGAAGAGCTTTTGCGAGTTGCGTCGTCCTTGCTGGTTGAGGGGGACGCGACAAGTGGTGGCCCGTACGGGGACCCAAAAAAGACTCAGAACTCCTGCAGTCAGGGGCAGCGTGCTGGTAAGTTCCTGAGATAAATTGGGACAATAAAGTTTCACGGAAATAGCGAACATACGGTAAAGTTTCGCAGAAATAGCGAACATACGGTAAAGTTTCACGGAAATAGCGAACATACGGTAAAGTTTCGTGGAAATAGTGAACATATGGTAAAGTTTCGCGGGGAAACTGCAAACCGAAAGTAAATTTTTAATCATGGGATTGTCTGAGTCACATCCAATTTTTCTGGCTCTTCAGGAGCTACTTTTAGCTAGGAATTTGAAAATTAAAAAGTCTACCCTAGAGAGATTTTTGAATGAATGCGATTCCGTGGCTCCGTGGTTTGCGGTGTCCAGGAATCTTACGGTATCCTGCTGGGATAAATTAGGCAGGGACTTGGATTTTGCTTGGGAGCAAGGTACTCTGAAGCATGGAGTAAGACCGATTTGGAAGATGGTGAGGAGTTGTTTAGAAGATCAGAGATGCTGTAACGCAATCAAGGAGGGAGAATCAGCCTTGGAACTGCTGCAAGGGGAAAGATCTGAGCAGGTAGACAGTGAAAAGGAAAGTAACAAAGGCGAAAGATTTGAGCAGGCAGACAGTGAAAAGGGAAGCAAAAAGAAGGTTCCTCTCTATCCCGATCTTAGAGATTTTAGAGATTTTGAGGACTCAGAGAGCACGGATTCTGAAGGGGAGCTACACGCTCTAATAGAACAGTTGGAGAGGACTGTTATTAGAAAAAGGGAAAAGAAAAGGGTAAAAGAGAAAGACACGTTGGTGGCAGTCGGTGTAAGTAAAGCTGTTGCCGCGGCGCCTTCAACTCCTCCTCCAAATCCAGAAGCCATTCAGATAGATCAGCCTGTTCAGTCCCTGAAAGTAGGGAGATCTTTCTGCCCGGGGATGTGGACACAAGTAAGAACAGAATTACAGTTTGCCTATCCGGTATACCAAGACCCACAAGGGAACAGGTACGAGGAACCGCTTGATTTTAAGGTAGTTAAATCCCTTGCAGAGTCGGTTTGTACCTATGGTACTACCACTTCTTTTACAATGGCTCAAGTGGAAGCATTAAGCAGACTGCCAATGCCCTGAATAACATCTCAGCCACTGTGGCACAGGCATTGGATACTCAGACCTCTATGAATTCTCATCTCAAAGGAGGACTTATGATAGTTAATCAACGCATAGATTTAATACAAGAACAGATTGATTCTCTTTGGCAACTAGCACAATTGGGGTGTGAGTGGAAAATGCAAGGTTTGTGTGTTACTTCTGTGCAGTATCAAAATTTTACAAAGGCTGCTAATTTGTCTAGACAATTGTCAAAGTTCCTCTTACAGGATTGGTCGGCTGAATTTCAAAATTTGATGAGAGAGCTGAGAGCGATAATCATCCACATCAACTCCACTCGGGTGGATCTGAGCCTGGCTACTGGTTTGACTTCCTGGATACAGACGGCTGTGGATCATCTTAAGGAGTGGGCAGGCGTAGGCTCTTTGGCGATACTGATGATACTAGCCTGTCTGGTTTGCCTATGGTGCATCTACAAAATGAGAGCCACACAAAAGCGTAATGCAGCCATGATTATACAGGCCCTTGTCGCCATTGAGGCGGGCCAGTCCCCTCAGGCATGGCTCGCTGCCATGAAGCCTTAAATCTTCACTGAACATAGTCCCTGCCCACTAAGGTAATCGTTCCACGGGTATTAGGGTCTGGCAAGTCAATGACGGAGTAGACGGGTAAGTCTCGGCCACCTAAGACAGGGCAGTCCCGAGTGGGGAGGCTGACCCAGAGATGGGTAAGAGTTTGAGTACCACCCTCCTACAGGCTCAGGCCCACCGTGAGATCCCCAGATAGGGGGTATTACGAAGCCTTTCCAGGGACTTCTCCAACTTTAGAAAAAATAAAAAAGGGGGAACTGTAGAGAGCTGCGATGTGCCGCGCCCTAAAGATGGCACCAGTTTCCGCCTTCCACCAGCCCGACGGTGAGCGCTCTCAGTGGTAAACAAGTCCATATTTGGCTACGACTGCTGATCTGGCTTGCTTCTGCATACGTGGGCCTCTAAGATAGCACCACGTGGCTTTACTTGATTGGCTGTTCATTTAGTATTTAGCCTGTGGGTTGGGTCTGCCCGGGCATTCGGAAGACTGTTTTCAAGGGACCTGAATAAACTGCTGGAGAAGAGCTTTTGCGAGTTGCGTCGTCCTTGCTGGTCGAGGGGGACGCAACACTTGCCGAATGTTAAACAGCCTTACAGTTGAGGGATGTCTGACTTAGAGACTAATCCTGTGGCTCGATTCTTGAGTCTCTTCATAAGGGAAAGATCCCTGAGGGAGGTACATACTACACAGTCCAGAAGAAAGAACTTATTTCCAAGTGGCTCTAAGACATTAGAAATGAGCTATTGAAGGCAGGCAGAGGGTCTGTGAGCATGTCTGGAGTTTAGTTATGTGTCATTTCAGATATCCATGCAGCATTTCAAGGTGAAGTCAGCCCTGTGCCTGTCAGATGTTTCAATTTTATCTCTTCTCCTCACAAAGGCATTCCCAGGAGCATCCTATTATCTACATTTAAAGGTAAAACCAAGGTGCCAAGAGCAACTTACTCATAGGCAAACAGCTCAGGAAATTCTGGAGCCATGATGACCACTTGGGACCTCCAATCCCAGGCTTGTGTTCTTTGCAAGCCACAGCATGTTTTCACACCTCACTGTGGGAGAAGATGGCCACATCCAGGCCTCACTGCTAATGAACTCAAGTCCGTCCTCATGGAGACACTGGAGCATTATCAGAGATCCATCAGGGAGAGGGCAGTGCCACACAAGGGGAACATGAAGCATGGATGAGGGTGCATAAAGGGAGCAAATAGTTCACATTTTCTGTATCCATTGTTCCATTAATAGACTCTTAGGTTGTTTCTGTAACTTGAGTGTCTTGAAAACACTGCAATAAACATACAAGTGTGCGCACCTGCACCTCTTCATCATGCTGACTTGCACTCCCCTGGTATATAAACACTATTGGGATTGTTGAACTCCTGCTACTTCTGCTTGCATTTATTTGTTGAGAAGCTTCCAAACTGGTTTCCACAGTGGCTGGACTAATTCACATTCCCACAAGCAGTGTGTAAGAGGTCCCATTTTCAACATCTACGCCAATATGTGTTACCTTCTGTCTTCTTCTATTAGAGTAAGATAGACACTCTTGGTGGTTTTAAATCAGCTTTCTCCAGTGAGATATCACTAGTCATTAGGATTGTTTCCTGTGAAACTATAGTGACCCACTGAAAGGCTTGAGCAGGCAAGTGGTATGAGCACACTTGGGATTCAGGGAATTGGTTGATATATATCGTGAGGAACAGTTCTGACCAAGACAACATGCTTTATGGAGTCAGTGATGAAGACGAGGGAGGAGGGAGTGAATAAGTAATGGTATCTTCAGGAGTCTGCAGAGTCCAGGGAGGACAAATGTCCCTGTCAGCCCTCTTCCAGGAGCTGTCAGCTGTGTGATCAGCCTGCCTGCCTGCACTTTATAAGTAGTACATACTGGTTTGGATAAAGAATTAAAAATGTCATATAATGAAGTTTGGGTGTCAGAACAATAAAGATACAAATTGAAGTGAAAAAATTGTAGAAAACAGCGGTAAAGATGAGGCATGATAGACTCCATTGATATACTACAATGAATAACCAGAAGTAATGAAGAATCATAGGAACATCTTGAATTCAAAGGATAGCATCCTGAGAGGTGACAAACGTGGAAGATATAATCTTTTCCAAAGATATAACACAGACACGCAGACACACAAAGACACACAAAGACACAGACAGACAGGCACACACATAAACTTACATACTCACACAAACACACACACTCATATACCCTTATGAATAGATGAAAATAGTAGGGATAGTAGATGTTCTTTAATATGGAATTTTGACAAACTAAGACATTCAGAGGAAATAAAATTGTTAAAATTTTATTGAAAAGCAGAAAGTCCAGTAGTAGAGAGAAGTAAAGGGAATAAATGAATCTTTAAAATTTATTTTAAAATGAGGTTAATAATTTTTAATATATGAGATATCTAATAGGCCATAGTACAATGTGACAGATAAACTATGGCAGTGAAAAAAACATTAATGTGTTAAAAGTATCTGTGACACCATGTTCAGAGAGGTGAACAGAGTTGCAGCCAAGTGCTCCAAGAGTGTCTCCAGGATGAGCTCAGAGATTCCTGCCAACTTCTTGACAAGTCATCTTAGGAAAACTGCCTACATACTCAGGTGTATTCTGGAAACTGTACTTTAAATTTTTTGTATAACATTTAATGGACAATTCATGTGACCGAAAGAGGGACTCATCAAAATTCAATAATTGCCCAAGGTCACAGACCTAGTATGTGATACTAGGATGACCAAGTTGCTCAGCTTGCTGCAACACTGAACTTTGCTTCCAGTCCTGGGAAAGGAGCTTCAGTCCTGCTCTCCTGATGGTACGTCATGGTCTGTGGATTTGACAAGCTAAAAATGACATTTATATTTTTAAAGAATTGAGGAGGAAGGAAGAGAAAAAGCAGGGGAGCAGGACAAACAGAAGAGGAATAGCAGGAGGAGGAGTAAGTAACTATGTGTTCATCAAAGCCAAAAATAGTGACTGATTTATTGATGGGATCTTTGCAGAAAAACTTGTTGACTCCCTGACCCTCAGTACCTCCAACACTGGAATGAGCAGAGCAAGAAAGTGGGTCTGGGTCTTTTATGGTCATTCCTGTTGGTGAAGCAGCAGTATGTGTGTGTGTGTGTGTGTGTGTGTGTGTGTGTGTGTGTGTGTGTGT
>CAJQZJ010004888.1:13152663-13186502 GCA_907164525.1 Lophiomys imhausi
TGTATGATGGAGGTTAATCTCAGCTATTCCTCAAGAGCCATCCACCTTATTTTTTGAGAGAGAGTCTCTTAGTGGCACCCGGGGTCAGCTAATCCAGCTAGGATGACTGGCCATCAAGCTCCAGGGATCTGCATCCCTCACCTACTCAGCACTCAGGCTACAAGGGTGCCTAGCCTTTTATGTAGGTTCTGAGGGCTGAACTCAGATTCTCGTGTTTGCAGTACAAGCATTTTACAACTGTGCTATCTACCAGCTCAGCCCCATTTCCATAATTCTGATCTTGCCATATGGACTCATTTCCTTTGTGTAAATGTGACTTTAAAGCTATTCCTTCAGTTTTATCCTGGCTACAAACATCATCAGAACAAATGTTGTATCTCCCTTCAAGCAACTCAAGTCTGATGAGGAAGACAGACAATGAGATATGCACTCAGCACATGCATGTTGGCTATTGGGGCAAAGACACATGGGGGATACCTGTACCTAACTTGAGAACACTTAACATTCCTAAATATCTGCCACAACTATTGTATCCATATCTCACCATTTAATTCACATAGTAAGTCAATGAAATAAGTGCTGTTGCTGCTATTAGAGCCACCATAGATATTGTTCAATCAGAATATCTTTGACAATGATAATTCTTATAAGGTCCAAAGCATATAATGTCTGGCTATGATAATCCCTATTTTGTGGGTAAGGGAAATAAGATAAATTTTACTAAGTCCCCTGTACAGGAAACTTCTCTATATAGGTGGAAGTAAGTGCCAGACTTAGAAGTCATTTATTCAGGTTTCAGAGCCTACTTCTGGAAGTACTAAAAGTATTCTATAAAGATAGTGCATAGCAGTACAGTCCAGAGGCTTCCTAAAAAAATGGAGTTTAAGCTCAAACCTGAGTAATGAATATGGATTAGGAAAGTAGAAGTGGAGGTACAGTGTTTTGAAAGAGCAGTATATAGAAAGGAGGGGAATGCAAGAACACTTAGCAAGGTATAAAACACCAGCTTTGGAGAGAGAAAGATTAACTTTGGAAGGCTAGTTATGGATGTGACAGCTGGGAGAGGCTGAGGAGAGCACTGATCCCACCAATTTACTCTAAAACACACTGTGGTTATCTTATCCATCTCTCAATGTATGGTATTGTTGGTTTTTTTTTTTTTTTTTTTTTTGGTTTTTCGAGACAGGGTTTCTCTGAATATCTCTGGCTGTCCTGGACTCGCTTTGTAGACCAGGCTGGCCTCGAACTCACAAAGATCCGCCTGCCTCTGCCTCCCAAGTGCTGGGATTAAAGGCGTGCGCCACCACCGCCCGGCGGTATTGTTGTTTTAAATGATAAGATAAGAGTTGAGAATTCTTCTAACTTGTTTCAGAACTGTATTTCACAGTGGAGCTGAGAGTGCACCTGTTTCTAAAATCTTTTCATTCATTGTGAATGTATCCAATCTTCTCATTCAGAAATTTGTACTTCATTATTTTAGGATTCACAAACATATCCTTGAATACCCTAGCATATCAAAGTG
This sequence comes from Lophiomys imhausi, assembly GCA_907164525.1. Taxonomy (NCBI): domain Eukaryota; kingdom Metazoa; phylum Chordata; class Mammalia; order Rodentia; family Muridae; genus Lophiomys; species Lophiomys imhausi. The sequence goes on from CAJQZJ010004888.1 coordinate 13,154,186, forward strand.
CACTTATGAGCATCTATATTGACACATTTAGCTGTAAGGGGTGCTATTTCTTCTACAAGATTTGTACCAAAACAACTGTTATTTTTCAAGGCGATCCAAGATTCAGGTCCAGACAAGTGGTATCATATTTGCATAGGACATGCAAAGGAAGATTGTTTCTATGAGGTAGAAAATTATAACACAGTGGAATTTTCACACATGTGTATTTAACACACACATACACACAACTGACACACACATATTTGACAAATTTGGGATTGAGAGGCTGGAAGAGAAATAAAGAAAAGAGTTGGACAGATGAAACATTCTAAATAATGGTGACTGCTTGTGTGCTTTTGTGAGAAAATGAAGATGTAAAAATCTATCTCAGCTTGTAGCCTCCAAAGGTGGACTCCCTTCCCTGGTCTCAATGTTACACTCAGTTTAGAGGTACACCTTTCCCACATATCATGGACTCCAAACATAAGTTAACCACTTTATTGGGAGCTCAATCATACTGAGGGCAAACTTGAGCATATTAGACTTGTGGAAACAGGATACAGTTATTTACTGATTTTTTTGGGGGAGGCATTTAAGGTATTTTCTTTAAACTAGATTCAGTTCTTAACTTTGAAACCTAACCCCATAGAGTTTCAATTGTGACAAAAGCAAATCAATGAGGAAAGGGCTTATTTGGCCTACACTTCCATAATAATGCTGTTCATCATCCAAGTAAGTCAGGACAGGAACTCAAGCAGGGCTGGAACCTGGAGGCAGCAGCTGATGCAGAGGCCATGGAGGGGGGCTGCTTGCTGGCTTGCTCAGCCTGTTTTCTTCTAGAACCCAAGACCACCAGCTCAGGGTTGGCACTATCCATAATAGACTGGGCCCTCTCCAATCAATAACTAATTAAGAAAATGCTTTATAGCCAGCTCTTATGGAAGCATTTTCTAAATTAAGGTTCTGTTTATTCAGGTAACTCTAGTTTGTGTGTCAAGTTGACTAAGACCAGCCAGCACACCCAGTGAAACAATAATTTCCAAGGTAGAGTAGGTTTCACTCAAGGAGAAAACAAAAGGTGCCCATGTAACTCCTAACATGTAACTAACAGAATGTGTGGAAGAGAGAGAAAGGAGAGGAAGCCACTGAAAAAGTCACAACCTTTAGTATATCTAACCTTTAATAGATGCACACAGCTCCTAGCAGTGCACTTAGCAATAGGCAGTGCATGTTAAATGTTTGTTGGATAAAACAATGAATGAATGACCCCTGTGTTACTGCTATCAAAGAACAATCCATTGCCTTTTCTGTGAGGCCTTGTCTTGTGGACACAGGGATGTTTTCAACTCTGGTTTGGAAATGAAGTCTATAAATATTCGCAGCCAGGCAAATTGGATATGTTTTGAAGTCCAAAGTGGACACTGATTCAATTCTCTTCTCTCTTTATCCAGAACCTGTCAGACATTGCATCTAAAGTGCTTTATGGATGGGGCAGGAGGGAGAAAAAGCCCAGGGAGACCAAGACTGGTGTGCGTTATTCTTCTGTGGGATGCATTCCGAACAGGTCATGGGCAGGGCACTGAAGAAACCTCTGCTTTTTCTGGGGCCCTAGCTCCTGACCTACAGCGGATTTCTGGGGATGTGATTTAGCTCCCTCTAAGAGTACTGTGTCTAAAGCTAATTGTAATTAATCTAAACATAGAGGAGATTGTACAGGTCTGGGATATTTCTGGCTTACTTTGGGGGAAATGCATATAAGAGAGTGGTTCAGGAGAATACTGTGAGCAACTGTGGTATTGTCATGTCAGACTAAGAGACCTTTAGTTCAGCAAAGAGGAGAAGGAACATCATACAGCTGTAGTGCTTCTCCATCACTTCTCCAGCCCAAATGCTGATGCAGGAGCACTCTGGTAAAGGCGCAAGAGGAAGGTCATGCCACTCTGAGAGTTGGCGATAAGAGAGGTGGTTAGACCAAAGAAGTGGAGGAGAGAGACAATGTATGATTTGTTTGGCTCCTATAGCAGTTGTAGTAATTAATGTATTGGATGCCATTAATCTTCCTCTTGTAAGCTTCACCAGAGAAGAGGAGCCTACCAACTCTAGTGGGCAGGTGTGGGAGGGGCAGACACAACTCTTAGAATATATGTGAAGTGGATCCAGGTGGCAAAGGAGTAGACTGTGGTGAATTCTATGACAAACCACAGATCTCCCTTCAGCAATGAAGGATGTATGATCCCAGGATTATTTTTGTCAGACAGTTCTCAAATATCAATCTGTTTTGAAGGCCACCTCAGAAGAAGAGGATTTCATCCAAACTCATACTCCAAGACTGAAAATCCTGAACATTGAAAATCCTGAACATAAAAAAAAGAAAATCCTGAACATATAAAAGCTTATAACTCCAATTCAGAATATCCCAAAAAGATTGTCTCAGCCTTAAAGCTATCTACAGGATCCAAGTCTCTTTTGAAGTCTTATTATAACCATATATGCCCATGTGTCTCTTTCTGCTTCTTTCTTTCCTCTTCTATAGGTATTAATCCCAACTTCATCTGTAACAAATTTCAAACGTGTATATATTCCTTTTAGAGTCCGAGTTTTTGAAGACACAGCCTGGTATGATCTACACGAGTTTCTTTCTTTTTATGTTTTTCGAGACAGGGTTTCTCTGTGTATCCTTGACTGTCCTGGACTCACTTGTAGACCAGGCTGGCCTTGAATTCACAGAGATCCATCTGCCTCTACCTCCCAAGTGCTGGGATTAAAAGCCACCATGCCTGGCTACATGAGTTTCTTATCTGTTCCAATCTAGTCAGTCTCTAGGACTTGTTGAGTGAACCATTTAGTCAACAAATTTAGTTTTCCATTTGGACCCTTTTATGGATGATGGTGATGATGTTGATTACTGTCTCATAGCTAGCTTTCTTTATTTTCCCTTTTATTTCACAAATATTTATTGATTTCTAGGTAGGACTGAGGGACTTCTGTTTCAATGGTACACATTACAGCCAAGATCCTTTTTCCATGAGATGTTTTATGCCACTTTGGATCAAGTATTTGGAAAAACTGCTTTGTAAGGGAAATATTTAACTAACACACAAAGGAGGTGAAGAAGAAAATATCCACACAAAAGTCATTCCAGACAGAAGAAAGGACAAAAGTAAGAGAAGAAGAAAGGGAAGAGTTGCCTCAGAAGTGAAAACCATAACAGAATTCCACAAGAAATGAAATTTCTTACTGATAGTGTTTCCCAAGAACCCACCCACAGTGATTTGGATAGACAGAACTAGTTTTTCCTTGCCTCCCCTCCTCCATGTGGGGCAGGTGGCGCTGTCACAGAAGTGGTGATAGCACTTCCTGAGGAAATTTTTGGTGCTAGCAAGAAGAGTGTGCAGTGTAATGCAGTGGTTACTATGGCAATTTTTATTGGGTGATTGGTTTTGAAGAAACATTTGATTCATCATTAATTAGTAAGTTAAAAATAGAAACTTACCAAAAGCACTTGTTTTTTCTTTTCTTTAGAAAAGTGTGTGTGTTTAGCATGCGTTTTTAATGAGTACATGTGTGCCCCAATATGTGCATGTGTGTATCAGAAGATAACCTTGGGTATCATGTCCAGAAATTCTGATCACCGCTTTTGAGACAGGGCTTCCTATTGGTCTGGAGCTCATCAATAAGGTTGCACTGGCTAGTCAGTGATGTCCAGAAACCTGCCTGTCTCTGCATCCACAGTACTGAGATTATATGCATCCATCACTTTTGCTTGAGTTCTGGGAACCAAGCTCAAGTCCTCATGTTTCATGGACAAACACTTTACATGTTGATGTACCCACCCACACTCACGTTTGTTTCTGTTTTTTTTGTTTTCTTTCTTAAAATGTATCTGTTGTCTAGGACAGATAAGGTCTAGTATGTAGCCAAGATGAGAGCATTTCCCAAGTCATGAAAGTTTTAACTTCTGCATAGACACCTTCAGTATATCCCCTTTTAGTTTACAGAAGAAATGCACTTATTGTTAGAAAGGAATATTGTATTGGTCTAACAGAGGTCAAAAAGTAGTTTCCTGGGTCCATATTGAGTACCTTGGCTCATAAACAAGTTACCCTCACAAGAAATAACTTTACAGAATTTCTCAACTGTATTATTTTACAGGGTGAGAGGGACTGAGTAATTTCCCAGCTCTTCTTTCTGATGAATATAGAAAATAGAGTGGTTTTAGAAGGACATACTAGCTAAGGATGAGCACTAGCTCCCATTCTATGGCAGAAACTAAACATTAGCAATTGTGTCAACAGGGGCTTAGCATATCCATGCCTTTTCAAGTTGACTCATCAGATATTCCAATCAAGTAAAATGTTCTTCCAAAATTTAAGTGCAGAGCACTTATGAATAAGTGACTTGGCCTATAATGAGAGCTCCGTACCTTGTGACACATCCAGCAGTACAAATATAATGTAAGCTAGGACCATGAAATTTCTTCAGATGGTGATGACTCATACAAAACACTGCCCTGCTCACAATATGTAAATTAAATGTTTATTTTATATTTGAATCTAAACTCTGGCACCCAGCACAGCTGTGCTTATTTTACTGATCTTTAGGAAGTGGAGTAATTAATGACTATCTTCCAGGATTGCCACAGGGTGAAACAAAGTCACATCTGCAAGTCTCACAACTGTGCCTGCTACCTTAAGCTGCTGATCTAAGAGTCAGTTTCTGGGATTTGGATCCCAGATCTGGCTGTTTCTAGTGTGGAAAGACATAATGCACTTAATGTATCTGAACACAGGCTCTTCATACGTTAACAGTGATGGATGCTAGTGGTCCCTACTTCACAGGCCAGTGTGATTAAGTGAGGTAATTACTTAGCACCCTGACAGATAGTGAACATTCAGTACATACTAGCTGCTGCTATCAATGTTAATTTCTTTCTTTCTGATCCCTTAATGTGGGATTATGTGCCATAATTCTTCTGGACTCTATGATTATTGTGAAATGATATTTACTGTTCAGATTGGAACACCATCTTATAGTAAAAAGGGGACAGCCGCATATCTGCAACATCCTAGGCATACTCTCATGTGTGGGCACATACTACTGATCAAGGAACAGTACAATCACAAATATTCAAACTTGGGAAACTGATTTGTAGAGGCAACTCTGTTAAACTCAGTGAGGGTCAGCAAAACTCTAGGCTTTAAGGATATGTTAGTCATTGAAACAGACTACACCCTTTCTTAAGAGGACACATACAAAAAAAGAACAAAGTGATTTTACTTTCTCTGTACTGGGAAAAATGTGCTATGAAGCTTGTGGCTATTTAAGAGTGAGAGAAAATGTCAGTACAACTATTCACAGAAATGCATTTCTTTATTCATCCCTCAATAAATAGAAAAGTATTTTCCCTTGCACCTGCTATGTGTCAGGCCCTGCTGTAGATGCAGTGAAACATGTCCATAATTTCCGATTTCCAACCTGTCTTCCAAGCAAGAACAGAAAATATTGTTTTTTTAAAAAAATCAGACTGAATTAATGAGGAAAGTAAGAGGAAGCTGGGTAGGGATGCATACAGGGGAAGAGGTCACAAATAAAAAATAAGTATGTAAAAGTAGATGTCCTCACTGGGTGGATGACTCTCCAGTCAGATCCTGAAGGAATCACAGACCTCTTTAGGGAGGAGATTTGGTCAGAGGGAATAGTAAGCCGAGCAGACTGGCACGTTTAAGGATTTTATGTAAAGAAGGCTGGAACATAGCAGTGATGGAGATGGAGAAAATAAGATGAGTTAGACAGAAGAGGGACAGAGAAGGATTCTATGGATCACTTTGGTAACATTCACTTCAGCCAGTACGAATCAGAGAACCTCAATATTATTAGAACAGAGAAGAGTCCTGACTTCATTCAATTCAGGGAGCATGTCTCAGAGAGCCATTGGTCCATGTGCTAAAGCTGGGAAAATAGCAGGAAGGCTTCCCCTAGGACTGCTTCTGAAGCTTCTTCAGCCAAAATACAGATCCTTCTGGCTCATCCAGAATACTGGGACCAGGACTCCTGCTGTGATTAAAACAGGCTTGGAGGACCTTACAACCCTTTCACAGGGGTTGCCGAAGATCATCAGAAAACACAAATATTTACATTATAATTCATAACTATCAAGATTACAGCTATGAAGTAGCAACAAAAATAATTTTGTGGTTGGGGTTGTGCTGGAGGATGTTTTTGTGTACTGTGTATTCAAATGCTGATTTCTGTACCCAGAGATCTGGCTACAGTACAGACTTTAGTATTATAGTTCTTATGAAGCATCTCCTGACTCAGTATTCTGTAAACATTGTTCTTCTTCATCCCCTTCTGATTGGTCAAATAAAGAACTGAATGGCCAATAGGTGTTCAGAGAGAGGAGTGGGGAGAGGGAGGAAGAACCGAGGACTGGGGAGTCACCATCAGGGCATGGATAAAGGAACAGCCAGGGTGAGGTTAAGATGGCAGGTAATAGGCCTCATGGCTAGGAAGTAGGCCAGGGCAATCCAATACTGTCAGGTTAGAATAGCTATCTGTCCAGCTACAGTGCCTGAAGCTTTGAAAAAAAAAATCTCTCCATCTTGGAACATCAGTTTTTCTAAAGGCAGATCAGGCATGAATCTTAACCAGGTAATTAGAACCACTCCATCCAAGATTCCTAGCTCCCACTCTGGTCCTTTTTATCCAGACAAATGCCTTGGGTCTTTCACTAAAAAATTTACATTCATTCATTCACTCATTCATGTATGTGGTGTATATGTAACTAGTGGGAGTCAGTTCTCTCTTTCCACCATGCGGATCGGATCCAGGAATGAACCTTAGGCTGTCAGGCTAAGTAGCAGGGACCCTTACCTGCTGAGCCATCCCACCAGGCAGCCATGGCTTTTCAATTTATGCACAGGGGAAATGTTTTCACAGTGACTTTTTATGACTTGGCATAAAAAGCTGGAAAACTAGAGGTGAGTATCTCCTTATATAAGCTTAAATGTGCATCAGTAGCACCAGAGGATCCCATACCATATGCCCAGGATAGCTAGCCATTGGTGCATTGGTGGTTTTCTCATTTTAACCCAATAGCCGATTCTTTGTTCCACAGAGGTACTAAAATGGTGAATATGAAGTTTGCCATGTAAGAAGATAAAAACCCTATGGGAGGTAATGCAGAACTGTAGCCTAGAAGCCTTCCAGCCAACTAGGGAGATAGTTCATTTAGAAAATTGCTTGACTTACAAGTTGAAAGATCAGGGTTCAACCCATAGATCTCACATCTAGAAAGTCAGGTGTGGTGGTATGCTCTTTTAATCCCAATACTGGGGGAGGTAGAGACAGATACAGATCCCTGGGGAGTCTCTGACTAGCTAGTCTAGCCTACTTGGTAAGTGAGTTTCAGGCAAGTAAAAGACCTATCTCAACAACAAAGGTGGTAAATATCCAAGGAATGACACCCAAGTTTGTCCTCCATCTCTGTTTCTCCCTCTCCCTCTCCCTCTCCCTCCTTTCCTCCATCCCTCCATATCTCTCTCTCTCTCCCCTTTCTAGGACATTGTTTCCTTGTCTAGTGAATAATATTAAGGCTAGTAATTTTCCTTATATATATTATACCATCTTGTGTGTGAAAGTATAAATTGCATTATAAATGCCAGAGATGTGGCTTTTGGATATGAGTACTCAGAATGAGTGGGTCAATCAGTGTAAATGCTGGTTCTAGGGGAAGAAGTAGGCTTTGAAATACATGTTGTATTTCAATATTTAATCAAAAGAGTGAGTCAATGTAATTCCAAAACTGTTTTCTTTAGCTATTAATGTTTTTAAAGGTCAAAAAGAACGTGCAAAGAAAGAAGTAGATCTAAAAAAAAAACCCTTTTAGTAAAATGTACAAAACATCTTAGAAGAATGATTTGTCAACATATTCTTCCAGCTTTCAACTGAGTGATGTCACTACCATATGAGTAAAAAGTATCAAATATATGCATTTTCATTAATTAGGTTCCTTGTTAGTACTTTTCCCAGAGTCTGATATCAACTTTTCACTGACTGGTCATTCTAACCTCCCTAGTGGTTCTATTTACTCACTCAATAAAAATCCACTGAGTATTTGTGTCCTGGGAATTGTTCTTAGGACTGGAGACATTCCAATAAATTACAGAGTCAAAATCCATACCATCACAAGCTTCTGTTGTAAGATGCATAATGTCAAGTAGCCTTCATTGGGTTAGAAGCTGTTTGGAGGAATTTCCTGAATCAACTTTGTTTATTCTCACAATAAAAAAAAAAATGCACATTATAATTTCCCCCACTTTACTGAGGTCTATGGAGGCTGAATATCTTACTGGATCAATGGTGTCAGGATTCAAATCCAACCAAGCTGATACTAGAATAAGTATTATTATTCATTTTGCCAGACTACCCTTCTCTATTTGGGGTGAAGCATAGGAAGGCAATTTCCTGAAGATTAAAATGTAGTGAAGTTATGAATATCATAGTGTTATATCTCTAGAAATGGAGGTCTATCTTTATAACTACCAAGTTTTTCAATAGTTCTAAATATTATCTTCACTGAAACCTCCAAAATGAATTCTTTTGTAGGGTTCTCAGCCTGAACTGACATGTCTTCTGTCTTAAATAGTACAGAAATGTTGGCAACTCATTTTTCTATCTTCTCCACCTAATCTAGTAGCATCAAATTCTTCTTCATGAAGACAGGCAATGTTGCACTTTTATTTGCTATGTCAGTCTTACTGAGAGCCAACATCAGACATAAAAGCAATAAGACGATAGTGACTGTTTAATAGAATAGATGCTTGTTTACATCTTAAATGATAGCATCTATTTAAAGATGTGGAAACCACAAGTACTGTTATAGAACATGAACTATTAAAAGAATTGTATAACCCTGGCACAAGAATTCTGTGTGGGATTCTTGGAGTTACAATTTGGCAGATTCATGAGGTCATCTTATTTTGGTGCAAGTCTTATGGAGAAACTGGTACTGAAAATGTTTAATATGCGATTTTTAGTCTTCCCTAGCATTTGAGCTAGTAAAAAAACACCATAAACTTGGTAGAAGACTACCTGAACCCTGATCCAACCTAAGTTTATTTTAATTCCCTAGACATTGAAATTCTCCAGCTAGCCTCAAACCCAAATTGTTCTGCTGGGGTACAAGTGTGGTCCACTACACTGGGCTAGCTGAAGAATTTCATACACACACACACACACACACACACACACACACACACACACACACACCTACTGAAAAATAGCCTTGGATATTCCCATTCATTTATTCTTAAATAATTATCAAACATGGAATAGTAGTAATATTTTGGTGAGTTAAAAAAACCCGAGACACTGTCTTCATTGTGCTTACTATATGACAACAAAGTCAGATATAACAGGCAGGAAGAGGGGGAAAGAGAGAATAAGAGAAGGGAGTGGGAGGGAGACAGGAAAGGAGAGTGAATAGGAAATTAGAGGAGACAGGGAGTAGAAGGGTAAAGAAGAAGAGAAGGAAGGAGGAGGAGAAGGAGGAGGGCAAGGAAGCTGGGTAAATAAGCAGTACCAATAGCAAGAAAAGGAGAAGAAAGGAAAGGATTAGTTAGAAGAAAAACAAATAAAGTAGTAAGAGGAAAGAGGAAATAGAGGATGATGTGGAAGAAGGGGTTTCTGAGATTAAAAAAAAAAAAGAAAATTTAAAAGCACAATTAAGTTGTGACATAAGAGAAAATGTCCCTGAGAAATTATTCTCCTTGGGAACTCAGGTCACTGAGGAGCCAAAGGCATGGGTGTTTCTGATGACCAGAATGAAACATTAGGGTGAGGAAAGATAACATGATGAAGGAAGGCACCATCTGAAGGAGCCAGAGCCAGGAAAGACGCTCTTGGGTTTGGGAACAATGCAAAGCTAATGACATGCACTTGAATACCCCAACGAATTGCAACAGGGAAAGATCTAGTGTTGTGCATAGTAAACCTGAAGGGGCTAAGAGTACATACAAGGAGGATACTGTGATGTAGATTTTTCTGCATCAGAGCAGAAAGAGTAGAGATCAAGTTAGATAGGGGAAGAGTAGTTAGCGGGTATAGCAGACTATCCATAGTGACAGGGGAGGAGATGTGGCAGTGGGGTACCTTTTAAGCTTTTTGACTTGGCCTACATGGGTAGAATAGAGAATTCTGGAATCTCAAAACCAGGCCAAGTAGAAAAAGTTTGAGGAAACAGCCTGATGTAGTGTATAACATCTCTCTGAGATGTAGGCTATTTCTTGGACTTCTTTTTACAGTCTGACTGTTGTACACCTAACCATTTATTTATAACTCCTAGAAGAGTCCTGGAATCATGAGTTTTGAATGGTAAAGGATGTTAAGAATATTATTTTGTTCAAATTGTCCTCCTTTGCACCAAATCCCTGGCCAGAAACATCTGGCTTCTTCAGAGTACCTCCAGGGATGAGTTTTTAATCTCACAAAGCCTGGTGAGCTTTCAAAGATTTATAAATAGGAAGGCATTCATTTCTTCCCCTGGGAAATATTACCACCTGTCTCCAGCCACTACTGTTGCCTTACTCTTATCCTAGTGACATAAATTATACATCAGATGGAGCAACATCTGATCTGGTTCTTTCTGGTCCCCAAATCTCACATACACAGCAAAAGAAAACAGAAGCCCCAAACCCCCAGACAATGAAAAATGACTGTTTGCTGTATTTCCTTTAGACATCAGATAAATAAGCATATGCCAGAAGACTTATAATTTTTCTCAGGGGCTAACAGATGATCATTTAGAGAATATACTATGATTGCACACTGCAGCCATGGTTGATTCAAAATTATATTTATATGTTGGTAATGGAGAATTAAAGTAAAATGGACTAAATAAATCAGAAGTATAATTTGTATCAGTTAAATACTCACCATTGAGTGTGGTGGAACACTTTGGAAATCCCAGGATTTAGATTATTAAGGCCAGGGGATAATGAGTTTCAGAGCAGCCTGGGCTACACAGTGAGTCTGTTGCCAGTCTTTGCCTCAAACAGGCATGCACACGTGGACTCACATACAAACCCCGGAATGCATGAACACACAAGCTCGAGAACAAAACAAAAAGGACCTCCAGTATATTGTTGGTATAATGGCCTAAATATGATCATACCCAAATGGTATAATCCGTTTCCTAAGATTCATGTTCCTTTGTGATTTACTCGAATCTGTGTGTCCTCTAGATCTCCTCATGGTCTTTGATGGTCAGTGACTGTTTGGGGGAACTTATGGAACTTTTAGGTCCTTGCCAGTGGAAGTACATCCCTTGGGGGGGAGGTGCTTAGAGTTTATAGCTTCATTCCACTTCAGGTTCACTCTCTCTGCTTCCTGTTTGTATATGGAGAGTGATCTCTCAGCTTCTTTTTACAGCTGCCTGCTGCCATGTCTACTTTGTTATTAAGTACCCTCCCTCTAGAACCATAAATAAAAATACACTCTTTCTTCTATAAGTCACTTTTGATCATGGTGTTTTATTTCAGCAATAGGCAATAACTAATACACCATGAACACTCAGAATCAAAAAGAACCATTTTTCATCTTGAAGCATACCAACCAATGACAACAGCAGTACTGAGACGTGGTTGTTAAATATGAGTGTGTTCCACTTTACTCTGCTTTTAAGAACACTGAAGGTAAGTCTTCCATGGGAAATATCTAGCAGAAAATTTCTGAAGAATGGTTCTCAAATATCACTAAGTAGAAACTTAGTGATGATGCCTTGCTGGGTCATCGACCAGAAGATGGCAGATGGCAAATGATGAGCCAGTGAGGGCCTCCCTTCCTTGGCTTCACAGAGATACTTTGATGAGTTTAATTCTTGATTTAGCTTGCCAGGCAATGTGCTGCTAGGCTAATTCTCCCTTTGCTCATACCATTTGATGGAAGTAAGTTTTTGCTTCCTATGAGCTTTCCTCTGATTCTATTGAGAACATACTTCTTTGGTGTCACTTAGATTTGTTTGACATTGGGATGGTTCTGCACTCTGAAATATGTTCATAGCAGCCTTATTTGTAATAGCTAGAAACTGGAAACAACCCAGATGTCCCTCAACTGAGCAATGGATTAAAAAAAAAAAACTGTGGTACATCTACACAATGGAATACTACTCAGCCTTTAGAAACAATGAAATTTGCAACCAAATGGATGGAACTAGAGAAGCTCATCCTGAGAAGCTAACCCAGACTCAGAAGGATGCACATGACATCTATTCACTTATAATCAGATTTTAGCCATATAGTACAGTATAACTATACTACAACCAATGCACAAAAGGGAACAGGAACATAGACTTTGTTTCCTGTCAGTGAGACACTTTGCCCTAGTGGTGCTGCCATGTAGGCCCCCAGTGTATGAAGAAGCTCTTGGCCCTCATATAACTGCTGAACTGGGGCAGGGGACTGATATATAGGGACATCCCATTCCAGAGGAGTGGAATGGAAGGGATAGGGGATAGAGGGTGGGAGGGTGGGTATGGGAGGGGTGGAAAGAGGGCACTGTGATGGAGATGTAACTTGAAGTAATAAATAAACATTAAAAAAAGAAATATGTCCATGCACATGAGAAAGGCCTGCTGAAGTAAGTTTCATTGACTAATTACATTTGTCAGGGTGCTTTAAGTCCAATGACCTTACACTGACAACTCGCCATATCTTTTGCAGCTTATCAAAACCAAACTTGTTATCTGAAATGCTTTGTATAAGGAAGGAACTGTATGTGCAGGTCCATAGGAAGACACATAAGCACTAACTGAGAGCAAAATATTTTCTCTTTTTTGTATAAGAATGTTCTAGAGATTTGGCAAAGGAGGAGTCCCCATGACTGATATTTTTGTGTCTGAGAGGAACTGAAGAATGATTCTTGGTGTTTAGTGCCTATCTTCTCACCCTGGTGTGTAGGTCATGCTTCCAGTGTGCACTGCTGTTGCCATTTGTGGTTAGGGATGGTACAACTATCCCGCTTCTTTCATTCACCACTCAAGTGATCAACAGATGGATGCCTCCTAGGAACCATTGTGCTGTGTGTTCGGCAGAGTTCTAGCCAACCACTGAGCAAGGCAGCCTGCTGATCTGGGCCACACCAAACTCTCTTTGTTAAAGGAGTGGTATCGTCACTCAGCTCTTGGTCATTGTCATTTATTAGGTTCTAGTTCTTTCTTATTCATTTGTAAAAGAGACATTGGCAAGACATTTCTTCTGGTTATAGACTAAGCAAAAGTGAGATGAAGTGGGTTCCTCAAGGCCATTTTGTTTTTCCTGGGGGGGTACAGACAAGTAAGTCTCTACAGAAAGCACACTCCCAAGACATAGATATTCAGGCTGGATAAATGGCAGATCAATCATCGTTGAGTAACATTGACATAAAGTGGCTTGTTGATCATAGTTAACACACATTTTGAAAAAGCCAGCTAGGCAGTCCTGACAAGTGGCATGGAGTCACTAATTAGATATTCAAAAGAACCCCAATTGTCTGTCAATTAAATATCACAGTCATCAGTCTCTTCAGAACAAATTCAGTGACTAAAATGACACATCTTCTTACAACAAATAATGGTAATGCAGTTCAACCACCAATGGAATTGAATGTTATAAACTCTACAGTAAGTCTCTCTCAGTATTTGCTCAATCATTTCTCATGAGTGACAGCCTTAGAGTCTCAAGGTCAAAGATGTTGAGATGTTGTATTTTTCTGTAAGAATTGCCATTGTCTGATTTAGGGAATCAGATAAACCAAGACCCCATACAAATCCCCGTATCCATGTTCATCGTAGCTCAGGGAAATAAAATTTTTGTACACTATGTGAAAATTTGGTAATCATTTCACAGTGTTTGGGTTTTTGTCTTTTCTCCCCTTTCTTTTCATGTACAAGTGTGTGTGATATATATGTGGAGACCCCAGATTGATCTCAAGAAAATTCTTTATTCTTTGATGCAAGGTTCTCTCACTCAACCCAGAGCTCACTGATATGGCTAGTCTCACTAGCCAGCTTGCTTTGGCAATCCCCTGCCCCTGCCTTTTGAGGCTGGGATAATAAGTGAGTTACTACACTCATTTGACATGTATGTGGATTATGACTATCTGGTTTTCTTGCTTATGTAGCAAGTATTTTAACTGTTTAGGTCTCCTGCTACCTGCCATGTTAAAATTTGTAGATTCATAGGAAGCTAAGGCATACGGATGGTATATTAAAAGTTGTATTGTTAGATGTAAAAATCCAAGATGTTGATGATATTTTAGGTGTGGTTTTCAATACAATGCCCTTTATTCTGGGATTCACAAACCAACATCAAAGGCATTGTCATTATTTGGTGTGTCAACTTCATTCTCCTTTTTCTTTGTCATTTTTAACTCATTTCCCCTGAAACTAGCATAGTTAACTGGGATAAATGGCCATAAAAGACCACCAGTTATTGGTGATGGGAAGCATTAGATATGGAAAACTGTGGATTGATGTTCTCATTAGTCCCTGGATCCCTGGATTTGAGGGAGATGATGTCACTCTTCTGAACTCAATATCCTCATCTATAAAATGAGAAGAAGCAAGATCAGTGCTGATATGACCGCCCAGGCACTTGCTCCCAGAGAGGTAAGATGAAGTGTGAGTTCTAAAGATACTTGCAGAGATGTTAGATAAGGTCACAGAGTGTCCAGTGACTTGAGTGCTGCCTGGACGGTATGATACTTACAGCCCAGCTGTCAGGACAGATGTGGAGATCAGGAGTGGGGTAAATTGAGGTCGAACATGTGGACAGTGAAAATGTGATACAATCTGATATCAGCACAGAGGATCCCTTTACATCCATTCTATACAAAACCTTTTTGGCATGATCGAAATTTTGACTGTGAGAAGCCAAAGCCATTTCTTTGGCCAAAGTCACTGAGAAAAATACAGAGCAAAAAATAGGATGACAGTTTGTGGTTTCTGTGTTTTCAAGAAAATGTACTTACATGGTTTTAAATATATATATATATATATATATATTTAAATACATATGATTTATTATCTGTTGGTACAGTTACTTTCTGGCTGAGATGGCTTGGGCAGGCCCCAATAGCTTATGTGATGCATTATGTACTTTATAGGAGAAAAGGGCAATGCTTATACCTCATAAATAGAAGAGGTAAGAAGGTGTTGTACTCATTGATTGCTTACCACTTGGAAAGATGATCCCATACTCCAGGATTGGCTATCAACTACTAGGTCAGGAAGGCTCACCAAAGAACATGGGACATTTTGACTTTGAGCTTGCTCTCATTGACTGGCGGTAGAAAAGTGAACCACATGGGAGAGTACTTCATGGAGCTAAAGGCAGAATAGTTTCTGTGGTAGTTTGAGTAGGTATGGTCCCTATAGACTCATGTTTGAATGTTAGGCCCATAGAGAGTGGCACTAGTATGGCCTTGTTGGAGTAGATGTTACTTTGTTGGAAGAAGTGTCACTGTGGAGGTGGGCTTTGAGGTCTCCCACACTCAAGCTGCAATCAATGTGGCACCCAGTCTCCTGCTGCCTGTGGATCAAGTTGTAGAACTCTTGGCTCCTCCAGCACCATGTCTATCTGCATGCTGCCATGCTTCCCACCGTGACAATAACGGACTAAACCTGTGTAACTGTAAGCCATCCCTAATTAAATGTTTTCCTTTATAAGAATTGCCCTGGTCATCGTGTCTTCTCACAGCAATAAAATCCTAACTAAGATAGTTTTTTATAAATATCTTGTAGATTTTTCTGAAGTTTTTTTTTTATTAAATTTATTTATTTATTGCTTCAGGTTACATCTCCATCATAGTGTCCTCTTTCCACCCCTCCCAGTCCCGCCCTCCCACCCTCTACCCCCTAACCCTTCCATCCCACTCCTCTGGAGTGGAGTGTCCCTACATAACAGTCCCCCACCCCAGTTCAGCAGCCATATGAGGGCCAAGAGCCTCCTCATACACTGGGGGCCTACAAGGCACCACCACTAGGGAAAAGTGTCTCATTGACAGGGAACAAAAGAAAAAGTCTATGTCCATGTTCCCTTTGGTGCATTGGCTGTAGTATAAATATCATGTACTATATGGCTAAAATCCATTTTTTTTCAGGTAATATCATTGGATACAGTTTTAGTTTACCTCTTGGCAGGTTATACTTAAACGGGTCCAGTTAATGTGCAACCTTATTGCTACATGAGGGAATTGAATCTGAAAGAAGAAGAAGCTGAATAATTTTAATGGTCAGGGAAGAGCTTGTTTTGTTTAATGCCCTCCCCTTAAGAGTGAGGCAGACCATATACATATGGACTGGACATTGGGAATGTATGTTAAGCCATATAACTCTTATAATCGTGGCCTATTTATTTCTGTTGTTTTGTATTGTATTTATAGTTATAAGAAAAAGAACCATTATTTGGACTGAAAGGGAGAGCTGTTGGGGGGAAAAATAAATAACTTAAACTAAAAAAAAAAAAAAAAAAAAGAAGGGAAGAGGATGGTGGGGCTGAGGGGGAGGAGGGTGGAAGGGTGGGACTGGAGGGGGGAGTAGGGAGGGGATTGTGATTGAGATGTAACTTGAAGAAATAAAAAAAATAAATTATTAAAAAAAAAGAGTGAGGCAGAGCATTCCCTTGCTTGTTGAGCACCAGGACTCAGGTAAAAGAGGGGTACAATGCTTTTCAGAGCATATGCAGTGAGCATGTGCCAGGAAGGCTACGGTAGGAATACCAAGACAAGGAAAGGATTGAGAATACAAGAAATGAAAAATTGATGTGAATTTCAAGATTCAGAGCCAGAATGACAGAGGAGGAGGAGGAGGAGAAAGAGCAGCCTCTCTCTTATTACTGAGACTCTACTTTGAAGTGATGGATATGACCCATTCAGAACTTTCAAGGAGTCATGTAGGTGAGACTTCATTGGTATAGTTTCTGACATTTCTATGAGACACAATCTCACAGCAAACTCCCGATTCTTCTGTCTCTTACAATATTCTCTTACAATCTTTCTGCCCCCTCTGCCACAGTGTTCCTGAGCCTTATGTGTGGAAGTGTTTGTACAGCCCCTTGAGATTGGGCTCCACATCTGCATTTTGATTAGTTGTGTTTTTCTTTATGGTCTCCCTCTGCAAGGAAAATTTTCCTTGATGAAGGGTGAGGACTACACTTATCTGTGTGTATGAGGACAAATGTTTAGAATGTAGTTAAGGATTGTGCTGGTTTAATAATGAGATGGTTGTAGAGAGCAAGAAGAGGTATATGGGAGTATTTGGAGGGAGAAAAGGAAAGGAAAAAAATGAAGTAATTTTAATTTCAAAAGGCAAAAGAACTGATAAATATAAAAATTTTCAAGGGTGGACAAATACCCACAAATAATTCAGTTCTATAACTTTTATTTTAATGAAACGATCTGGATAGTGCTGTTGGGGTAGTGTTAAGCATTCTAAATGTTGATTGATTGGTCCTGCTTGCCGTCTGTTACTTACATTGACTCTGATTGGTTAAAATAAATGCTGAGGCCTGAGATTGGGCAAAGACAGAGAAAGGTGGGACTTCCTGAGATTAGAGCAGGAAGCCTGTGCTTTAGACAGAGAATTAAAGCATTCCAGCCAGTAGCAGGAAGAAGAAGACATTACAGCCAGCCAGGAGAAGGAAGAAGGAGGCACACACCATGGGTTAGAAAAAAGAACCTCATTTCACATGGCCAGGAACATCAGCATATCATGGAGAATGGCAGTCCAAGGGGACGTATGTATATATGGGATCATATTTGGGTAGTAGAATTAAGAGCTAGCTTAAATGGGCCAAGATTGCTCAATTCAGGCCAAGGCTTGTTAAAATCCATGTGGTGTCTGTGTGCTCATTTATAATGGATGGTTAAGGATTAGCCGCCAAACCAATTAAATATAATATAAATACTGGTAAATAATTTAATTATTTCTACAAATGGCACCCAATGTAATTTAATTAATTTTTTTCTACATAGTGCTTTGAATTTTTCCTCATATTATTTAACAATTTAGCCAATGGATAATAAAAACAGCTTTAGCATTTGGATAAAGCACATCACAGGGTAATTTCTGATGTACTGAATAGAAGAACTGACTTCTGTCCTTGGTTTCTTATTTCCTATTGGTGATTGTGTGAGAATTAGGATGGGAAGGAAGAAAGTAGTCAGGCCATACTCATTCATTCCATTACATTAAAAGTCTGACATTCAGAGCTGTCTTTGTGCCACGTGCTATGCCATGGGCTAGTGACATAAAGATAATATGACCCAGTGACTATCCTCAAGGATCTGACAATCTGGTGCTCACATGGGAAGGTGATAACATTGTTGTGATAGATGAAAATTCAGGGTGTAGCAAGGTTCCAAGAAGAGAAACCTGAGTCTTGCAGAAGCTCCTGCCTTCCCTCCCTTGTATGGGGAAGATTATCTGTGTTCTCAGAGAAGTACCACAGTTTTCATTGGGAGATCAAGTAAACAGAGTAACTTGGAGTCCCTAGAACTCCAGTCCTTCTTGACTCTACCTGACAAGGGGCAGACTCTTCCTCCTGCTAGTAGATTACCAAGCTTGGGATGCATTCAGCTTGCAATAGATAAGGTGATTAGTAAATAACTGGCCTTGGTCCTCCTTATGGCCATTGTATGCACTTCATCAAGAAGGAAGAGACACATTCACCTCTTTTTTTCAAGAGTTTGAACTTTTGTTTGCTCTAGTTCCTATATGAAAGGTTTCATGGTTTAGAGATCTGAAGTCAAAAGAAGCCAAAACCTGTGCATGATAAAATATTTGCTGAACCCTCTGCTCCACATGTGTTTTGAACACCAGGGACAAACTCCACCACTTCTTCACTAGATTTACAAACTCCCTACCCAAATACATTCAAATATCAGCTCCATTAAAGCATAACCTTGTCAGTTTGGTACTCAGCAGTTTCCCAAGGACACTCTAGGATGAAAACAGATGTTTAATAAACAGTTTACCTATTTAATATCCATTCACTCTCTCATTCATCCTAAATTCAAACTTGATGCTGTTTTTGAGGGGCAGCAAAATCTAGTCTATTTTTCATCATTTCTTGCTGATGAAGTAGTTATGTGTGACAACTGTGGTCCCTAAAATATAAACAAGTTGATGCTTTTAAAAGCTGCTTCCCAGGATAAAGATCCTCACCTCTTTTATGGTTAGTGTGAGGCACACAAAAAAATCCAATCTCATTTTCATGGCAGAACCCCAGATATTTGAGGAAAATCATTGTATTCCTCTGATATTCCTTTTATCCTCAGGTATGCTAGCAGTATTTTTCCTGTATTTTTTTTTTCTGGTCCTATTTTGATAAAATTTAGGAGCTATTTTTCTTATGTTCTAAGTTGAAAAAAATACTTATATTGAGATTATGTACTGACTATTCCTTAGTAGTCTATTTTATGAGCAACTTAGTGCATTTGGTATGCAATCATATAGGCATACACATGAACACATATGCATGCATGTGGACATATGTACACATAGACACACACACACACAAACACACATGAAGAAAATATTCTGAATTTGTTTATTCCAGTCAACTAGAAAGTCAGCTGTCACAAGTCAAGAATGTGATTTTTACAAAATAAAATGCAGGTTTTGTTCTCAAGTAAAATTTTTACATGATATGTACTTTAAATATAAGTATTAGTTTAAAATTCACTTACTTAGAAAGAGAAAGAGCCCTCCCCGCATTAGTATAATTTCTTTTTCTTTTCACATCTAGTTCATGTGTTCACCATATAGAACTTAGCATTATTTTTGATTTCAGGGAGCCTTGTGTTTTATAGGTACTTTACAATTCATAACCCCAAAGTTTAGGCATATATTTCAGGGAAGAGAGCAAATAGATAACCCAGTAACTAATAGATACTTCAGGTCTTTTGTATATTTACATTATATATAATTCAGGTAAAGACATTCACATAAAGGCATTCATTCAGAGCCCAATACAGAGATATTTATGAAACATACCATTGTAGGTTTATGGACAGCAAATCATAAACTTGGTTTGTTGGTTGGAAAGATAGTCCCATGGAAGCATTTGATAAGAAAATGGCTTTCATTCTGATTAGGGTGTGGCTGGGGCCTCCCACAGACTGTCCAGCTTCTCCATGGTTAATTAATCCACTCCCTCCGCATTCTTTCACCCCACAGGGCTGACTGAAAAATCTTGCAATGAGAAAAGCTGGCTTCCCAAGTGCTGCTTAAGTGACCTGGCTTCCTAAAATATCTTTCAGAAACAAAACTCACATGATATAATTTGAGTGTGCAAATCCAATTACATTTCCTGGGGAAAGTCTGGGCCAATTACTCTGGCTTCCCCTGCTGTGGGTGGCCTACAAAACAGCATTCCTGTACTCATCCTAAGGAAGATATTATGTATATAAACCATTATCTTGATGACAGAGGTGAAAACCTCTGTGTCAGAGATGTTCCCCAACTTCCAATGCTACCGCTCAACTTTAGACTCTTACTTGAGTTCCAAAAAAAAGAATCAAGAATATGCTCCAGAAACAGTATGTCAAGTGACTTGATGTATTGGGCAACTAAACATGTTGGGCCTACTGGCCTCTCAGAGAAAGAGTATTGTGCTCATTTGTTGGTGAGAGAAAAGGTGTGAGATGAATATTGTAACTGTCATCTGTGTTCTGGAAACAAATACTTGCAGGATAAAGTCAAATGGGCCAACTTGAGATGTGAATAAATTAGCATCCTAAGAAATATTTAGACAACAGTGAAATGTCACAGATGATTGTAGTAGTGTCCTCCATGGGTGTGTGTGTGTGTGTATGTGTGTGTGTGTGTGTGTGTGTGTGTGTGTTAATTTTTTTTCTCCTTATGCTTGGTTTCACTTCTTTCTCGTGAGTTTTTAAATGCCACCGATCATCAAAGTGTAAATATGACTAATGCATTTGTCCTACTTAGCAAGACATTGCAGCTGCTGCTCCAGGATCCAAGTCACTTGCCATCCTCACCCCCAGTTCTGATCTAATTATGCTCTGGCCCACCGATGCCAGTCAGGTGATATAACTGGATATGAAGGGAAACAAATCATAATTTAATCTTGAACAGCACACACCACACAATCAGTTTACAACTCTAAATATACAGACACCAAATCTATTTGCAACTCTCATGCAAAGATGCCCACAGACCGGGACCAATGAGACTTAATTGATCATTTTGGCATCATTAAAAATCCTTTACAAAAGCCATTCTCCACTATTGCAGACAAAAAGACAGTTCAAACAGATAAACAAAAGGCAAAACAACAAAAGTGAAGCGAAAAGCAGAAGTGAAGAAAGAGAAAAAACATAAAGGGTAGACTTTTATTTTCACAAGCAGGCAGAATAATAGCTCCATTCCCCAGCATTCAGAGCCACCTCTAGGGAAGGTTGACACTCAAATATGCTTTTGAAAAGCACTTTCTTCCCCCAGACATGCTGGTTGCAATTATTATTTTTAAGCCTATATAAATGTTCTGAATGAATGTGTAGAAACAGAGGTATTCAGGGTTTAGAAGCTGCACACAGTAGCTAGAGAGCTGAGTTAAGTCAGAGAGCAGTCAGGCCATTTTAATGGGTAGTTCTGCATTCTGAATTGGGTATTTACCAAGTCAGGGATGGTTTAAATCACATGCCACTTATCATACATTAAGTAGTCATAGAATCCCTTTATTTGATTTCAGTTAGATACAAAGAGCCCTGGTCTTAGACAAAGATATATAAATATATTTGTGTTCAAATTGTATAAATGAGAAGACAGAGAGAGGCTGTAACTCCATTATCTCTGTGATGTCTTTACTCTGAGGTCAAACCCTCACTTCAGTGACCAGAAATGCATATTTAAACCATAGTTTCTCTCTTAAACCTCAGCTGCTCCAGTAGCACACCCCAGTCTTACCTGCTACAACTGCATGCTGTCCTACAGGATTACTGCCACAGGACAAGTAGCAGCCTAACTGCTTCTTGTTATTTGTCAAGTTCAAGGATCATTACTTAATTAGTATTTGTCTGGCTGTAGTCTGCGGTTTGATGAGATGTGTCTAAGACAGGAAAGAAATTCCTATCTGACAGCATGACCTTGAACATGGATTAACCTGGATTTGCATACCTGCCTGCATTTTCTTGTAGTTACCTTGCAGAAATCTCCCCTCCTCTCTACACTGCTTCGTATCTGCTTCACAAAGAGGTATGGATGACTAATTAGTCACTGGCTGTAACATTTTAGAGCCCCCAAGAGAGAAGCACAATGCTGTCATCTTTCTGGTTAAATATTACTGTTCTCAGTTTTCCAATAACTAAATGATTTCTACCATCCTGTCTCTAATGAGCTGAAGAATGAACAAGATGAATTTAAAATGTTAGGTAGCTTCTGATTGTCACTCAGAATTAACACCAAATAAAATGGTAATCATAGCTATGGTGCTTAGAATGTATCTTGCCTGCAAAGAAAAACTATCAAATGGAGCCTTATTGTTAATATTTTATTTATACATATAATGGTATTTTGGAATGCATTTTCTGTTGAATAAATTGAACTGGCAGGATAAACAATCCAAGTTCCTAGAAAGTCTGGGAAAGACAGTTTCATTGACATGAATTCCATATGTGAGGCCTACATGTGTTAGATTTGGTGGCTTAAGGACAGATCTCAGGCTACCTGCAACTGAACTCTTGTAGGGGGTGAAATAACAAAGACCCATTACAACTGCACTTAAGAAAGGTTCCTAATACTTCCAGTGTTACTGGACCCAGAAAGTATGTAGACAATTCAGGTGATTATTTATATCTTCTATGATCATTAATCTCTCTTGATGTGTATGTGTGTGTGTGTACGAGGGCAGTTATTTAGTTTGTTAACTGAGTAGGAAGAATATGAACCATTTCTATGCTGAGAAAAATTCTCCTTAGTGGGCCTCTTAAGGTTAAGTGTCATATCAACAGTAGAAGTCAACTTTTGATACAGATTCACAAGGGACTTTGTCTGCTCATATGGAGGGTCTGCAGGGATTTGAAGCACGGTGGTTGCCCTTTCAAGAGACAGATGTGATTTTTTTAGGGGTAGAAACAGTAGTAGCAGATAATCATGTGATTTTTTGGGTGGGAACAGTAGTGGCAGATAATCATGGCTTGGGTTAAGAAGGCAATCAGTCGCTCATTTATTACTTTTGAAGATGACATTCCAGTGAAGTGAAGTAGATGACAGGGTGCTGTTGACACTATATTCTCATTTTAATCCCATGAATCTTGAAGATACTAAGTTAAACCTGAGCTGTCCTCTTAAAGAGAATTAAGATTCATGTAAAGAGATGATATTCAAAGGGTTTATGGCCTTCAATTGACAAATTGGTATCCAGCTGAGCAGAATGATGAACTCATTTCAAAGAATCTATGCCATTTCTGGCATTTTTCTCTCTTAACTCCCTTCTGGCTTTTTCACTGAATGTTCATTGATGTAGTGTATGGTCTATTAGCCTCTTGACTAGCAAAAGGAGCCCATTTCATTCCTAGTTTGCAGGAAGGATATCCTTAGAGGTTGCTAAAGAATGGTTAGCATTGTAGTCCAGATGTTAATTTTGCCCTTATTACCTGTTAGCTCCTGAGCCTCAAGATTTTTGTTTCCAACAATTCAAAAAAAAGATGAGCTTTCTTCTTTGAAATAAAAATAACAGACTGTATTGCCTATGCCATTATCTGGTATAATAACACTAATAAAGACTCTTAGTTCTTTGAAAAATGTTGTACAAAGGACATACTTCGTATTTTGATTTCTTCAAACATTGTTCAGGAGCAAGAGCCTGTCTTATACACAAACTACTTAATTGTGTATATATGCTTGTATATATGTGTATGAGTGTAGGATTCTTTCACTAACAAAGAGGTTAGGTAGTTGAATATCTTATAATCAATAGCTGAATAGTATCATTTGTATGGTGAATTTGTTAGGTCCTATTCTATGCCTGGCATAAGTTTAAGTGCTGGGGATAAAATAGTAAACATGAAGGGAAATATCTTAATTATGTAGTGTGTGTGTTCTTGTGAGCATTGGGACTTCAGATAGAAACTCAATAAACACAAGAAAATGATAAGATAGTTTCAGACACTGTAATTGCTGTGGAGAAACTACAGCAAGTCACGTACCAGGGCAAGTAGTCTATGAGAGTCTAGACAAATAGAATGTGCCAGTTATATGAAAATTAGGGAGAAACTGAACTAGAATGCAGATGTAAAGAGAAAGAAGTATGAAAGTTCTTCAGATATTAGGAAAAAAGAAAGATGGGTGGAGAATTTAGCATTTGAAGGAGAACAGAAGAGGAAATAGGAGTGGAAAGAGATTTAGCCCCTGGGGGATGCGACAGGCTGTAGTAAGGACTTAGGAATTCACTGTTGCTGCCCACAGAGGTTCTTACCAAGTTTTAAGTATGACTGTGTACTAAACACAGAAAATAAACCAGTATTTCTTAAAAGCAAAGCAAATTAAAACAAAACAAAACCAACAAAACAACCAACCAAACCAAACCAAAGCAACTAAACAAAACAAAAACCCAGGTGTTTGGGAAAGAGACAAATCTTCCATTTATCTGAAACTTTCACCCCTAGGGGGCGCCAAAGGAAAATGTTTAAAGGACCTTTCAGCCCCAAGCTGAAGAACCCTGTGGCCGAGGTAACTTCAGTCTGGTGGAAAGGTTACTCAGCCTCTAAAACCCTGTTAAGCTGATAACCTATCCCAAACAGAAAGGTGAATGGGCTTATTTTACATGAAATAGGTCTTGATTTTCACACTGGAGAACTGTTTATCATAGGATGGGAGTGGGAAGACATTGGGGGTTATTTTTAATCTTTTCCCATCTGGTAGTATTTGAGTAGAGTATCAAACAAGTATGGAGCCAGAATTTCCTTGCTGGATGCAGTTGGCAAGAAAAAATATCTATATTTAGAAGTTTGAAGATATTCATAATTTGACACTTAGGGTGTGTTTTTCTAAATACTACCCAGACATATTTAATGTGGTCTTTCAGTAATGTGCAGCAAAGAAGGCTACTGTTGAAGGCAGTGGGTTGCAAATGAGATTTTCTGTATACAGCAGTTATCTATGATTGATTTTGAAAACAACTCAGACTGAGTTAGGTCTTGAAAAAAGAAGAGAGAAGCAGGAGAAAGATGAGGATGTGAGAGGGGCAAAAGAAGGAAGAAACAACTTGTTGACATTTAAACATAGTAAAGAAAAGAATGTAAGTGTTTGGAAGTAAGTGTGTTTACATGCAAGGGGTTTTGATATCTGGGCTCACAGAATTTGGGATGCACAGCTGATATACTGTATAATATTATGCAACCCCAGGCAAAGAAATGCAAGGCCTTCTTCAACTGAAATTTTACTATGCATCAAATATTAAAGGCTTTTGGATGGTTTTGAGAATATATTCACCATTGCCCATATTATAGAAAAGGTCCAGCTATCAGCCCTCACTAAGGCTCTTATCTCCTTGTTTCATGCCTAATGATCACATCCACTTGCTTTATATACTCTTTGCTTTTTCTGGAGGAGACACTTCCCTTCAAAAAGCACAGTCAAGTCAAAGCAGCTAACCAGATGAACAACCAGATGAAGCAAACAAACTAACACAAATTCACCATGAAGGGAAAGGACCTTCAATCCAGTCAAGCCCCAGAAGGCAATGATTGGTGAAGCGTTCCAAAGCTGCCATTAGTCTACAAATCACCAGTCATTTCTATTAGGATAGTAAAAACTATCCATCTATACTTGGCCAGAGAAGTTCTAATGTCTAATAAAGCAAGAATAAGCAGAGATGTTGAGAACAGGACAGATTCATATAAAACAGCCCCGGGCCAAGTACCTCATAGCTGCTTTCTTCCTAAATTGAGTCTGTTGATGTTTCCCTCTGTAAATGAGAAGCCGCCACACTCACTCTCCCTCCTAAGTACCAGATATTTGTTAAACCAAGTGTCAGGTCATTAATTATCAATTGGTTGTTTAAACAGCAGTTTCATTGTTTACCAGCCATGGACAACAAGAACTTTGTTCACATAAGCATATCCATATTTAATGAAGGAGAGGAAAGCAAGGGGGAGAAAGGAGAATGACAGAGTTAAAAGACTCCATCTAAGTATTTAAGTCACCTCCATTAAAATGTCCCTTTCAAGTAATAAAAAAGTCTATTTGTTTTTACCAGTAGCCTTCCATACCTCAATTCCTGAGACTTATTTATTTATTTAGAAGGCTGGGACTAAACACTATAATAAGAGATGAAACCATGGTAGGCCCCCAAGGGCACTAAAATTTACCAAATAAAAACCCTGTCATAGGATTGTGAAGAATGGGTAGGACCCATTGGAGGGCATCCAGCGCTGCAATACCATGTTTAGCAAAGATTGATTCCATTCAGAAACAAGTCACTCAGAAACCCAAGTCTGAAAAGTCCCTATGGCAACCTGCTATGAGTTAGAAAAGTGACAAGTTTAAATCTAGGTGGTTCCCCCCTTCCGTCTCCTGCTCCAGAGCCTGTGGGCTTTGAGTGTCAGTGTGTGAGGCAAAACGATTTCCCTAGCTGATGTTAGAGAATTACAAACTCGAGTGGAAGAGTTAAGTTAGCAGTTGGTAGAACTGTAAAGCTAGTGGTTTTGTTCCGTTTGTTCTGATCCTTGAAGCCCCCCCCACACATGGATGCCCAAAGCCTAAGGTAAGCTGGGGAAGTGAACTCACAAGAGTGAGGCGACCCTTGGCTTTCTAGATGCTGTTTCTAAACAACCCAGGGGAATGGAGCAGGGAAAGCAAGGCAAGCAGGAGTTACCTGGTTGATGGAAAAGACCGCTAGCCTGGGTATGAGCACTTGAAGGGTGACTTGCAGCAGGGATGTGGCCAGGCCGGCCAGAATGGCCCAGGTGAGCGGCAGCGGAAGCATGCTGTAGGTGGCGAAGAGTGTAAAAAGCACGTAGCCTATGCCATCACCCAGTAGCCCATAGCCCAGGCCTGCTGCCAGAATCTGGGTGGTCATAGCCACCCAAGTGACCACGCCACTGTATTGCAGGTAGGTGTGCGAGGTGGTGTCCTTCCTAACCACCACGAGGGCACAGATCACAACCTCGATGCCCGTGAAGAAGCCCAGCAGGATGCCCTTAAGAGGGTCCATGGGAGCCGAGGCTAGGCTCAGGTGCAGGACCAAGAGGGTGAGTTTGGTTAGTACATCCAGCACGTTCATCACTACCTCCGATTTGCGCCTCTGGCCCAGGAAATAGCGCTGGTAGAGGCGTTCCAGATCCCGAGACTTGAAGGAGTTGCGCAGGGTGGGGAAAATGACCCCTCGGTAGCTGTATCCCCCATTGAGGAAGAAATCCGAGTTACTAGGGGCACAGTCAAGATGCAGGAAGCCCAAGTCGCCCCCGCCCCCGCTGCCACTGGCACTGCCGCTCCCGCTTCGTTCTGGGAAGACTTTGGTGCCGCCGGTGTTGTGCGCTCGCTCCCCCCCCGGGGCCCAGAGAATAGAGGGGCAGCGCGGAATCTCCAGACAGCTGGGGCGCGTGGTGGTTGGGTCCGCTGCCCGCAGGGTTCGAAGCTTTGCGGGAGCCGCCGCCGCCGCCGCCCCGGTGCCCGTGTATGAAGCGCTGCTCGGTGATGTGCCGCACCGCCGTCTGCCACAGCAGCCGCTGCGGCCGGGAGCCGCTCCCGCCGTCGCCGGCCGGGGGCGTCGGGTGGATGGTGTAGAGTTCCTCGCTGTCACTAAGGCAGTGCACATCCGAGAGCTCCATGGCTCGGGCCCGCAGGGAGGGAGGTTCAGAAACTGGTAGTGGCAGTTGGGGTTAGGGGTTCTTAAAGACCCGAAGGCCACTTGGCAGCGATCCTTTCTTCCCCAGGATTCTCGATTGCAGGAGCCCTGAGCAGGGCTCCCACAGGTCAGGTCATAGTGAGCCCCGGAGTAAGGGGCTCCTGATAGATCGCAGCAACGTACCCCTGCGTACCGGCGAGCTACCTTCCCGCCAATCAGCGCAGCTTGGAGTCGCAGTGAAAGTGGTGGCTATTTGTCCGCGAAATCCTCGGCAGCGCTCTGAGCCACGCAGTCCCCTTTCTGCGCTCCAGCTCCTCGGCTGGCTCTCGCTCTGGGCTCAGCGTCTTGGCGCAGTCTTCGCTGTCCAAGAGGCGCCGGGGCGCCGCGCTTCTGCTGCGCGTCGGGCGGGTCCTGGCTGCGGCACTCGGCCCTGGACGCCCACGTCTCGGCGGCAGCAGAAAGACTGCCCAAGGGTGACTGGGTGGCTGGGGTGGGTGCTAAATTAGCAGCTGTGACTGCAATCGTCGCCCTTCGGAGAACTCCATTGAGCCCGCATGGGGAGCCGGGGCGGAGCTGGAGGCGGGCGCGACGAGGCGGGAGATGTGGGTGGTGGTGAGGTGGCGGGGCACCCCGCGGGAGGACAGGAGGGATGCAGTAGCCTCAGCACTAACAAGTCACCAAACAGTTAATCTGGAGGTGTGCTGAAGCGCTCTCCCTTCGGTTTCTTCCTGGTTGTCGCCACTTCCAGAGCAAAGACTGACAGCGCGGGTCCTGGACTGTTGCATTCCTCAAAGAGGATGGTGGCAGGGCGCTAGCCTCAGGGTTCCAGCCTACGCTGCAGGACTAAGTCACCGCTGCTACCAGCGATTCTGAGGGGTGGCAGCACACCATTCCCATCCCCCTCACGTCGCTTTTTGGAGTCCATTGGGCCTGCCTGAACCCAGGGGGTGTGGAGAACAAGTGGGAAGGGCTTTAAAACCATCCACTGAGTACGAAGGAGCGGATTCCTGAGCCCAAGAAACGAGCCTTGGCCGGGGAGGCGGCAGGCGAAAGATTTCGTTCGGCGAGAAGAAAGGCTCTCCAGGTCGAGTGGAAGTCGATGAGACGCCTCCGGATCCTTGGAAGCGCGGTGCCACTCCAGCGCTCTGAACCGCGCAGCGGGACCGGAGCCTGGGAGGAATTTGGAGACTTGTCAGAGCGGTCAGACACCCGCGGTGACTTAAACCGGCTCCCGCGCCAAACCACGCCCCCGGAACCCGGGATAGGGGGATGGGAGGGGTAGGGGCTGGAGCGCGACGGCACCCAGATCTGCCCCGGACGCCCCAGCTCCTGGAGGCCCACACCGGTGGGTCGGGCTAGTACCGGCTGCTGGAGTCCCTGGGCCTGGCTGTGCCCTGCGGTGGAGCGCTCCAGCTGGCCGCGCCCGCTGGTTCCTCCGCGGTTCTTTTTTAAGCTCCAGGCTAATGTCCTTGGCAGGTGCAGAGCCAGGATCGTAGGCCGCTTTGCCCACAAACTCCTAGAGATTAGAGTCACGCAGTAAAGGGGCTCATTTCCGCCCTCCCCACTCCGAGAGCGATGTGGTGTCTGTCTCTCCCTCTCTCTCTTTCTCTCTCTCCGTGTGTGTGTGTGTGTGTGTGTGTGTGTGTATGTGTGTGAGCGTGTGTGTGTTTGTGTGTGTGTATGTGTGTGAGTGTGTGTGTGTGTTTAACGTTAACTTTCAGGTTAAACCAAAATGTTCCCAAGAAGCTGCAATCATAGTGGAGGGTAGGTTTCTACTATTCTCTACTCCATGGATCTTGATCAAGGGGGCTCAGGGCATTAAGATGGGGGCGTGATCTGTACGTTTCCGACACTAAATTTGTCAGGCTTACAAAAAAGATGCGAAGGAGGACCCCCGGAAAGGCATTTCCAGTGGCCTCCTGGAGGCATGATTCCCGCCTGCCCAGGGACTGCTTAGGGTCGCCGTCAAAACCCAAGTTGCTGGGCGGCGGTTCCTGCACCAGTGCCTAGTCAAGCAGGGTCTTTGAGTTGTGGCTGTTCAGGGACCTGGTAGCAGTACCAGTCTGGAGCCTGGCTGCACGTGGGGGAAGTCTCGGAGGCCATCGCCTCTGCCACCGCGACTGCGACTAGTGAAGCTCTGGCCCTGAACACAGTCACCTGATGGCTAATGACGTCAGGCTCTGGGCTCTTTCGCCACCCACCCCCACCCCCCCGTGGCGTCCCATGGAAAGCCTAAAGGACCTTGCCAAGCTATGCCCTCCACTTCGCTCCTCCACCTGAGATGGCGTTTTTGCCTTCCACTAGTGGAGACAAAAACTCCTAGGTCCTTTCTGTCCTAGGCAAAACCAGCTTTTCCCAGGAGCCAGAGCGCCCTCCAACCATTTCAGGGTTATTTGTAGCGGCTGTGCCCCAGAAACGTGTATTTTGACGAGCCTTACAGGTCACCTGTCTTACACAGAACATCCAGAAAGAACAGGAAAAAAGTCCTTTTACGGCAGGCAAAAGTCCTCTAAGGCACTTCCATTTCTAGCCAATACATCTCTGGAATTTGGTGCACTAACTGGAAAAGATTGCTCAAGAGAGAACTCAATTAAACGTTGAATTTTAAATAGAAAGGAAGCTGATTCTATTTTATGTTAGGCTTGTGGATATATTAATTTGTTAACTATAAGGATCTTGCAGAGTGGCTTGTCGACCCTGGGGGAGCTGGAAGTTAAGAGCAAAGCATCTCAAAAAGTGGTTTTGTTGTTATCTAGATCTTAATGAAGCCCACGAAGAAATCACTCGGAACAGCTTGCTTCTCCTTTACCAGATTCTTGTACTCAAATTTTTCTGAAACTTCTGGAATCCTGGGTTGGGCAGTCTTTTGATTTGAAGGAGAGGAAGAGAGAGGGAATAAGGAGTGAAGAGTTTTCCCGAAGCCCTCCAGTCTGGACATAGAGCTGGGTCTGTGGCTTTTCTCTTCCTGAGGGAAAAGACCAAAGTCACCTATGCTGATGACCATCTTAGCAGCAGTGACCAAGAGAGACATCTCTTCAGGTTCTTATTTCTTTTTCCTGGAGCCTGGATCAATGAGGAGTTGAAGGCAGATGGAACTTTCCTGTAAAAATCTTCCTCCAAACTGGATGTTTCCCAGGATGATTTATTCAGCAGCAAAAGGAGGCAGGCCAAAGAGGGGGAGACTGGGCCCAATCAGATAAAATGACTCAGGCTGATGAATGAGCACAACTTGCTGCAGGGAGAAACTCCAAGAATTTCATGAAGCCAGAGGTTAGAGCTAATGCAGCTGGGAGAAAACATCACATCTGCCCAAATTAACCTTTTGTTTCTTATAAGAGTGCTATCAGAGGTTATTGTTAGGTAAGAAAGCTGATGGCACAAGAAGGTTCGAGTGTGATTTTTTTCTTGTTGGAGCAACATGGTGCTATTCAGCCTCCAAAACTTTCTGTTCTTGAATAAAAACTTTGGTTGCAATACAAATACTATACTTGTTTTGTAATATGCCAACCACCAAATGATTTACTTCTTAAAACAAGATAGGACAAGCCATTGTGTTGGAGCCAGGGTGGAACTTTGAGCATGCTGTCATTTACTACCTATATAATATATATATTATATAGGATAGTATCTACTGTGATCCAGGTATGATAGTTTGACATTTTAAATTTATTTTTAAATATAAGGACTATTTTCTGTGAGTCAGGCTTTTGTCTGATTTTAGGATTTCCATTTTACTGACTAGGATATTGCAAACTGGGGCTTCTTGTAGTTAAGTACTTCATCCAGGGGTGGTCACTGTTAGGTACATTTGGATGGTCTAAGCCTCACATACATATACTTAATAAAAGTTCCATAATCAATAATGACTAATTTAAGCAGAGCTGATAGAAGTGAAAATATTAAATGTAAGTAGATTTTCCAAAGGCAAGTTAAGGAATTTTTAAGGATTTTGGATGTGGACAAATCTGTTAGGTAAGTCCAAATGGCAGATGACTATAGCAGAATACAGTCTTGTTTGGATGGATGGAAGGCTTATTAATTTTGGCTTACTTCAAGGAATATTCCCACACTATTTTTATAATTGTGAAAAACAGATTTTTACATATTAGATTTAGCCCAAACTATTGACTTAATCTATTTTATTTCATTTGTGTGGCTTCATGGAGGGAAAATATTCTTTTGCCTCTTTGGAAAATAACATTTGGTTTATGATATTGATGCCTGCCGCTGACTACTTTACAGTAGCTATATTTAAGAAAATAAATTAGTTCTCCCATCCAGAAGTCTCTTAGCTTAATTATATTTATGGATAGGTTTAGATTCTAGACCTGTGCCCTTTGTCAAATGCCCACAGAAAGCTTGTCCCTTACTGAAGACATTAAATATTTACATGTAAAAGAAAAGTTGGACTGAGTTCAACCAGAGATATCCTATTTCTAAAGGAAGGTGTGTGTGTGTGTGTGTGTGTGTGTGTGTGTGTGTGTGTGTGTGTG
>CAJQZJ010004888.1:13190363-13212376 GCA_907164525.1 Lophiomys imhausi
TGTGTGTGTGTGTGTGTGTGTGTGTGTGTGTGTGTGTGTGTGTGTGTTAGGGATACATGGTAACCATCCTCTGGGACATTGACCATCTATCATAAAGGTCACCACTGGGATCTTTTGTCCTTCTCATATGTTCCTACCCTGTAGGTGAAATAACACTCTGAGCTACTTTATTTAAAAAACCCCACACATATCAGGTGAAATGTGATCTTATCTACTCCCCTCTTTTTTCCTCCAGTTCCCCAAGCTTCCCCCACACAATTCCCTCCTGTTCCTTGTTCTCTCTCTCTCTCTCTCTCTCTGTCTTTTTATAATTGCCTAAGTTAAACCCATTAAGACTTAGTGTTGCCCATATGTTCATGGTACAGGGCCATCTACTGAAGCATGGGATACCTACAACCCCTCAAAGAAGGATTTTTTTCCTTTATCCAGCAGGTATCAAACTGCAAATATTTCCTCAGTTAGAGGTGAAGCTCTATACACTCTTCCCCATCTGTGCTGTGAATTTGGCTGGCTTAATCCTGTACAGGTAACCAGCTGATGTGACTTCAGGAATGTGATGACTATACCATATCCAGAAAGACAACATTTCACAGTATTCCTGCCCATCCTCTGGGTCTTACATTGCTTTCATCTCCTCTTCTTTAAGGTTCCTTGGAGCTTGGTGGTGGTGGGAGGCTGACTTTACACACACACACACACACACACACACACACACACACACACACACACACTATATATATATATATATATATAAAACACACAGATATATGTATATATAAATGAAGATATATGTATCTTCATTAGGGCAGAGTGCTTATTCCCTTATCTTCAGTCATGTGAGTGCTAACCACTGCAAAAAGAATCTTTTCTGACCAAGGTTGAGCACAGCCCAGATCTACAGACAGTAACATAAATATTCAGAAAGCAATTTGACAGCATGAGCATTAGACAAAAGAGCAGTAGTAGATACCACCCTATGGTATTTTTACAGGCTTACCTTTAGTCTCTCTGCTAATATAGCACATTACCTTTCCAATAGACCATTATTTAGGACCCACATACTGTCTTCTCTTGTCCTCTAAGTTCAGGAATGGCTGATTTTAGACTAGGAATAGTCTTTTTTTTTTTTTCAAGATCATCTCATTTTTCCTAAACATTCCTGTGGCTTCTGTTTGTCTCATTACTTCCTGGCCCTGTAAAACCTTCCTGCTTTCTTTTCAGGTTAAATTTTTTTGGAACCAGAGCCAGAATGATGGAAACACTACTTTTGACTTTTGCTCCTCCTTTCTGGAAGTGATTGCCAGCTAACCTCAATGAAAGAAAGGAAAATGTCTTGCAAGGGAGAGTCTCTCAGAATTGTTTCCCTGTTTACAAAGTATATGCAATTTTCCAAGGTAAGAGTTGGTTTTCATAGTGCAGAATCCAAACAACTTAGGGGGTTAGGCAGCCTACCTACTGAGTCAAATTTATATAGAATGTATAAATAAAACAGAACAATAAGGGTATCTATATTTCTGTGATGCTATATGTGGGCAACTTTTAATGCACACATTCTTCCTCTGAAGCAAGTAACTTCCTGATAATATGACAAAATTCTAGAGAAATATTTTCCCAAACTCTCAATGCTACTTTTTCCCAAGTTCATAAAACATGAGATTTAGCTTAACAGAAAGAAGATGTAATGTTTGGACTCTCATTACCCAATTATAAATGATCAGATTCTCATTGCAAAAACCATATGCACACAAGCACACATGGCTACGTGTCTTGGGCATAATATAAAGTAGATGTTGTAATGTGAGTTGCTATAAAAGAAATGTTTAGGAGGCCTC
The DNA here is from genome assembly GCA_907164525.1 of Lophiomys imhausi. Classification (NCBI taxonomy): domain Eukaryota; kingdom Metazoa; phylum Chordata; class Mammalia; order Rodentia; family Muridae; genus Lophiomys; species Lophiomys imhausi. Next base: position 13,192,196 of record CAJQZJ010004888.1, read on the forward strand.
TGGCTCTGAGGTCCTGACTGGAATCTGAATTTAACCAAAGCCACTATTTGGTGAGGTGAGTCAATTTTGTTCCAGGAAGACTTTTGTCCTGTGGGGACTTTGACCCTGGGCAAGTTGTTAAACTGCTTTCAAGTTCTGACAGTATGATGCCAAAGTAATAGTTTTACAGGTTTCGTGAAGACTGAAGGACATGCAAAGAAAGCCCAGAAAATGCTCAGCTGACCAGCTGACCAGTTGACTTCTCCGAGGTATCTACCAGACTGGACCTACTGACTTCTGGCAGAATGGTTCTCAACTGCCTTCTGTTCACTCTAGCTGTGCTGCTGTTTCTTATTTTTGGCTACCATCCTCTCTCACTTAGATAATTTCAACAGAGACTTTTAACATGTTTCTAGCTATAGTCTGCCTCCTTTCCACAGTGCTTGTGATTATTCTAAATTAAAAATATGATCACACCACCTTTTTTTTTAAGACAGTGGGAAAATAGCACATAACATCAAATTCACCTTTCCAACATCTTTTAAGTATGCAGAATGATACTGCCAGCCACAAGCATACTGTTGAACAACAGCTTCTAACTTCTCACCCCCACAGTCCTGCAAAGCTGAAATTTTATACATATTAAAGATGAGGGCTCCTCCTCTCTACAGCCCAGTGTACCTCTCTCTTGCTCAAGATACTGTAGAAACCTAGTGTAGTTGTCAAAGTGAAAGACAGATCTTAGAACTTGGAATTGGTTTTCCCTCCAGCCCCATCTCTCTTTACTGGCCATCTTATTCTCGGCTTCAGCTTCATTCAGTTCTCAGGATAGATTTGTCTTGCTCTCTCTTCTCCCTATTTGTACATTCTCTTCTGCTGTCAGCCCAGGCATCAGTTTCACTAAAAACAAAACAAAAACAAAAAACCCAAAAAATGAAAAACCCAAAACAAACAAACAAACAAACAAACAAAAAAACAACTTTCCATGACTTCCCGTGTCTGAGTGAGATGTCTTGGTAAATTATAAGAACTTTGCCTACAAATAACAGGGAAAGCCATTAATAAGAGTGGATTAAGTGAATGGAAACTTGTTTTTCTTATTCAGGAAGGACGGTGAGCGCAAGTTTGGTGCAATGCTGGTTTGGTTGAAGAAGTCAATCATATTGAGCATTTTGTGCTGGCAGAAATGTTGCCTCTCTTTTTAGTGTGATTCCAGCTTTTTAAGCATCCATTCTTCCTTCCATCATACAGAAATATAAAATAAAGCAGGCTTGGGAACAAAGCTAAGAGGTTTAAACAATATTTTTAAAAGCCCATGGAAGACTTTCCTATAGTTCATTGGTCCACACTGTATTGTATACTTTCCTCAAATCCAGTGTCATACTAGTGATCAAGAGAGCTAGGACAAGGAATATGTTGGAGCTGGGGCTCAGCTAGCATGGGAGATGCCTTTGTATCCCTTGCACTTTTCTGCCTGGCAAGCTATGTACCTCTTCATGTTAGTCTCACCAAGTTGTCTCCTCTTTGAATGTGTATAGCAGTCTGATTACAAGATAATGCTGGCGATCCCTCATTTGAGTGTGTGATCTTTTTTTCTATTAATTAATTTTTTTGTTTAGTTTACATGTCAATTGTAACCACACTCCCTCCTTGCCTCCCAGTCTCACCCTCCCACCCACTTCTCTCATACTCATCCCTACTCAGTACCAACCCATTCTGGCACATCAGATCACATCAGGACTAAGTGCCTCCTCTTTCATTGAGGCAAGACAAGGCAGCTCTGGTAGAAAATGGGATCCTGAGGGAGGCAACACAGTCCAAGTCAGAGACAGTCCCTGCTCTAATTGTTAGGGAATCTACTTGAAGACCAAGCAGCCCATCAGCTTCATATGTGTGGTGGGCCTAGGACCAGTCTGTGCATGTTCTTTGATTGGTGGTTCAGTCTCTATGAGCCCCCGTACTCAAATTAACTGGCCATGTAGGTCTTCTTGTGGTGTCCTTGATCCCTCCAGCTCCCTTAATCTTTCCCCTAACTTTTCCACAAGACTCCCTGAGCTCTGCCCAATGTTTAGGTGTGGGTCTCTACATCTGTTTCAATTATCTACTAGACAAAGTCTCTTAGATGGCAGTTATGCTAGGTTCCCATGCTCTTTCAGCTCCCTGTCAATGCTGTATTGGAGATAGGCTATATGGCAATGAAGAGCAACAGGGAGAGTAGTGCGTTACTTCTGTGGCTAAGTCACACAACCTTGTTTTCTTGAAGTATCCAAACCTGGGTGAATCAACCATCATGTTGGATACTCACACAGCCTTCCAGAGAAACGCATATGGCAAGATGCTGAGGTCTCATATCCACAGCCAGCAAAAATCTAGTATTCCCTTCAGACAACCATTTGATCAAGTCATCCCTCACGTGAGTTTTCTAGCCCCATTCAGTCAACAGGATCAGTCTAGCTACAGCTCTTAGATTAACTTTAGCCTCATAAGAAAGTCTGAACTGAGTCTGCATGCACTGATCTTCACAGTGAGATTATAAAAATGGATTGTTTAGGCCCCTACAGTTAGGATCATTTATTATGAGTCATAGACAACAAATACATGGACTCCCTCATTGAGCTACACTCTTCAAGCAAAACAAAAATGAACAAACAAACAAAAAACCATAAGCAGCAACTAAAACAACTCTCAGTTATGTGGTAATAAGAATTAAAAAAAGATTTTTTTCATAAAGAAAGGAGAAATCTTGTGTGTTCCCAACAAAATTTTTTATTTTGACATAGTTATGAGTGACTAGAAGAACAGAATGCAAATGTGATTATTTCTAAATTCTAAAACTGTTTCTATTTTGTACTTCCTTCAACTAATCGATGAATTAATTAGCAAATGGATATGCATTAGTTAACTGAAAGAGAGATAGAGGCATACTGTAGAGTTTATGGAGAAGCTATTCACCCCAGGCTTTGAAAGATGAATAGGCAAAGAGGTCTAATAATAGCTATTAAGTAAAACAGGAGGAAGACCCACTGCTCCTCGCCACCGCATTGATTCTTCTGACTGGAGTGTTTTCCTTAGTTCCTTCAACTGGGTCTCCCTAAGAAGCCACACCCCCAACAGAAGACTGATCTTTGACTACCCTCCTCCTGGCACTTGCTCTCAAACAATCTTTGCTTATTTCTTGTTTAGCATATCCCACCAAATGCAGTGTCCTTACTGTCCTGTTGGATCCTCTATTTCTGTCTTCTCTAGCTAGGGAGTGAGCTCTGGGAAGTCAAGGGATGGTTTTTTTTTTTTTTTTCATTTCTCTCCCCACATTGTTTGCCAGCAGTAGAAGTTTTAGTGATCAGTTTTGGAGTGCAAGAATGAATGATTTGAGATGGCCTCAGAAGAAAGAACACAAAAGGTGCATCTCAAATATTCTGTATCCTTCCCAGTCAAAGAAGAACTGGCCTCTGAGCATTTACTATACTGGACTTAGGGCTAGTATTTTCTTGCACACTCCATTTCCTCCTTGTAGGATGTTCAGGAACCTAGTTTGCATATATTTCCATGCACCCAAAGTAATTCCTCCACTTAAACTTGACTTGTAGGAGAATTGTTTCCAACTTTTCTTTAAAGACCAGGAGGGCTCTACTATTTTGGGCTATAATTTAGAGTATATCTAAATAAGTAGCTTGAGTAGATCATGGATTATTTTTTCTCAAGATAGTTTCAAGCTGTGTGAGTTGAACCTCAAAGGTTTTTGGGTAGAAATTTTTCTCAACTCTTGGTCACAAGATGACTACTCTCAGTCTTAGCCATCATATCTATATTCCCAGCCTTGTTCACTGCAGTTCCTTACTAGAAAAGCAAAGACTTTGTTCCATATTACCATCTTGGCAAACTTCACTTCCACGACATTGGCTGTAATCTGATCATATGATCACAAGAGGGAGACACTTGATTGATGTAACTGGTATCCATCTCCACACTTAACCATCGAGATGTGAGAAATCCACGTAGGGCTACACTTTGTGGCAGAAATATGAAATTGATTACCAGGTGGCAGCTTGTATGTGCTAAAAAAGTCAAATAAAACAAACAAAACTCCCCAAATGGTATAAAAAAGTAAAACATCTTTTAGACTTACTTATAGTTTAGTTAAGATTGTGCTTGTTCAATACACAACATTTCCCAAGTACTACAGTGAGCTGTTTCTGGTTCCCAGTGCTGATAGTTGGTACAACTTGTAAAGTAGGGGACATCAAGGTGGAAAGGCCGGGGGCTTGCTTTTCATTAGACCTCCTCGATCTCCTATTTTATTGTGTATTCCTTGCTAGCAAGTATGTTCAGAAAAGATTATCTTGTTGCAAAAATGAACAAAAAAAACCTGTGCCACTTTACTACTTTAAAAGTATTCTTGTGTCATATTATATTTTTTAATTGCCTCCCTCTCTAGACATCCAAGATGCTCTCCAATCACTGTGTCTGTTAAGACTTGGGCTTTCAAAGTGAAGGGTGAAGAACAGAAAAAAGGTGGGAATACACAGACACACAGACACACACACACACACACAGACACACACACACACACACACACACACACACACACACACACACACACATTAATAATGGAGGAAGTCAAGGAAGGAAGATACCCTGCAGTTTCTCAGTGTGAGTCTGGCACTTGCAAATAATTTGCATAATAAACCCAACATTTCTGCCAGGTAGATGTCTGCATCCCAGTGGTACAGAGGAGAAGACCAAGACTTAACAGTTCGCAATGGCTCACTGAAATGAGTCAGAAATGGGACCTGAAATCACTAAAGGTTTTCAAGTTTATGTGTGTTTGCCAGGAAAGGGGATAGGTACCCGGAAGCTAGTTGGTAATAAACAAGATGAGGAGGAGTCAGGGAAGCCTGTCTCGCTGTGAGGGACAAGAAGAACTAGCCTGAGTTGAGGATCAAAGGGGACATCTGGTGCCCTTTGTCTTCATTAAACCCCTGGTTACTCTTTAACAACTGTGCACACTATTAGTCAGGCTGATTAATTAGATTTGAGTGTACTCCCAACAAACCCAGAGAGGAGTGCAATAAATAGTATTCAGACCAATGGCTATGGCACCCGGAAAGAGGTCATCATGAACAGAGCAGACAGTTTTGGCTTCGGTCTCTGACGAGACTGAGGGCTCTCAGGCGTGATTTGGCTATAGCTCAGCTGTGTACTTACAGCCATAGAATCCAACAAACAACTTGAGCATTCCCATGGTGGACTCACATCTTCACTGAGGGTTCCAACATAAGCAGCTCCTCTGTCATAACGCCTCAGATGGAGAAAGAACCACAAATCTGCTGAGTGGTGTTGTGTCTCCAACAGGACATAACATAACAAGTACCTTATGGTGACAGGATCTGATAAATTCTGAAGAAAAGTTTCAAGTTAAAACTGGAAGCCAGGAGCCAATCGGAGGCAGTGTTTTAAAAAATGAGGTAATGAGCCCCCTTCTGTTGCACAGGAGATAGTAGTTTATAGAACACACAGACACCAATAACCACTTGCAATAATCACTTGCAGTGGGAAAGCTTCACAGCAGAGCTGCCCTTAGAAGATTTCATGAATATTGTTCCAGTGTAAAGCATTTGGACTTTTCTTTTTCTATCTCCAAGTGTAACATGTAATATACATTATTTATTTGTGTGAAAAATGTTTATTTTGAATAGCATAAAATTAAAATTCAAGGTGATAAAAACCGCTTTATAATTTAGGACTATTATTTATCCTTTAGTGATGAATGTCATGATGGAGTGTGTTGTAGTTAATTAACAGTGTTCTGTTCTAAGAAACATAGTATGTTGTGATGCTAATAAAGACACTGACCTATAGGAGGAAGGAACCTTTAGAACTGATGCCCTTTCACTTCACAGGTGTGGTAAATTGAGGCACAGTTAAACCAATGTTCCACAGTCATGTCAACAGCTAGAAGCCAATCCTGTTCTCTCTTCCCTTCCCCTTCCTATTTTCCTCTTTTGTTTTTAAGAAAGATAACACTTAAATTTTGTACAAGGTGATAAGTATGGATCTATTTGCATTTTTTTACATGACAACATCCAGTTGGACCAGCATCATTTGTTGAAGATGCTGTCCTTTTTCCATTTTACGGTTTTGGCTTCTTTGTCAAAAATTAAGTGACCATAGGAGTGTGGGTTCATTTCTGGGCCTTCAACTCAATTCCATTGATCAACCGGTTTGTTTCTATACCAGTACCATGCTGTTTGTATTACTTTTGCTCTGTGTATAGCTTGAAATCTGGGATGGTGATACCTCCAGATGTGTGTGTGTATGTGTGTTTTAATTGTACAGGATTGATTTAGCTATTCTGTGTTTTTTGTTATTTCGAATGAAGTTGAGAATTTTTTTTTCCAGGTCTGTAAAGAATTGTGTTGGTATTTTGATAGGAATTGTATTGAATCTGTATATTGCTTTTGGTAGGATGGCCATTTTTATTATGTTGATCCTACCTACCCATGAGCATGGGAGATCTTTCCATCTTCTGATGTCTTCTTCAATTTCTTTCTTCAAGGAGGACTTGAAGTCCTTGTCATACAGGTCTTTTACTTGCCAGGTATTTTATATTGTTTGTGGCTATTGTGAAGGGTGTTGCTTCCCTAATTTCTTTCTCAGTCCATTTAACTTTTGGATAAAGAAGGGCTTTCATTTTTTTTTTTAGTTAATTTTGTATCTTGCCAACTTGCTGAAGGTGTTTATCAGTTGTATTAATTCACTCCTCCATTGCTGGTGGGTGTGCAAATTTGTACAACCACTATGGAAATCAGTCTGGTGATATCTTAGAAAACTTGGAATAGCTCTACCTCAAGACCCAGCCTTACCACTTCTGGGTATATATCCAAATGATTCCTCACCAAACCACTAGGGCATCTCCTCATCCATGTTCATAGCAGCCTTATTCGTAATAGCTAGAAACTGGAAACAACCCAGATGTCCCTCAACCGAAGAATGGATAAAAAACAAACAAAAAAACAAAAACAAAAAAAAAAACCTGTGGTACATTTACACAATGGAACACTACTATCAGCTATCAGAAACAACAGAATCGTGCAATTTGCAGCCAAATGGATGGAACTAGAAAAGCTCATCCTGAGTGAGCTAACACAGACTCAGAAAGATGCACATGGCATGTATTCACTTATAATTGGATTTTAGCCATATAGTACAGGATAACTATCCTACAACCAACACACCAAAAGGAACATGAACATAGACTTTGTTACCTGTTAGTGGGACACTTTGCCCTAGTGCTGCTGCCATGTAGGCCCCTAGTACCTGAGAAAGCTCTTAACCTTCAGATGACTGCAGATCTGGGAGGGGGGGGAACTCCGGAGGAGTAGGATAGCAGGGAGAGGGGGGGGAGGGGGGGAGGGTAGGACCAGAAGAGATAGGAAGAGGGCACTGTGATGGAGATGTAACTTGAAGTAATAAATAATAAAACAAGGAAACAGGGATAACAACAACAACAACAAAAACAAAAGATAACACTTTAAACAGGCCTGTTGTTTCTGCCAAGGTGAAGCAATTCTTCCCTGTCCCTGGGTTGTAGATTTCTGGATGGCAGTCAAGTTTGCATAGTAATATCAACTTGTATCTGTGATCCAGCAGGGGAACAGAATGATCTTTTCTCTTTTGGAAAAAGTGGGTCTTAAGCCTGACTTAATAAAGGACATCAAGGTCAAGAAGCATTCTGCAAGTTCGGAAGAAGTGACTAGCATTGTTCTAGGCTAGACTATGTGCTGAACTTAGTTTTAAAGTTTTCTTTTTTCTTTCTCTCTATATTTTTTCTTTATTTGAATTCTCTCCCATTCCACTACATCCTCAGCATAGTTCTTTTTAAGAACTTTGTAAGACCACTTTGGTCTTGCCTTAGTTGTCCTTTGCAGAAATAAAGGAATAAATGTGTGTGTGCATGTGTGCATGTGTGCACATGTGTGTATGCATGTATGTATGTATGTGTATGTGTGTTCATGTATGTGTGTGTGTATGTGTGTTCCTTTATGTGTGTGTGTTTAGAGAGAAAAAGAACATTGGATAAGAAGCTAGTCACAAGAAGAGTTGACTTTTGGTGACTTACATGGCGTAGAGTTGTGACTGGAAATGAATAAAGAGACAAGAACCCAGGGTTTTCAGGTAGGTTATCAGGCAGGTCCCAGAACAAGTAGAGATTGAGGTTTGCAGAAATACCAGCCAGGTAGAGAAGGTTGGTGTGGACTTGCAGACAGAGGCCACAATATGATCAAAGACTCCAGGAATCAACTGCATAGTGGCACACCATTCGGGTTGAGTACAGCAGACAGGAAGCCACGAAACCAGAAGAATTTGGCATCCAGGTCCATCCGGCAGAGGTTTTGATGCCTTGATAACATTTGAATTTGAACATCTGGATCACAGTGTCTTTAAGGAGGCACTGCAGACCCAGTTATCTTGAGGAAAACATTTTGGATCATGTGGGATACTTGTTACATGCAAACTCCAGATTGCCATCGAGATCTATGGAATTGGAATCTCTGTGGGGCTCAAGGGCACTTTATTTTAAAGCAAATCTCTAAACAGAACTGGTCCAAAGGTCCTCTATAAAGAATGGATGCTGATGGGTGGCTTCCTGGTCTCTGCCACCCCTCACAACTCCACCATTAAGTATGACAGAGCTAGCAGGTGGATGCCCTATGAATATTGGGTACCTGGTTTCAACTTTGTTTACAACAATTTGCTGACTGGGGTTTGGTGAGGCCAACTTCAGAGGATGCTCACATACTCTCAGTTTGAAGACCTAGACACTACTACATGGAGTTATTTTTCTTCTCATCTTTTAGATTACCTACTGTAATAAGTAACTTTGTACTCTTTAAGATATTTGTTTTAGTCAACTTAAGCTACTGTAACAAAATACAAGGAACTGGAGGATATCTCAAGCAACAGATATGGCTTTCTCCTGTTTGTAGATGTCAGGGTACCAAAATGACTCTGCTTTTGGTTAGAATCTTCCTGATTGTGGATGGCTTTCTTTGCTATAGACTCACCAGGAGGAGAGATATCATCACTCTTAGGTACTGCTTATAAAGGTGTTAATCCTGTACATGAGGGCTACACTATCATGGCTTATGGTTTGTCTGCAAAACGCACCAGCTTCATATACCACCACCGTGGATGTGGGATTAGTTGGGGCTTCAACCTGTGAGTTTTGGCAGTGTATAAACATTCAAACTTTCACATCTTCTGACATTAATCTTTTTTAGTTAGGCAAAGTTATATGGCTACAAATTATAGAAAAAGACTCCAAAATTCAAGCCAGTAGGAAGTGGGGAAAGTCAAATTTCATGTTGGAAAAAATCACATAACTCATAAAGCAAAGGGATGAACAGTGAAGCAAAGAAAGCTAAAAGACCAAGTTGTCTCTGGACTCTCACAGCTAAGATTACTGATTGTCTCTTCAGAACACAGTCATTAATAGAATTCATCTTTGAGACTTTTGGATCTACTGGGCTTTCTATTCTGGCTTCCCATTTCCACAAGAAAGAAATGGACTGAGTGCCATGCAGGACCAGGGATATTTCCACAAGAATGTAATTTTTTTCCTCTGGTAGTATAGTTCCAGGGCACCCCATGTAGACATGGAGGTATGGCTAGGGATCATCTGCTTTGATATTTACCACATATACAAAATGTCTATTATCCATTGTATGTCATAACATGCAGTAGACTGCAACATAGTTCCTGTCTCTAAAAGCTTATAGCATTCTTGGGAACTTTTCTTATATTTTGACAATTTATCACAAACCTATCCTCATTTTCTTTACTTGTGAATATTGATTCTTCACAGGATTTTTTTTTTCCTTTTACTAATGTGAAGGATGTCTGTCTGGGACTTAGTTGGCCTGTCACTAAAGTCCTTTATTCTACATTCTTATCTACAGAGTAAGAGTACTTGTTAATAATGGTCTGTGAATTTGAGAGAGAAAGAAGGAGAGATATATAAACACAGAGAGAACTAAGACTTTATACACTAGGTGCTCAGTATTTGTAAGCCGTTTCTGTCATCATGAGCCTCATGCCATTCACAGAGGTGCAGAAACTAGGCTTTATATGCCTATCTATTGGTAGAGCTTGGATTTTACTTTAGGTGGGTATCAAGAACTTTTGTATATAAATAGCTTTGTTTCTCAAACTATAAGGCAACATAGCTGGATGATAGAGCACCGGGCTGACCATCACCGTCTCCTACTGCTGGTGAGAGAAGCTGGTGTCTAACAGAACTTTTAGCTCTGGTCGATTTCCTGAAATTACCATAGAAAAGTGTATGCATGCCCATTTGTGAGTCTGTGTACATGCACGTATGTGTATGTGAGTGTGTGTGCAAGAAAGAGAAGAATTTGCAAGTGCAGGATTTTGTGCTTTTAACCCCACTAAGCTTGCTCTTGAGATATGTTTGGAGGAGATTGTCAAATTGGAAGCTGAACACTTTATGGGGAGCCAGAAAATGAGTCTCTGAGAAACCTTTAACCAAATCCTCTCAGACACATGAGAGAAAAGTACTGACAGATTTTTGACAAGGTGGAAATGAAAACTGAACCCTCTCCCTAAACCCCCGGCCTATCATTCATTACTGTTCAGGGCAGTTTTTCAGAGCCACGAGTTTACTTAGTTGCCAGGAGTTTGAAAAAGTCTCTCCCCAGTGCAGATAGTACCTCCTGAGAAAGCAGGTAAGCTCACTGGATAAATGACAGTGGGTTTGCTGAGTGTGGTAAAGCACATAGGCTTCTTTAATAGTATTTATTTATTTTACAGTCTTTGGAGACAGGGTCTTATAATGTAGTCCAAGCTGGCCTCAGACTCAAAACTTACTTTCCAAGTGCTGGGATTACAGGAGGAGGGCTCTACTGTATGTCTTTTTCTTTTTCTTTTCCTCCCTCTCTAACTCCCTCCCTCCCTCTCTTCCTTCTTTCTTTCCCTTCCTTCCTTTGCCCCTCTCCTTGCCCCTCACCTCACTCCAGGACAACAATTTAATTAGAGTAGAAAAGAAAAACCTCCCCCACAGGCAAGCTATAAATCATGGCAGTTGCCCAAATGAGGAGAATAGAGAAAAGAGGAAAAACAAACAAACAAACAAACAAACAAAAACCCACCATTCTCTTTGAGTTAAGCTAGCACTGAGGTCAGCCACATGGTAGATAAGTAACCACATGGAAGAAAGGAAGAGTCAGAAAAAAAGTGCAGCCCCAAGTGTTAAGAAAAGTATGCTTAGAAAAGAAATAGAAAGAATAAGAGGAAAAGTTATCTTTTTTTTTTTTTTTTAGCAATTGAGAAAGGTGGGCAGATGTATAAAGCTGCACATGTCCAGTTCTGTAAGCTACTGAGCCAGAGGACAGGAATTCCCAGAAAACAAAAGCACATTATCTCATCAAAGGGATGGGTATTTTTCCTATTTCTTTTGCATGGCTTACAGTGGGGGTAGTTTGGTCCTTCCTTCGAGAGGGGTAGTCGACAGGTGACTGAGGAAAGCAATGGAATATTAGGTCTCTTTCCACCCAGACTAGAACGTCCACTCTCTTTATCAGAAGGAAATGGGTTTTTCTTTTTAGGTCTTCTATGATTTAGATTATTCAGGTGATGGGACAAAATTGGGAAACAGATATAATCCATTTTCACCATGAAAATCTAGAGATCCAGTTTCAAAGCTGTTCACTAGAGGGGATCCATTTCTGGAGGCCAATTCCTACATTCATAGCCTTCAGACTCAGTGCTCTTTTAGGAGAAGATAAACTGGGGCTCCCACTGGCAGCAGCACTAAGAACACTATTGCAATGGTTGCCCTTTGGGTCCCTTCCCTAAATCTGTCTACTTTCTGATTTTATCATTCTCCCTTCTGAGGAGTAATTGTAGCCATCATTTATGGATCTTGGTCATAGATCTACCTGGCTTCTTAGAGCTGGTAGGGTCATCAGGTGTGGGAGTTATGGAATTGTTGGCACATTTTATTTGGGTTCTTATATCTACCATCCTTCCCCACACCAAACCTTTCCAACACCCCAACCAGATAGGAGATAAGGAAGGTTAGTGGTGGTGGTGGGGGGGTTGAGATCATTTTAGACTACTTCCTGCTGTTTAGGGGCATTGAGTTCCTTGGGGCAAATCCAATCTTCATCTCAACGGGATCTCTCTAGTTTCTTCTTATTGGCTGTTTTCTCATGACCACTTGACAAACCAGCAACAGCAACAGCAGGAACAGGAACCAGCCATGCCTCCTCTCTTTGGGCTCTGGTCTTTTTATACCCTTTCTAGAGTACTCAGAATTAAACTATCTTTAGCTGGCAAAATCATGCCCCTGCCATAACATGCATTAGGCAAATAGTCTGCTGCTGTGGGCACTCTGAAGCAACCCCATATCCCACACCTGGGATTAAAGCAAAAACATATTTACATAACATAAACGGGGTTTTAAAGACACCAAAATTCTCACTACATGGAACTATCCAAGGGACTCTTGAAGTGTGTCTGTAGGTTCATTTCTGCTATAGCCACGTGTAGAGAAGAAAGAAAGTTCTCTACTGGTGCCTGGATAGAGACATAGGAGTAAAGTAAAGGCTCTCTGAAGTATTTATTTGTTCACTTATTCATCCCATTGTTCAAATGAAGCAACAAGCCAACTGAAATTATCACAATGCCCAAATGCACTTTCTGATAAAGGAGTGTCCTGAACAATGCTGAGGACTCATAGTTTACTGGGTATGTTGACCACCAGGGTGTTTAGGATTTTAAAGTATCTCTACGTTAGAGGAGAGATGCATTTGGATGGACATGAAACAGCTTGGGAGGAGGAGAATATTGATAAAAATAATTACATCTTTAGCAGATGGCCTGGGTCTTCATTGGAATGCCCTGAATTCACAAAATACTTTAGGTGAATAGATTTCTTGACGTTCTATGGTTAGATTTCATTTTCACATTAGAGGTAATATGAATGAACCTTGAGCCTGTAGACACTGGAAATTAACAGAGGATTAGGGAATGCGTTATATTTATTGCACATGTCCACAAACATTTTTTTCTGGAAATAGGAAAGAGGCTTTCTTCCATTCAAATAAATATTTAGCCACTTATTGGTGGGACTTATAATGAATTTTACTTGGTAATTATGCAACCAAACAAAAGTTAGCACCTGCATTGTACATAATTCTTTATTACCCAATGAGAGCTGTGGAATGAGAATCAGCATTATTCCTATTAATCATCCTCTGAGCTGTTACTTGGATAGAATTGCATCTTGAGTTGTTATTTTTTTCAGCCTATGTACGGATTGCTCTGTTGACTCATGCTTGTTTTTAAAGTTAAGGCTCAGATTTGTCTCTATTAATTAAAATTCCCACCCTGCTTAGAAAAGTTCTCATAAAATAGAGCTTCATTTTATTGTATAGCAGACAAGACCACTGTAGGTGGACCTCATTACCAGACAGGCAGAGGGATGTCACCTGTTATCCCAACACTAAAGAACCTGAGGCAGGAGGTGTGTTTATTACACCCTCTTCCCTATGTGCTTATCTTGGGATATATATCTCTTATGTAAACAAACTCATTGCTTTTCTCCAAACTATACATAAGAAGTTCTTCCAAGTCATTCTTCCAAGTCAAAAGTTTACAGCTCATACTTAAAAAAGTTAATTCTTTGAGGATTTCATACATTCATGTAATGATGAAATATGATCACATCTGCCCCATTTTCTCCCTCCAACTCCACCCACAACTTCATGCACTCCTTGTTTTTTAAATTAAAGAATCCACTCACTCCAAATAATGCTACACCTATGTGCATGGTGGAAGGGCCATCCACGGGAGCATGGGAAACCTCCCAGTGGCCTCACCCTCCAAAAAGAATGAGGCTTCTTCTGACCTCTATCATCTGCCAATGGCTCCTCAGTTTGGGGTGGGGGTCTTGGTCTCCCCACCTTCCATGCTAGAATTTTGGCTATCTTGATTTTGTGTGGGTAACCATGGCTGTTGTGGGTGAATGAGTGCAATATCCATTTCATGTGCAGAAGACAGAATTTCACAACACGCGTACCTATCCTAGCGTTTACTTTCTCTCTACTTCCTCCTCTTTGAAGTCTTTGATCCTTGGTGAGGGGTGGATAATGTCTCACTTAGGGCTGAGCAACCACAATAATTTATTCTCAGCACTCCAACCAGTTATGAGCCTCTGCACTGGCTACTGCATAAAGAAGTTTCTATGACTAAGGTTGAGAGCAGTCTAGGTCTATAGAAATGAGAGTAAATATTTAAAAGCAGTTTGGAAACATGACCATTTGGCAAAACAATTCAATCGATTCCACGCTAGGGCCCGTGACCCCCACCCCCACAGACATAAGCATTTGAGTAGCAGAGGGATGACTTTATAGTGCCAGGCATGAATTCCCATCTGTGGAATAGACCTCAAATCCTCCAGTCTGCAGTTTCAATGAAGGGATTACTGAGGCATCTGTCAGGGCTTTATTGACAGCAGGATCCCCAGGCCATTGGCTTTATGACTTTTAGGTGTCTTAGCAAAGGATGGAACCTGGTGGTTGAGGTCAAATGAGGCAATGCAGGCTATGACCAGACTCGGGAACATCTGGGTCTTCATGTTCTACTATGAAGTAAGAACTAGGAACAGTCAGGGAGCCCTGTCCTGCCTTTTGTGAACCAGACTCAAGTAGATGCAAGGTAGAAATTACTGTTCCAGGCATCCTCAGAGTGACAGAGAACAGGGTGGCTGCTCCTGCATGGTCTGGAAGGCACACTCCAGGGCAGGCTAGCACTCTGTGGTTGGAAGTATTTGCTATTTCTGTTTTATTTGCAGATAATGAGCTCTGAGCTGACTATAGAGGTTAATTACCTTAAAAATCATTGTATGTCTGCAGAGGAGAGCTTCTTTGTGGTTTTGAGACCATGTGGTGGGTCTTGTAGCCTATTCACAGTGTCACAAGGGAAGTGTGCATTATTTAATTAATTTCTTCAATGAAGGGAAAGAGAACTGGCTCTTCCATAAGCTTTATTTCAGCTGTTGCACTTTTTTATTTTATTTACTTTTTTTAACTTTTTATGATCACCTACTCATAGAAAGATGGTTTTTAGTTGTAGTTACCCCAAAAACTTCATTAAAATATGAATCAGGAATTGTGAGACCAATTCAAGCATAAAATTCACAATCAAGGAAAAATTTTTTATCAGAAGCAAGTTCTAGTTGCCTATTAGAATTTTGATGGGATTTTATTTGGGTGTTTCTCACAGGCCTAATGTTTAATGTCTTCCACAGTATTTTAAAAATCATGTTTTCTTATAATTATGGTTTACAAAGAAAATTTAATGAGTTTTTCTCTACAAGTAATATCATTAAAGCAAATAACGTATCTTATTTCCTAACACACACACACACACACACACACACACACACACACACACACACTATTTCTACACAATACTGTACAGTGCCAAATAATTCCTTTATCATTTCCTATTGTGGTAATAATAATTATCCTTGGAGTTAGTGATTTACAGGTTATTTGAACAGAAAAGCCTTATCAACTTACACAAAAATTTGACTAGTAAAGAGAGTTGTTCTCTGTCTCTGTAAAGAGGACATGGAGAGCCACAAGATGGAGTTTTCCCAGCCTTCATAGGAAATAAAAATGGTCCATCACTTTTGCTTCCTTACTTTTACTTTATAAATAACCACAACTCCTCAGGAAAGGTAACAATTCTCCTTTTATCCAAATGAGAAAACTCAGATGATTTGGCTACTGTAAATATCTTTATTACTTGTATTAGTTTTCTCATTGCTGAGACAAACTTCTTAAAAAACAAATTAAGAATGGAAGAGTTTATTTTGGATCACAAGTTAAGAGGTCACAAGGTGTGGCATTGAGGGTGTAAAGCAGCTGCTCACACTGTGCCCACAGTAAAGAAGCAGAGAAAGATAAATGTTGGTACCCCCCAGTTTCTTTCTCCTTTTACCTGTCTTACTCACAGGATCCCAGTTCACTTAAATTGAAGATGGATCTTTCTTCCTTGCAAAGTTAAATATCTTTGCAAACATTCACAGATGTGCTCAAAGGTGTGTCTCCTAGTTCATTCCAAATTCAATCAAATTGACAATGAAGATTAACTGCTGGATTCTTTTTTTAATAATTTATTTTTAATTTCTTCAAGTTACATCTCAATCACAATCCCCTCCCTATTCCCCCCTCCAGTCCCACCCTTCCACCCTCCTCCCCCTCAACCCCCTATTCTCTTCCCTTTTTTTCTAGTTTAAGATATTTCTCCCCCCCCCCAACAGCTCTCCCTTTCTGTCCAACAAATGGTTCTTTCTCTTATAACAATAAATACAATACAAAACAACAGAAATAAATAGGCCACAATTATGAGAGTTATATGGCTTAGCATACATTCCCAATGTCCAGTCCATATGTATATGGCACCTGACTTTAATATTCTACTATTTAGCCATCTCCATGAGTTTAAAGTTCTATATCTAACTCAGCTTTCATACTAACTTGCCTCACAATTTTTAAAACATCTTCTTAGATCCAGAATACCCTCTTGATTCCTAAACAACTCAAAATTTAACTATGAAACTCTAGCTATCTATTCTTCAACCACCTCAGAGACCTGAGAGGGATAAATAAATATATCTGATTATGTAGGATGTGCAGGGCCTGCAGCTTCCAATTAAGAACTGACATACCAGTGGCTGCCTGGACAGTTCCCATTTTTTCTCCATACATTACAGCACCAATCTTCAGCCGTTTGGCCCCGTTTCTCTGAGAGACATTAATTGTAGAGCAGGAATTATGATGGACTTGCCTACCTTGTCCTGACAGAGCTAGGCTGTCGACTTACCTGCTTCCAAGTTTTGTCCTTTTTGGACAGCATTCTGTCTACAGTTGAAGCAAGGGGTTTTTCTTGCCAAGAGAAAGGCTTACCACCAATTCAACCATCTCCCATTGGAGATTATTTGATGCTCATCTTCTACTTGGAGTAGAATAGGGGGTGCTGTCAGGAGCTGACATGTCTCAATATCAAAAAATCTTAATTTAAGAAAACATCTTTGAATGCCATACTCTGCAGATCTCTTGGGGTTTTTGAAGATGCCCTGTCTATCTCTTATGTTTAGATAAGCAAATGTTGCTGTCTCTTAACAACTTGATTTCTGAGTAGCTTAGAAAATAACTGTGATAGACTGTCATAGTAACTAACAAAATGACATGCTTGCATGACTCTTAGTTTGTATTTCTTAATTATCCTAAACAGTTTATGATGGTTGGTAGCAAAAGGCCAAAACTTCACATTTCCTTTTTTAAGCATTACTAGTTAGTGTTACCCTTAATTTTGTAACAATATACAAAGATCAATACCAATGTGGCCAAATATAATATTAATTTTGTATCAATATACAAAGACCAATACCGATGTAGTCCAATACAATCTTAATTTTGCATTAATATACAATGATCAATACCAATTTAGCCTAATATAGTATTAATTTTGTATCAATATACAAAGGTATAAGGGCTTATTCAATAATCTGTCCTTTTTTCTTGATCTTTTCTATACTATGTCTATGTCCCATTTTTTCTCAAGTCTATTCACTCCTACATAGGAGAGAAAGAAGGATACAGAAAAGAAAAAGAGAGAAGTCCCTGGGTCTAACCTCCAAAACCCATTTAACAAGACCATTTAACAGCTTGTAGTCTCTTTCCCTAAATTACAAAATTTTCTGTTATCCATCGAATAACCAAAGGGGGGGGGGAACACCCTCCCTACCTTCTGGGGATGGGACGTTGTTCTCTTAAAATGACTTCCTGCTGATTTGGAACGTAGTAAACCTGCTTGGGGCCCAAATAAGAATGGAAAAATGGTTAAAATGTTAATAGAATCATTTGATGTTCAGTCCTTTTGTGCTCAGCTATTTAGATGTCTTAAGAAGTTCGCAGACAGAAGCTGATCTTCAGGGCTTTACTGAAGTTCTGGCTGGAGCAGTCTGTGGAGTTGAACGATCTTAGTGATTTTGAGTTGTTGTGGTTGTAGACTTTTGAGGAAACAGCTATTGAGGAAGTCTGTAAGGCTGGATCATCTGGACCACTCGTCTTCTTTGGTGTCTGATCTGTTTTCTGCTGAGGTTTCCGTTGTCCAGTTGTCCCTGGATTCCTTGAATGGATGCTTTAAATCTCCTGAAAGATAAGAACAGAGCCCTGCCCTAATCCTAACCCTGGGACAATTCCTGGAGCAAATTTGTTTTTTTGACAATATATAAAGTATTACCTTTCAATCCGGATTAAAGAAGAAATTATTTTGATATTTTGGAGTTAAACAAACCTTTAGTGTATATATTTTGAGATCTCAAAGGACAATTTGTTTGAATTTCAGCATGCCTTTTGTAAGTAGCTTTTAAACTTAAATATTTCCAAATCATATGTGCCTGTCTCTGCATTCTAAGTATTGGGATCAAAGACATGTGGTTCCCAACTGATGGTATTAAAGATGTGCTCCACCAACCCTGGATCGAAGTTTTTCTCTATTTAGAGCTTGTTTTGTATCGGGCTGACCTTGAGCTATGAGATCTGCCTGTTTCTGTCTCTAGTGTGTTGGGATTATGGGTGTATTCTTCTTGAGTGATGGGATTAAGGGTGTGCACCATCACCACCCTGTTCCTTGTAAATCTAGAATTTATAAGACAACTAACTCTATAATGATACTCTTGTCTCTGCTGGAGGTAAAGGCATGGGCTAACACCACGCCTTTCATGTATTTTACCTTAGGTGTAAGTTTTTTCATCTCTTGGAGGTTTGTAAAACCAGGTTGAACAGTTGTAACCTTTAATTTATTTACAGTGTTTTAAAACTGTTACCTGCTTTTTAATGCCAAACCATAGAAATATCCTATACCTCTAAAAAAAAAAAAAAAAAAAAGAACTTTTAAGCTGCTATCAAGTTTGTGTAATCTATGCGGCCACCTGCACGCTAACATTCTAATCTGAAATTAAGGCCATTTTCCTTTTATGCCAGTAAGGCAAGTATACCTTTGGTAAATTATAGTTTGAAAATTTTATATTGTATTTTTATTATATTTTTTAAGCTTATTAACTCTTTTCTTAAAAAAGTATTATTTATTTCTAGAACATAGTTTCCTCCCTCCTCCCCTCCTGGACCCACCTTTCCTCTCCTTCCCTCCCTCCCTCCCTCACTCCCTCCTTGTTCCTCTACTTGGTACTCTCCTTCTCCTCAGATGAGGTGGGCCCTCACATATCAAACTCCCTCAGATCTTGCATCACGTGAGGGCCAAAAGCTTCTACTTGTACTGGAGCTTGATAAGGCACACCATCTAGGGTGTGGTGATCCACTAACCTGCAGCAGATTCCATGACTCACTGGTGGGTAGAATTTTTCCTAGGATAGGTATGCTAGGTTCCTCTCTATTTGGGTGTGTGTGTTGTAGGATAGTTATCCTGTGATGTATGGTTAATATCCATTTATAAGGCAATACACACCATGTTTATCTTTCTGAGTCTGCATCAGCTCACTTAGGATGAGCTTTTCTAGTTCCATCCATTTGGTTTCAAATTGCATGATTTCCTCATTTCTTATAGCTGTGTAGTATTCCATTGTGTAAATGTACCACAGTTTTTTTTTTTTTAATCCATTCTTCAGTTGAAGGACATCTGGGTTGTTTCCAGGTTCTGGCTATTACAAACAAAGCTGCTATGAACATTGTTGAGGCATTGTCCTTGTGGTTTCGTTTAGAGTCTTTTGGATATATGCCCAAGAGGGGTATGGCTGGGTCTTGAGGTAGATTTATTCCCAATTTTCTAAGATATCTTCAGACTGATTTCCAAAGTGGTTGCACAAGTTTGCAGTCCTACCAGCAATGGGCGAGTGTTCCCCTTTCTCCACATCCTCGCCAGCATGTGCTATCATTTGAGTTTTTGATCTTAGTCATTCTGACAGGTGTGAGATGGAATCACACAGTTGTTTTAAGTTGCATTTCCCTGATGACCAAAGATGTTGAACATTTCCTCAAATGCCCCTCGGTCTTTAGAGATTCCTCTTCTGTGAATTCTCGGTTTAGCTCTGTTCCCCATTTATTGATGGGGTTATTTGATTTTTTGGTGTTTAATTTCTTCAGTTCTTTA
>CAJQZJ010004888.1:13212776-13224100 GCA_907164525.1 Lophiomys imhausi
TCTGTAGTTCCAATTCTTTTCTTAAGGTTTTCCAGTTCTATGGATGTGTCAGATTGGATTTTCTTCATTTAACTTCCCTTTTCAGGTCTTCCATTCATTTAAGCGCTTTATTCATTTCTATCACCTCCTTTGCAGTACTTTGTTGTTGCTCTCTGAGGTATTAGATTTCTTCCATTAGGCCTTCTATTATTAATATAAGCATAGGATTAAGGTCATTTTCCTTTGTTTCAATCGTGTTTGGCTGTCCAGAGTTGTCTTTAGCATTATTGCTAGGATCTGGAGACATCCTATTGTTTTGGGTTTTTTTTGTTACCATGTTCTTGCACTGACCTTTTGTCATCTGATTGACTCAGGTTTTGTCTGTTTGTTTCTTTTGTCAGCTGGCCTTGGTGTTCAGGAAAACTTCCTGCCCTGGGGGTTGGCTGATCCTGAGATCCTGGTGTTTATCTCCAGATGGCTGGCAGTTTCCTGTAATAGACTGACTGGCTCTTGGAGAGGAGGGTGGCTGCCGCTCTCCTCAACTGCTTGTGACCCAATTGGACTAATATAGAGGGGATTGGAGTGGGGAGAGGGCTAGCCTCTGAGGATCTGGGAGCTGGTAGGTCTCCTCAGAAAGGCAGGTAGAGCTGTGATTGGGTCTATGTTCTCCTGTCACTGACCAAGTCATTCTGGCTCCCCAGCTAGGCTGACCTTGCAGGCAGGGAGCTCCACCCACAACGGGGTGCCAGCCTCAATGTGCCTGTTGCTGACTACCTCAGATGCTTGGGTGCTAGGGTGAGTGACCCACCGCTCCAGTATTTGTGGAGAACACACAGTCACAGGCTGTGTTTGCAGTCAGTCTTGGCTCCTAATTGCTTTGCTGTGACTGGGTTAGTGTGGCTCTCGGCTATAGTGCACACTGTCCCGCCATGTTGGAAACTCTGGAAAAAAAAAAACTTACCTTTGCTCTTGTGGTGCAGGTGTTTTTCCCTCTTGAGTGTACAGGTCCTAGTGCAGGCTGGATATCAGGCAGACAGGCGGGGCCGCTGGTCTGTGGCTGGAGCCATGGGCTCGATCTGCTCCTGGGCTAGATCTCCTCTAGCCAGATCTCCTCTCCAGACTGGTGATGGAGCTGGCTGATCTCAGGGTTGTGTTCCCAGGAACTACGTGGGCTGTTTTACCTGGTCACCGGTCTTGATGTTCACCATGGGAATTCACACCCATCTGTGTTTCACTGTAGGCTAGAGAACCTCACATTCACTCCACAGTGACTAATCTCATTCACCTACTACTCAGTTGCACTGCTCTATGGTCGGGGCCATCTTGGATCTTGCCGCTGGATACTTTCTAATTGCTGAATTATATAATCCTAGAAACCCAAGTAAGTAAATCATATATTATTAAACATTTTAGGAGAGTGAATGGGAGAATTATTCTTATGGGTAAAAGATGCTGGGGACATTTGACTGGTACGAATGAAACTTTATTAAGTCTCAGGAAAGGGCACAAAATGCATGTGACCCAAGAAGGTGTGAACTGATATATTATTGACAAAAATAAAGAAAGCATATACATCATCCACAATTTTCAGGTAACATGAACTTTGGGGTAGAAGAAATACTGTAATAGCCAATTCCAGTCCTTGTCTACCTTTATTAGTGCAAAATGGCTTTCTTGGAAGTTCCACTTTATACCACCAGAAAATAGTAAAATATCATTAATATATTTGTTAGTTAAATGCTGAGGTCACAGTAGAAAAAATAGATTTTTTTTTTACTGTGACCTCAAAAATTTAACTAGTTAAATGTTTGACCATAAATATTAACTAAAAATCGTGCTTATTTTAAAAAGCACTCTTAGGTAAACTGTGCAGAAGAAGTAATTCTTGAACTTAGAAACATTCAAGAGTTTTGAGGAGAGAGGGAAGCAGGCATTTAGACAGCCATGTGGAGATGGCAGCAAAAAAAAAATGAGCTAAGAGATCTATTATTCTCATATGAGGTGGCCCCTAAGGTGGGCTTTTTCTAGAAGATGAAATATGTATTAAAGAGAAAGAAAGTGGGAGGTGTACTTTTGTCAGGAGAGAAAATGGACACACAGCACAGAACTGAAGAACAGGGTGCACTTGGAAAAACTGTGAGTTTGTTTAGATGAAAAGAAGGTGAGAGGGTGCAGAGATGAGTGACAGAAAGAAATGTTCGCATGTCACAGTGGCCTGCTGACCTTTTTTTCTGAGAAATGTGGTCAGGAAGGCCCAGGAAGGAATCAGAATAAAATGAAGACAATACTTGCAGGACCTGGCAGAGATAGATTCTGTTTACTTTCTCTCTGCTTCATTTTGTAGAAGGATTACAGGCTCTCTGAGCTGATTCAGAAATACAGAGACTGAGAGTTGATCCTAGTCATAAAATGCAATGATTTTTACATCAGGGAGAGAGACTGCTTGTGCCTGAAACTCTGTCAAGTGGCAAATCTAGCACAGTTGGTACTTGAATTAGCTGAAGCAGATCTGGTTTCAGTGCCTCTTTGCTCTATAGAGAGGTATCTTAAGCAATACTCATGAAACAGAATTGCATGTTCCATTGGTGAAGTGAAATGTGAACTTGCCAAGTAAAAATATCCCACTTATATTTCACATTGTTTTATTGTTTGAAATTCTGACCAAATATAGTCCTATCCACTATAGCATGGATAGCCTAGCAGAGAGAATACCCTCAAAAAGGAATGATTCTCTTCACCCTCCAGAGTAACTATCAGCTGCCAATAGCCCCTTATTAAGGGATGAGGCATGGAGCACACCTCTGCAATTTATGCTGGGGTGTTGCTTGGCTTGCTCTTGTACAGATCTTGTACAGGTAACCATCACCTCAGTGAGTTCATGGGTGTAATGTTATGCTATGTCCTGAAGACAGCATTTCAGAACACTCTTCCTTCCCATCCTCTGCCTCTATCCCTTTTCTTGATGTTACTTGAGCTTTGGTAGTGGGTTGGTGTTGAAGATGTCTTAGGACCTCTATGCACACTGGACTTACTGGGTTATAAAAAAGGAAGACATGGAGTTGAAAGGGATCCATGTTGAGGAATGAGATGGAGGGAATCAAAAGAGAGTGAGGATGATTATGTTTCCTTAAACATGTGCATGAAGTTCTCCAGAGTAAAGGAAAATTACAATGAATATAAAAATAACTCAATTAAATAAAAGGTAATAGTCATACTTCCTGGCAACCTAGGATGACATGTTGGAACAACTCCAATGCTGCCTTCACGGTCAGTGTGCATTCATTCATTTTGATTTTTTTACCCATTGGTTGAATGTGAGACTATGCATTACCATAGAGGGTGGAAAAAACAAGTTACACCTGCACCCAAGGTGAGTTAGAATGATTCTTAATGATTACAAACTTATTGTCAGAATCACTGTGTGCAACTGGATCTGCCTATGTCAGGGGTCTCTTTTGGAACTGGAAGTTCTCTGAAACAATTTCTGTTTTGTTTATAGACAAGACTGTGCATATGCACATTCATAAAATCCAGCAGTAGTCACATCAGTTTTTGAGGATTAAAATCACTACATTGAGGAAATGATGTATTAGTTCCTGACGTAATTTACAATTGTCAGTGTGTGTTGACAATAGATGCAGGCTGACATTTGGCCAGGTGTGTTATTGTTCTGAAATTCTGTAGGACTGTATGGTTATCTGTGGCATACAACCAGTATCACTAATACTGCTCAAGCACTCAGTGCTCAGTGGTGCTCACTCAGGCTCCAGAAGATTTTTTTCCCCTTTGAGCATTTTGTCCACATATGCAATGAAATATGATCATATATAACCTTCATTTACTTTCTAACTCCCCCTTATTCTCCCCATCAATTCTCCTCATAAATCCACATCCTTAAAAAAATATAATTTGCTAAGCTTAGTTATTGCTGCCTAGATGCATGGATAGGTAGCCATCCACTGAAGCTTGAGAAACACACCAGTGAGCACATCCTAAACAGAATAATTCTCCCTCCTTCAGAAACTATCCACTGCCGATAGTTTGTCAGAAAGGGCTGGGGCCGGCAGATCATCAACCTCATCTATGACAGGTTTTTAGCTGGTTTGATCTTCTGCATGTAACCATGACTGCTAAGAATTTCTGTGTGTGATGGATTGTCAAGTCCAGAAGACAACTTCTCACAGCATTCCTCCCAATCTATCAGCTCTCTCAGTTTTTCTGCCACTTCTTGAAGGATTTTTCCCTGAGCCGTGGTGGTAGGGAACTTAATGAGGATGTCGTGTTTAGGGATGAGCACCCAAATTTTATTCTCAGTGCTCTGATCAGTTACACATCACTGCAATGACTGTTTTCTACTGCAAAAAAGATACTTCTTTGACCAAGGTTGAGAGCATCCAGGTCTATGGGCAGAAACATAAATATTTAGAAGGCATTTTACCCCAGAATTTCTGTGCATTGATTCAAGAGCTAAACAAGTTTGCTCAAATCACATCTTTTCAATTTCATAGCTATGCAAGCTTTGGAAAGTTCTTTGCTTCTACAAGTTATACTCAGCAAACATAGTCACAATAGTAACTTTGTCATAAGATTGTAGTGGATGGAAGGTGAGCAAGTTGATAGGAAAGATGTTCAAGTAAGTGAACACCTGCAGAAGAACACATCAGCTTTTCAATAGTCAGGAAAGAATGGAAATGAGTGAAATTGAATGAGTGAAGTGAGACACAATGAGAGAATGAGGTGTAACAAAGAAAGGGGCTAGAGTTCAAGCTATCTAATATTAGTACAGTCTTTCTCTGGTCTCCGTAGCACTTATTGTTATAATTATATATAAAAGTCGAATGACTGTTTAACAGGACCAGAAGACTCAGAACATTAAAGTCTGAAGACAATATTTTAGTAAAATTATTTCATGCAATGGTCGTATTATTAAAATATGGCCCATAGCATTCTCTATTCTCCTTAATATTGTCTCTGAGTTATGAATGGGAGTCACATATGTAATTCTAATTTGTAGTAGCCCCACTTTAAAATGTAAAATGATTTAGGTGAACTAAATTTTAATAATATGTATTAACACAGAACAGTCAAGAATTATTAATAGTATAATTAATATAAAATTACTAATTTAAGCCATGCTTAGTGGGGCAGGTCTGAAATACCAGCTACTCTGGAGGGTGAAACATGAGACTCACAAATTTAAAACTGCCCTGGAAACTTAGTAAGACCTTTTCTCAAAATAAAAAATGGAAAAAGAAGACAAGACACAGAGCTCAGTGTAGAGTAATTGCCTACTGTGCTCAAGGCTCTAGGTTCAATCCTTAGTAACATGTACACACACAGAGAAAGAGAGAGAGAGAGAGAGAGAGAGAGAGGAGAGAGAGAGAGAGAGAGAGGAGAGAGGGGGGTCATAATTAGATATGCATTTCTCTGGCCTCTATTGGATATTGTACACTGGGCCAGTCTGAAGTAACCCTATCACAATTGCTGGCCAGGCATTGGCAGCTAATGGCTACTGTTCTAGATGGTACATGTAGAGATCATTACTCCAGAGGTGGCATACACTGAAAACGGAAAGTAACTTCAACATTCCTCCATAGTGTCATGTGCTGCATTTATATTGTACTCAGTTGTGTAAACATCCAGAAACAGCCAGGATGTCAGGAGCCTTGAAGTATTTGCTACAATATGGATGTGTGCCATTCTGATGATATGAAAGTGGTATTTTAAGTGTACACTTTAGAATTTTGTGCTGAGGAAAACTTGGAAATATACCATTTTCCCCCTGCCCCCCCCCAAAAAAAAAGTTTCCCTGTTTTTGGTCACATTTTAAGACGTACAACTATCCCAGTTCATCACACTACTTTTACTGTCTCATCAACCATTATACTGTGATAATTTTGTTTAACAACACTGTTGGTATCTCTTCTAGTCTTGGCACTTGTCTTATTGTCCCAATTATTTTTTTCATAATGACGTCTGTCTATTATCTTTTTACTGTCTACTAAAAATTTGAGGACGATAAAAAATACATGAAGGGATGATGGAACAACACATTCTAAAAGGCACATCCTGTTACTCCCGGCAAAACACTGGGCTGTATAAAACACAAGAAGATGTCACATGTGACTTAACTGAATATTCTTATAATTTAAACCCCAAACTGTAGATTCCAAGATTGTGAGAGAATGTCCTGGCTGAGAGACAGCCAGTATGATTTTCATGATTGGTGGAGACTCGAAGTTTATTGACTTTCTTAAAAGCTTCGAGTCATTTAATTGCAAAGATAACCTGCAGTCTATCCTTTCTCTCAGCCTATATATAACTGCCTGGAACTCCATTTTGACACAATTCTGATGAGCTAATCTTCAAGGAGTCAGCTCACCTTAAAGGATGGCAAAGCACAGGGTAGTTTAACCCTGATCTCTACTGGAGCCTGAGGGAGAAGGGAGCAAATCTGATGAAGGTAAATTTTGCTGGATCAGACTGATTTAGCCTGTGAATAGTCTGGATTTCCAGTTCTTGACAATAGAGTCATTTTGTTTCAAGATAACACTCTCTTGGAAGTTCAGACTATGAACATTGGTTTTTTAGCAAGCATACTTGATAAAATTACAACCATGCCAATTGCTGAAATGAGTTAATATAATCTGGCATTGGTTTTGGAGAAAAGACAGCCGTTCACACCCACTAAAGGGAAATTGGCTCTAGCCTTTTAAAGAGCATTTTGATAATATAAGTCAAAATGTGTATAGCTACTGGACCAACACTGTAGTTTCTGGGTGATTCTTCCAAGTTGGTTTAGAATCTGTGCTTTTTTTTTTTTTTTTTTTTTTTGGTTTTTCAAGACAGGGTTTCTCTGAATATCTCTGGCTGTCCTGGACTCGCTTTGTGCTTGTGTGTTTACAATGAAATGCTTTTTCCTATGGTCCTGGGGGCGGGGGGAGGGCAAATGCATGGACAAAATCTGCACACTATGTGAGTGCTTTAAACACTGAGCCCCTGCCACCATTTCTGATCCTTCTCAGGACCAGGTTCCAAAGATTGTAGGAGAATCTATGCAGCACAAGATGGATATCCATCTTTCAATCTCACTTGTCTAAAATTGAAACTTAGTGAGGTTCCTACTATTTTTATTTGCTAATGGAAAGCCTTATGCTGTAAGCATCAGAGTCCCAGGCCTTAAGAATCCAGAGGAATGACAAGAGCACTGCATGATAGGATTCTTCTCAGCTACAGTCTTGGCCCAGCAGAAGACAACAACATTTGCTAAAGGCCTCAGACACACTTCGTAGACCACTCACCTAAGCCATAACCTGCATCTATACCAGTCGTTCCCAATCTTCCTGGTGCTGTAGCCCTTTTAACACAGTTCCTCATGTTGTGGTGACCACCGTCATAATGTTATTTCCATTTTTATTTCATATCATAGTAATTTTGCTACTGTTATAAATTATAATGTAAATATCTGTTTTTCTAGTGGTTGTAGGTGACCCCTGTGCAAGGGTCCTTTGACAATCAAAAGTTAATCTTGAGAGATTGCAAGAATATTTTATGTTGGGTAATCTCATGAAACTAATTCTACTTTCTCTAGGGGGGTATTCGAATTGCTGAAGAGTTATGAGGGAATAAGCAGTGTCATACACCTAGTAAATAGGGAAAGTGTGTTCATGGTTGTGAATAGATAGATACAACCTCACAGGTCATAATGAATTCATCTATTGGCCATATAATTGAAAAGGAAGATGGGATGATAATGAAAACTATAGTGTCAATCAATGATATTACTGTAATTGCTAAAGAAATGAACAAACATGATTATAGATAGATGAGTCCTACCTGGCTTCCTAGAAATATATTTTGTACATGTGCTGGAGTTTGTTTGATAATACACTGTAAGGATGTGAGGAAAATCAGGATCCGACAGACTGAGAAGTTCACCCAGCTAATGCAGAGAATTCAGCAGAGTGTGGGAGCACTACAGACATGATGGCTCTTCAGGGTTGTCCCGGTCTGAAGAAAGAAGCCATTTTATACCTCTGAGTAGACCAGTTATGGGATGTAGGCTGCCTATGAAGGTATGTAGTCTTGGTCATGGTACATACCTCTGGCTGAAGGCAATTTCTAGAGAGCAAAGCAAGGTAGAGCTATCCACTTCCATTATGAAGTATATCCAGGAGCATGGACGAGGAATGCACCAGTCTTGAAGGAGATATAAGAGGAGGAGTTATTTAGTACCGTCTCTTCTATAATTTATCAGTATCTATGGTCAGACCTACTTGTTTTTCATTTTAAGCTTTGCCCCACTGGGATCAACTTCTCAGAGTCCTGGATGGTACCTCTTCGGAGGAAATACAAAAAAAGATTAGAATGATGAACTATATCTCCTACCTAAGCTGAGCTTAGAATGTAAATGTCATAGATTGTGAGGCATTAGCTATTTGTCACTATGATCTTGGGTCACACCTTTAGTATTTGGCCACTTTCTGTCAAGATTATGCAAAGAATGATACACACTTGAGTATCAGATTCATTATTCTTTATAACCATATGGAATGGAAGATGATTTTCTTTATAACCATCAGAGCCAATTACCTAACATCCAGATGATCCCGCAGTTATGTACAATGGCATAATGAGTCCTTTGTATGTTGGTGTCTCAGCAAAAGGGAACAAGGGGATTGAAGCAACCATTTGGCAGATGTAGCCTGAGATTCTAGAGAAGTTTTACTTTATCTCCTATCTGGGAGTTTGGTGGTGTGGATGGCATGGAAAAATTAAGGTGACTAATGTGCAGGGTTAACTCTCATATGTGTGGACAGCCACACTTGTACTGTACCCAAATCATCAAAGAGCAGGTTTGGAGGGAAGCTCATGACATTTTTCACCATTTGATTCAGATCAAGAACATGACTAGTAACTGAAGAGCATAAAAGTCAATTGTTGGGGTAGTGTTAAGCATTCTAAATGTTAATTAATTGGTCCTGCTTGCTGTCTGTTACTTACATTGACTCTGATTGGTTAAATAAAATGCTGAGGCCTGAGATTGGGCAAGGACAGAGAAAGGTGGGACTTCCTGGGATTAGAACAGGAAGCCTGTGCTTTAGACAGAGAATTAATTCATTCCAGCCAGGAGCAGGAAGAAGGAGGCACACACCATGGGTTAGAAAAAAGAACCTCATTCTACATGGCCAGGAACATCGGTATAGCATGGAGAATGGCAGTCCAAGGGGACATATGTATATATGGGGTCATATTTGGGTAATAGAATTAAGAGCTAGCTTAGATGGACCAGGATTGCACAACTCAGGCCAAGACTTGTTAATATCCATGCGGTCTCTGTGTGCTCATTTATAATGTCCGGTTAAGAATTAACAACCACCAACCAATTAACAATAATATAAATACTATTAAACAATTTAATTAATTATTTCTACAAATGGCACCCAACCTAATGTAATTTAACAATTTTTTTACAGTCAATTTCAAATTATTGAGAATGAATAGCACATTGAGTCAGTGTTCAGGGCTGCAGTCAAAAAAGCCAAGAGGCAGTTTACAACCCTAGTACCATAAGGGAAATTGAATGAGGAAACTTTTGAGAAGATTGTGCTTATATATTTGGGAATATATATATATATATATATATATATATATATATATATATTCAATAATGGAATATATATGTATATATAACAAATATATATTATATATATTATACAAATACACACATATATACAAATGTGTTTATATTTGTACATATGCAAATGTATATATAGATAAAAAATAGAGGCATTGATATTAAGAGAAAGAGCAAAGGGGTATACATGGGAGAGATTGGAAGGAGGAAAGGGATGAATGGCATATTTAAATATAAATATTGAAATTAGAATTACCATTCTATTTTTTTTCTCTTCTTTTTTTCTAACCCATGGTGTGTGCCTCCTTCTTCCTGCTCCTGGATGGAATGAATTAATTCTCTGTCTAAAGCACAGGCTTCCTGTTCTAATTTATTGACCCTTTTTTCCTCCCAAACATTTCAATATGCTCTTCCATATTCTTCAAATTCATGGCTTCCTTTTTTAATAATTGTTTTTGTATGGATATATGTATATACATATATATTCCTAAATATATCCTGCTAAGTCTGTATAATGTTACTTTTATGTGTATTTTCAGGACCAATCATTTGGCACTGGAAAACCAAGTGGTTGATCTTCCCCAGGAAAGAATAATTCTTCTACTCCCTGCTTTTCTCAGTTGCTTGTAGCTCTTTGCATAGGATTGAGGCCTTGTGGGCTTTCTTTTCATCTACTTTGGCATGTCCATTGGCATTGTCCTTCAACCTACCTTTGGTCAGTCAAGATGATGAGACTTTGTGGGTGTAGTAGCTTCTGATGTTACTGGGAGACAAATATCTTATAGCAAACTCTCTCATCCTCTGGTTCTTGTAATCTTTCTGCTCTCTCTTCTGCAATGTTTCCTGAGCCTTAGGTATGGAAGTATTTTATAGATATATCTATTGTAATCAGGCCCCACAATTCTGCATTTTGATTGGTTGTGGTTTTCTGTAGTGGGCTCTGTCTGGAAATGGAAGATGGGAAATGATGTAATTATTTTAATTTAAAACATTAAAACTATTTAAAAATAGTAAAAATACATCTTAAGAAATAAAACTATGGCCAAAAGACATTGGGTGAAAGAGGCAGGCAATTTAGAGGAAGACTGTAGCAGAAGAACTTGTGTATGTTGCAGAATAAGGTCAAACAGGTTGAGCTATGATGGGTGACCCTTCTATCAGATAACTTGTTGGTCCTCTCACACTACTGCTTGCTACTGCACTTGTTAACTGAATGACAGAATTTAGAGATCTATGTATAGAATAGATACTAATATGTGGACTACTCAGGCCTAAAACGTATGCCTATTATCTTGTGTTACCAGATAATCTTTGATGTAAGCACTTTGGAAATAACTAGGAAATTATGACAGGGAGAAGAATGAAAGGAGAGCAAGGCTCCCTACATGACTGGTTTCTTTTGATCTTTAATAAGTTTGTTATGAAAATGGCAGAGGGATAGATACTGGACAACACACCAGAGGTCAGTAAACATGCAGAACATAATGGGATTGTTACAAGTTTGGGGTTCCTGCTAACAGTGATCGGGTGTGGGGACAGCCCTTGTGGGTGAAGGCACTTGTTGAATGAAGTAAAGACTGAGAGATATGCATTGGGGCTTTATGAATTAAAGTTCACTAGGGTGTATCATGAACTTCATAGGTAGTCATTTAAAACCATGTGATAGAACCATAATCAGCTTTTATACTTTAAAACAAAACAAAACAAA
>CAJQZJ010004888.1:13234100-13245770 GCA_907164525.1 Lophiomys imhausi
TAAATAAGAGTTAAATAAATAATAACTTAAAAGTTCGGTTACAGAAGGTAAAGCTAAGTCTGTGAGGGTCCTGAGTGAGATCCAACTAGGGTGCAAACCTGTGTCCATGAGACTCTGCGGCCTAGACATTGAGTTTCTGGAGAGAGTTCAGTTGTATTCCCCTAATTTACAGACACTTGGGCTGTGGCCTTCTTTGGAAGTAAAGTCTTTGCAGATATTAGTTTAGATGACCCAGAATAGAGCCAGGGTCCTAAACCTGCAAGACTGGATTCTTCTTTAGAATCATTAAAAGAATGCATAGCGATGCACATAGTTTGAGGTCATGTTCTGGTCTCTAGATCAACGATAGAAAATTTTCTGTGATCATAAACTACCCACTTTGTGATCCTTTTCTTTGATGGTCCTATGAGAGAAAAACTGCCTGAGTGTTCCTTGCCACTGCTGATAGCTCCAGCCCTGGCCCCAGATGAGGTCTCTGTTTAGGACGTGGAAGGTCTGGGATCTCCAGGCAGCCTTTTGTTGTGCCTGACTGGCAAGGTTATTTTAAACTTTAGCTTGTGAAAGTTGAATTGAGGAATTCTCTCACTTTTCAGTAGGAGTAAGACTTTACATATCAATATGCATTATATATTTAATGGCAGATTGCCAAAAGGTCTCTTCAGGAATCGAAAGGGTAAGAGCAGACTTCACTTAAAAATCTTTATTTAGTTTTATTTTCATGACTGGAGTGTCTTCCTTGAATGTATGTATGAGAATTACTTCTGTGTGTGGTACCTACAGAGGATACAAAAGGCACTGAATCCCCTGGAGTTGAAGTTACATATAGTTGTGAGTCCACATGTGGATGTTGGCAATTGAACCCAGGTCCTCTATAAGAGCAACAGGTGTGCTTAACACCTGAGCCATCTTTTCTGCCTTCAGTCTTGGTTGTAGTCTCCTGGAAAAATCCATCACCTTTATTTCTTTTGCTATCACCTTTATTGCTATTAAATAATTCTCAAGGTTATTCTGCCAACTACTATGAAAATTATATTAAATGAATTATATCCTTTAATTCTTATTAAACTGTATTTGATAGCACTACCACCATTTTATAGGTGTGAAATTCCTCAGAGTATTATATTAACAGTGTGTCACAGTAGGATGCAGTACAAATAGTTGGCCACAAAGCTTGTCGCAGGTCCTTAAACATCAGCCCTAGGGCACCCACTTTCTCTAACAGTGGTTCTCAACCTGTGGGTAGGGGGATCTCATATCAGATATCCTGAATATTAGATATTTACATTACAGTTCATAATAGCAAAAAAAATTACAGTTACAACATAGTAATAAAATAATTCTGTGATTGGTAATCACCATAACATGAGGAAATGTATTAAAGGGTTGCAGTGTTAGGACGGTTGAGAAGCATTGCTCTAGAAGAAGTAAAATCAACTAAAAAGCAACTCGTTTGCAATAATAATCTGCGTTCTGTGTTATAACAGCTGAAGACTGAAATCACTCTGGCCACTTTGAGTCCAGAACACTTTAAATGAAGGACAATTAATAAGATGAAATTACTGATTTCAGTTTGAGGAGTTAAAAAGATAGGGAGAGGAAAAGGAGGAAAAAAAAATCTGAGATTAATTTGAAATGAGAGATTGGCAGTTTTGTGTATTCTGTCAAGACAATAATTTATTGAAATTGTGTCAGAAAGTACTCTTGAGCCTCAATATGAACATGTTTAGTAGACAAAAAATTTTTTAAAAACCCTTTAAACTCTATATTACAAAGGACAATTTAGTGAAAGCCTATCAAGTATCAGACCCCATGCTATGCATATTTCCATCAATTATTAATATACCTTCTAAGGTAGCCATCAAATGTCCACAATTTAGAGTTAATAAAAGAAGCTTAAATGTATCATGTGATAAAAAACCTCTTATTTTTCTGACTCCTCTTTATAATATTTCTGATTTACATGAATTAAGAAACTTAGGTATTAGAATGTTTCAGAAAGTATTTTGAAGGATTTAACATAGATTGGATCATGTAAATGTTACAAGAACCCTGAGACATAGGTTTGGTTTTTAAATCTATTTTAAGATAAGGTAAATTGGTGTCTCAAGTCATCATGTGGAAGAGCCACGCTTTGAAGCCAGGTTTGGCCTGACTTGGCCCCAGAGATTGTACTTATATGAATATCTTCTTATGTTTTCAAACAACAACAATTGCAGTACTGTTTAAAACTAACATTGATACAGAAATTACTACAAATACTATAAAACTAATACTAACATTACTACTAATGCTGGCAAGGTATAATGTTACTACACTATTTCTGGTAAGAATTTCTTTTGTAAGGTCACTTCAAATTTGAGAGGATAGTAGAAGAGCAGGTGAGATCACTGAGACAGAAGAACTAGGATTAGGCGGGGGGGGGGGGGGGGGAGAGTACAGAGGGACTTGGGTTGGAAGAGGCAGTCCACGTTGTTCAATAAATCAGGAGTTGGGAAAAATTTTATGTATCTGAGAGGGCATGGTTTTGGCTTAGATGGACTTATAGACAGATCTCATGTTCTCAAGTGTGCAGGAACAACCATAGACCAACTCGTTGATCTCTTGGCTTCCACGTGTTATTCAGATAACATTCGGAAATGGTCAGGGCATTGGCTGTAACTTTTCATTAACTTTCTTTTGTCTGAAACACCATCTTCTCCTTTATCATGTCCTGACCTTCCAGACAGGTACTTGCGAATAAGGAAGTAAAAAGTGAAAAGAATGGATTCTGCACACTAACATCTTAGGTACCTCATGTAATTCACTCTTAGAGCAACTAACACTCAAATATGACTAATTATCCAAATTTGACAGGTGAGGAGAGTAATTCTCAAAAAGTGTGGTTGAATTCCTCAGCATCATTCAGCAAGCTTACTCACCTTAGGGATGAAATATCTTCTCAAGAAGCTGACCAGCAGAAGGTCTTACCTTTCCATATGTTGTAGATTTTGTTGGTTCTAAGCTCATTTTCCCCTTGTTGCCTCTCATGTCTAACCCCTCTCAATAAATAAATCTCCTCATTCGATACTAAGAGGTGGCCAAGATCAGCAGTGTTCATTTTCCAGAATGGGCCCTAGATAGCTCATATATGATGGCCAAAGGAATACCTAGCCTAATTGGGGTAAACACTACATATACTGATGTTAATTCACAATACCTCTCTGGTACTCAAGGCCCACTTGGCATGTGTGTGTATTCTCCTGTTAGATGTTCTTACTGGGTGTTTCAGAGTTACAGAGGCGCCATAATGGTCATCAACTCTTGGCCAGATGACTGCAAAGTGTGGAACTCCTTCCCTACTCTCTTGTTTACTCATTGAATCAGTACAAAGTGAGTTTACTATTTCTCTGGGTCTCATTTAAATGAAAATATCGATGTTAATATTTTCCTAAATGTGTAATAAAATGTACCTAAGTTCATAGTAGAAGTTCTACTAGAAGTGAGGAGTATTTATGAACCTTGTGATTTTTTTTTTTTTGGTTTGTGACAGGTTTATTAATGTAGAATAGATATGAAAAGAGCTATATATTTAATGCATGCAGTTTTCTGAGTTTAAACATTTGCAAACAACCATGATATCAACACTACAACTAATGAAATAGATATAGATGATTCTGCTCAAAATATTCCCAGTGTGTCCACAATAAAATAAAGTAGCATTGAGCTTCAAGACACATATTCCTTTGTTAAGGACCTGGTTTTATTTTAATAAATTTGATCTTTAAACACACACACACACACACACACACACACACACACACACACAAACACACTTTTTTGGTTGTTGTTGAGACAGAATCTATGTAGACATCTGTTAATGAGTGCATGAAAACTGTGCTTCATTTTCCCAAGTCTTAGAATTATATCTGTGAACGACCATGCCCTCACATACTCATATATCAGCACGTCTGTCTGTCTGGTGTGGTCTATCTCCTTCCAATTTTTTTATTTCTTTAACTGAAACTGAGAAAAAAAAAGATAAAAAGAAAAAGAAAAGTAATAAAAACTATCTTCTCCACTGCTAGGTAAATGGCTCCCCCCTGGGGTTTTGCAAAGAGAGAAGCTCACCACTATTTCTAGCCTAGATTTGCCAGGGACTTCCTAGGTAGGCTCTTTATTCTTTATGTTACTCTAACCAACAGGGTGCACGGCTGGATCCTTCTAGAATGAACAGCTAGGGATTGTTGAGAGAGCATATCTTTGAGACTTGACTTGCTTAGACTGCCTGTTTATCTCTGTGTGATGTGCCATGCACACAAGGGCAAGGTAAATATTATATTAACGATGTCCATCTCCTCAAATACCTAGCAAAGACCTTGGAACAGAGTAGTGTTAAGTTGATTCTTTAGATAATTGCTTGTGTCCTTGATGTTTCTGTAACTATGGGTGGCCTACAGTAGATAATCTTAAGTGTTAGGAAAGTTACTGAGTATATAGATATATTTATCTGCCTCCTGCATTAGTACAAACTGCATAGTGAACACACACCTTGTGTTTTTTGAACAGCCTCTCTTTAAGAGGGTTTTTACACCACTGACTTCTGGGATTGGTGACAATGTATGTACTTTCTGTTCCCAGAGGATAAGGCAAATTCCACATGTGAGAATTTTCTTGTAGATGGTATTTGCTTGAGAGAAGATATGGCTTCTTGTTTGACCATCGTAAATCCTTTAGAAAGGGAATCCAGTTTGATATTAAATGAGCGCAGAGAGGAATACAGAAAGCAACCCATTATTTGTTATTGTTCTTTGGGAGTTGTTCCTACAAATCATTGATTTGAATAGTTGTTAGAGATTTTCCTGTACATTTTTCCAGTGACTTCTTCTATTCTGTTCTGGAAATTACTCCAATTTCAACATCTTCACCAGTCCTGGCAGTCAGCACATTTAACTCTTTTGCAGAGACACTACATCTTTTATCATCTTCTGTTGCCCAGTGTTTTGCTCAAGGTGATAGATGTACAATGAATGTCTGTCTATCAATCTTTGGGTATAAAACTGGAGCACAAAATTTTTCATTTTATTAAAGGATAAACAGGGATTTATGAAGGTATGATGCCTTGTGACACATTATTTAGTTGATTCATAAAACTTGGATCAGAGTTCTTGATTAGATACAAAATTTTGTGCTTAAATGCTATTATACTAAAATGAAATGACATAGTTACCTTGATTAATTAAAAATCAGAACATTTATTATACATATACATAACAATAAAATGCCTTCAAAATAATATATTCCTCTGAAAGATACTATCAAAGTATTGGGAACTTACATAGAATATGCATACTTAAGTATGAAGAGGAAACAGTAAAACATGAAGAGAATTAATTTTGTATCCAGACACCTTGCTGAAGGAGTTTATCAGCTGTAGGAGTTCTCTGGTGGAATTTTTGGGGTCGCTTATGTATACTATCATATCGTCTGCAAAGAGGGATAATTTGACTTCTTCATTTCCAATTTGTATCTCCCTGGTCTCTTTTAGTTGTCTTATTGCTCTTTCTAGAACTTCAAGTACTATGTTGAAGAGATATGGAGAGAGTAGGCATCTTTGCGTTGTCCCTGATTTTAGGGGAAATGCTTTAAGTTTCTCTCCATTTAATTTGATATTGGTTATGCCTTGTTGTGTCTTGCCTTTATTATGTTTAAGTATGGTCCTTGAATATCAGATCTCTCCAAAACTTTTAGCATGAAGAGGTGTTAGATTTTATCAAATGCTTTTTCCATATCTAGTGAGATGATCATATGTTTTTTTCTTTCAGTTTGTTTATATGTTGGATTATGTTGATGGATTTTTATATATTGAACAACCCCTGCATCTCTGGGATGAAGCCTACTTGATCATACTGTATGATATTTTTGATGTGTTCTTAGATTCGGTTTGTAAGTATTTTATTGAATATTTTTGAAAAGCATCTTCAACAAATGGTGCTGATCTAACTGGATGTCAACAGGTAGAAGGATGAAAATAGACCCATATTTACCACCTTGCACAAAATTTAAGTTCAAGTGAATTGAACATGTAAACATAAATCTGGACACACTAAATATAATAGAAGAGAAAGTGGGGAAAAGCCTCAAACTCATTGACACAGGTGACAACTTCCTGAACAGAACACCAACAGCTCAGGCTCTAAATGGGACCTCATGAAACTGCAAAGCTTCTGTAAGGCAAAGGACACTGTTATTAGAACAAAATAGCAGCTTATAGACTGGGAAAAGATCTTCACCAACCCCACATCTGACAGAGGGCTAATATCCAAAATTTACAAAGAACTCAAGAAATTAACACCAAGAAACCAAACAATTCAATCAAAAAATGGGTTGCCTGTTAGTGGGACACTCCACCCTAGTGAAACTGCCATGCATGCCCCTTTGCAAGAGGAAGCTCTTAGACCTCATTTGCCTAATAAACTGAGGGGGACGGATACATGGAGGCACCCCACACTGGAGGGGTTGGATGGGTGGGAGGGTAAGAACTGGAAGGGGTGGTAATGGAGATGTAACTTGAAGTAATAAATAAATGTTAAAAAAATGGGGTTCAGAGCTAAACTGAGAATTAACAAAAGAGGAATCTCTAAAGCTTGAGACACTTGACAAAATGCACAACATCTTTAGTCATCAAATGCAACTGAAAACAACTCTGAGATTCCACGTCACACCCGTCAGAATGGATAAGATCAAAAATTGAAGTGATAGCACAGGCTGGCTAGGATGTGGAGAAAGGGGAACATTCATCCGTTTCTGGAGGGAGTGTAAACTTGTACAACAACTCTGGAAATCAGTCTGGCTATATCTCAGAAAACTTGGAATAGTTCTACCTCAAGACCCAGACATACCACTCCTGGGCATATATCCAAAAGATTCTTCACCAAAGTACAAGGACATCTCCTCAACTATGTTCTTAGCAGCTTTATTTATAATAGGTAGAAACTGGAAACAATCCAGATGCCCTTCAACCAAAGAATGAATAAAAAAACAAAACAAAACAAAACTGTGGTACATTTACACAATGGAATACAACTCAGCTATCAGAAACAAGGAAACCATGCAATTTGCAACCAAATGGATGGAACTAGAAAAGCTTATCCTGAATGAGCTAACCCAGATCCAGAAAGATACACATGGCATGTATTCACTTATAACTGGAGTTTAGACATATAGTGCAGGATAATGATCCTACAACCCACAGACCCAAAAGAACAGGAACCTAGGATAGCTATCCTATGAGAAATTCCACCCATCAGAACAAAGCAAAGGCTGAGGCACACAGTCAAAAGTTAGTTGAACTTTGGGATCCCTATGTAAGTGAGGGAGGAGGAATAGAAAACTCGGAGGGGGCAAGATCAAAATATGAAGATCAACAGAATCAACACATCTAGACCCCTAGAGGTATACAGAGACTGAAACTCTAAAATGGAAAGAAAGAAAACCCAATATGCCAAGTAATTTGAATACTGATAGTTAAGTTTCTTTGAATGGTACATATAAATGTATGTAAATTGGCCTGCCTAGTTAAGAAAAAGATATGCAAATAGATGCCCCTAGAAACCTGTTATCCTTTGTATTGAAGTGGAATGCAGGATCCTTAATTTTACTCAGATTATTTTTCTGCTTTCTACAATGTCCCTCCCAGTATTACTTAGAGCATTATAATTGATTGTTCATCCACATGTCCATCTTACATGTACTCTCTGGTAGGCACTCTATAGGCTGCTGGAGTGGCAAAGATTAAATTCAGAAGATATTTGTCCTTCAAAGCTCGAACTACAACAGTTTATGAAAGATTTGCATGTTTTTTTTCTTTTTTTCTCTTTCATCATTGAGATCCTTTTGTGCCTGGGATATTTTGCTCAATGCACACACTTTGGGGAACATATATGACTAAATACATTTGAAATAAAAATGCACTATGAGTGAGATAAGGTTGAGAACTAACTCATGGATGAATCTTTTGTCATTGATGATCCACTGTCAGTATCTTTTTTTTTTTCAAATCTCCTCCTTTTTCACATGATTCTGATTCCATTTTCTAGGATCCTCCTTTGGCTGCACCATCTCCAAGTATGTCATCTGTCTTCATGCTTAACCAAGATGTCTGCAGACTTTTCAGGTGTATTTATGTAACTACAGCTACTACAAACTGAATCTGATAGACAATTCTAAGAGAAACAAAGGAAGAGAAAGTGGTGACTGATTTCTGTTGAAGAATGCACTTTCAGAGACAAATGTAAAATTCCTTCTGATCTTTTCATAAATTATGTGATCATGAGTAAGTCTGAATCACTTTGGAATAGAGCCTACCTTGATGGATTGTTGGGAGGATGAGATAAAATGATGTAAATGAAATATATCTCAGACACTTTCATCAAACAGTAAGCTTATATATATATATATATATATAT
Source organism: Lophiomys imhausi (assembly GCA_907164525.1). Taxonomy (NCBI): domain Eukaryota; kingdom Metazoa; phylum Chordata; class Mammalia; order Rodentia; family Muridae; genus Lophiomys; species Lophiomys imhausi. The sequence goes on from CAJQZJ010004888.1 coordinate 13,242,545, forward strand.
ATAGTTAACTTTGTGATACATCTACTTGAGGAAATGTAAAATCTCAACCCAAGTGTAAAGTGAAATTTCTTATCTTCTTTCCCAAACTGCCCACATGTATCTCTACCTGTGTCAACACATGGTCATCACACTATCCTTCCAGTTGTTCAAACCCATACCTGTTGAGGAATATTTGCTTTTCTCTTCTTCTTATATTTGACATTTAAACACATAGAAAACTTGTGTCCTCATTCAAAATATAATCCCAATGCAACTATTCTTATAGGCTCCTCTTTCCCATCTTGTTCCAAGCTACTGTAGTCTATAACTAAACCTTAGTTGTTGCAGTAGCCTTAAAAATATTGGGAGCTGGAGAGATGGCTCAGAGGTTAAGAGCACAGACTGCTCTTCCAGAGGTCCTGAATTCAATTCCCAGCAACCACATGGTGGCTCACAACCATCCGTAATGAAATCTGGTGCCCTCTTCTGACCTGCACGTATACCTGCAGACAGAACATTGTATACATAAAAAATAAATCTTTAAAAAATATTATGTATCACATGTGATCCTTCAAAGCATCGGGTTAGATACACTATTGGTTAATCTTAAATCATACTTCTTCTCACTCAGGATACTTCAGATTATCCAGTGGCCCTGTGTGGAACAACCTATTTCCTTTCTGATCTTATCCATCTGCTCTTTCCCTTGCCTTTGTTCTTTCTTATTTATCCTTGCTGTTGTCCTCACTGTCGCCCAAGTACACTCCCTCTGTAGATCCTTTCCACTGGCTGTTCCCCCTTCTTGCCTTCCTCTTATTCCTGTATGATTGGTTTTCCCACCCTTTCCCAGTGTGTGCTCAGATGACACCTTCTTAATAATGTAATGTGACACACTAAATTTAATATTCCATTCCCTCCTCAGGACTTTGTGTTCTCCTCACCTGTTTTATTCCTCCTTTCCCATAATATTTAACTTTTTTCTAACAGGAGAGGAAACATGTTGATTTAGTCTAATTTTAGTTGTATATTTCTACCTTCCGTAACTTACTCCCCTGCTCCACATAGAAAAGACAGCAATCTTGCATATCTTTCGCCTATGTCTCCATCTAGAAACAAAGAAGTTCCACAAATACTTGTCAGATGAGAGCACCTGGTCAATAGGCAGGGCTTAGTCCTCATCATTTACTCTTTCTTATTACAACTTCAGTTAAAAACAAAACAAAACAAAACTCTACCCTATATTTCTAAAAGACGAGGTAGCAAGCAGCTCTACTGCCCTCTGACCCTTGCTCTAACAAGCATCATTCAGTCTGGGGGATTTCCAATGCCCCTGAGATGAAATTCTCTACTGGGGAGATTTGTTGACCTTGGCCGGGGGTAATCTTTCATTAGGACAAAGGCTACATCCTTCTTCCTCATAGTGCCTCATGCCATGTTCCATCATACCTCATGAATAGAAGTATTGTACTCCTCACTGGAAAGCACGTATCTTCTCTTTTATTTGTTCTTTTAGAGACAGATATCATGTCATTCAGGCCCTTGAGTTTCATGGACTGTCTTTCTTGAAATAGTTTCATTTTCTTTTGGTATATTTGTAAGAGAAATGTTTGCCCTTCTAGTAAGATTCACTGTGGTGTCTCAACCTATGTGACCTACTGGTCGACCAGAACCTCATAAAGGGCAAGGTGAACTATTAATAACAGTACACTTCCAAATGACGCATGCTGTGTTACACTTTATAAAACACCTTGCTATTTGTTGACTTATTCATTCCTCCGAAGGGATTCTTCTTGCTGTGGTGGTTGAAAGTCAGTGACATTTAGAATTAGACAGCCCTGAATCCTTATCTTAGCTTGCATATTTATCAAGTATGTAATCTTGGATGTCCTTAATGGTCTCTTTATGGATCCCTTGAATCATGTCTAATAACAGAATGACCTTAAAAATTCAGAGTTTCAGAGTGACCATAAACTGTTTTATACAGATATAAGTGAGTTTGAAGTTGAGGCATATCAAGGTTCAAACATACACAGCTCTGTTCTGGGACAACCAGATCACTCTCCTTAATAGTGATTCTTCTATCATTTATAAAGCTCATGTTAACACTAATAACTGGGAAAACAGACACTAGTGAGACTAATAGTAGTGACAAATGTGTCTATCAGTAAGCAATTATGATGACTGAACACATACACTAAAACACATACTGTTAAATGTTCTGTAAATGTCAGTTGTTTAATTAAAACCTGGAGAGAAATATCAGAAAGATCAGTAGCCACGAAGTTCAGAGACACTGGGCTCCAGGGTACCAACTGGTACACGGCAGGAGACCATTTATTGTTTGAAGTGCTTGCTTCTTTTTCTTTTTCTGTATTATCCAAGTCAAGTGCCTCTATGCACCTAGGGGTTCACCATTCCTTTTTTTCTAAGAGGAATTCCATGGAGATAGGGGCTGGGCCTATGAACTTTCTGAGATACTGACACTTTACACAAATGCCACCCATGTTACCCTGACTGGGTGAATGTATCACAGAATAAAGTTCTGAGCTAATGATGTAAACAACAATAGCTGTTTTCTCCAACAAGACAGCCAGAAGAGAAAACTCAGAGGCCTGGAGAGATGGTTAACTCTTAACCTCAGAGGTGAAGACAGCTTGATGCTCTGCTGGAGGACCTGAGTTCAGTTCCCAACACCCACATTCGACTGCCCACAACCACCTGTGATTCCAGCAGCCACCCTCTTCTGGGCTCCAGATTCCCTGCACTCACATGCACAAATTCATACTCACACACCCAAGACACACAGGAAAAACAAAAATCTTAATTTTTCAAAAAGGAAATATGGGGCGCAGTCATGGTGGCAGATTCAGTCTGAACCAATCGTCAGAATCCCATAACAGGAGCCATAAGGAAGATCTATTTAGCCGGTTTATACTTGGGTTGCCAAGTTCTAACATATTTATACCTAAGGGAAGCCTGAAACTCTAAAACTCTACTGATTTATTTCCAGAGAGTAGGCACTTTTCTACCTAGAGAACCCAAGTAAATGACACTGGTTCCTGACTCAAATTTTTAGATGATGATGATGATTACAGCAAACCTTACAGTATTAGGAGAGGTAAGTTAGAAAGCATGAGTCATTCTCATAAATGGGTCTTGTGAGAGCAGCATTCTCCAGGAAACTGTGGTACTGTGGTAAATGTGTGTGTGTGTGTGTGTGTGTGTGTGTGTGTGTGTGTGTGTGTGT
>CAJQZJ010004888.1:13245780-13261137 GCA_907164525.1 Lophiomys imhausi
GTGTGTGTGTGTGTGTGTGTGTGTGTGTGTGTGTGTGTGTGTGTGTGATTAATGAGCCCTGGGCCCATCAGAAGAAGAAATGAATATGAAGGAGAATTCTCTCCCTGATGGGAATTGGAGAAGCATGGTCTCTGTTCCAGAGAGTTCAACAGGACCTGAGGACAACCATTTGTTACATTTTAAGAATTGAAGTTAGAGACTGCTAGGTGAATGAACTTGCCCACAAATTTCTTGGGTTCCCATATGGTAATAACTAAGCTCATCCTGAGTGAGCTAACCTGGGCCCAGAAGGATGCACATGGCATCTATTTACTTATAGTCGGATTTTAGCCATATAGTACAGGATAAATATACTACAATCAATGCACCAAAGGGAACATGAACATAGACTTTTTTCCTGTCAGTGAGACACTTTGCTCTAGTGGTGTTGCCTTATATGCCCCCAGTGTATGAGGGGGCTCTTGGCCCTCATATGACTGCTGAACTGGGGCAAGGGACAGTTATGTAGGGACACTCCACTCCAGAGGAGTGGGATGGAAGGGATAGGGGGTGGAGGGACTGGGAGGGGTGGAAAGAGGACACTTCGATGGAGATGTAACCTGAAGTAATTAAAAAAAAAAGAAAAAAAAAAAGGAACTGTACCTTTTAGGAAAGAGGCTTTAACTAACTCAGAGTAGGTATTTGTGCTCCAGGAGGATGTGTCTTCTATATTTCTTTCTTTCTCCCTTGGGCCATTCTATTTGACCTTATTATTATTATTTCAAGCAAGCAAACAGGCAAGCAAGCAAGCAGACAGACAGACAGCCATGGATCTTTCTCAGGCCTGTGTTATGGGGCTTCAGTGGGGTTCAGAGGTAACACAGAGAGTAGGGGAGAAGGGAACCCCTTACTCTTTTTCTTGCATCACTTTAATTCACCAAGAAGAACATCAGAGGCACAGCCCTAGCTAAACTTGTGTGGTAGTCTCTTCTCCAGGAGAACAGACAGTCACGTTGGCTTCCTGGGATAGCATGTAGAGCCACTTTGTGGGAAAATAATGGTGCTGGAGAGAATCTGGTTACAATGAAGATGCAGGGCAGACTGGGCTTCACAGCAGAAGTTGACAGCTTTCAGTGTGGGCTTTGGGCAGCATTCTAGGCACTAGGATTCAGATAAAATCTTGGTCTTTCAGAATATTATTACTTCTGGAAGAGGGAGACGGAGTACAGGGAGCGGATGAAGCAGAGGGTGATACACAGATGAGCAGGACCATTTCAAATGACTGTAAGTGGTGCTGCCAAAGCAAATGGAAAGAAAGGAGGAATATGTACAGGTGGGCCTATGGGCAAAAATGGATAACCAGGGAAGCCTCCTGACCTGAAGGACATGTTAAAGAAGGAGCCCTACTGGACAATTCAGGGACCACATCTTCCACTGTAGTAACTGCCCCAGCCTAGGGAAGAACCTGGCAGTTTCAACAAAGACAGGGGTGTCCAGTGTGGCTGGAATTTATGCAGTAGGTTGAGAATAGAATTTTGTTTTACTGTGTTTAGTCAGAGACCATTTTGAATTTTAGATAAAGGCATAATAGGATGTGATCTATTATCTATAGATAGATATTCCCTAGAACCTAGTACTAGCTGGTTGAAGATAGATGTCAGGTAGAGAAGGAAGAGAAGCAGTGAGACGAGGCAGATGGGTTGATGAAGTGACCTCAGTTAAAGAAGGGCTCAGGCCAGTGAAGATAGTACAGTCTCAAGTAAGCAACTCTGCTTGCCATGCCTGTAGTCATCAGCTGGTGGTTGGCTACTGGTGACATCCTTGCTTGCTATCCCTTTAGTGCCATGCTCCACATACGTCCATGCTGCTCTCTTTCTTCTGCAATAAGAGGCAGGTACTGACTGACCAAAGGGGTCATAGCTGTCAAGTGGGAAGCCAATGCTGGGTCAGGAAAACTCTAGGATGCCACAGGGGACCATCTGTTTGTGATGTGTGTGTTAAGAGTTTTGTTTATTAAAAAAAAAAAAAAAACAGTTGTGAGAATGTTTTTGTTTAATCCCAGGGGTGAGTCTGCTTCAAATAAGACCACAGGTGTAAACTATTAACTGTGTCTCATGAGCTAGCAGGGGCGTGGCTTACCCATCTGAGTAAGTTTAACTGTGAGGGCTTGAGAGAGGGGTTAAAAAGCCAGAACCCTGAGAAGTAGGGTGCAACAAAGAAGAAAGAGGTTGCTGTTCCCCTTGCTGCTGGTGCTCCCCCTAACTGCTGCTGTTTCCTGCTTATTAGGGGCCTTGGATTCTTTGAGAGCAATACCAATCTCAGTAGTCACAATATCCAGAAGTCCAGCAAACCAGGAAACAGCTCAAAGAGAACTCCGTCCTTTTCCCCTTTATCCTTCTTTCTCTCCCACCTAGTGCTGAGGGTTTGGAAGGAACAAGGATTGGAAGGGAGACAGAGGTATTAAGTATAATTAAATAGAGTAAATAATAAAACAAAAATAATGAAATCCACCATGTTACAAGATGTGCATGGACCTAGAGGAGGGGTAAGCCTCTAAGAAAGCATTTGAGTTAACTGACTCAAGAAGCTCTGGGGACCTGTCTCTCTTCAGGACATGATCATCTTTATTGGCATCATGTGGAACTGCCTATAAACAAACAGCTTCTTGGGCACTTCCCACATAACAAATCACTTTAATCTGCACCGAATCTTACATCCTTGGAAATTTTTAATGAAAGATTCTATTTTTAAGCACTTCTTTTTATCTAGCTTCAGATCATATGGGCAAAAATTACCTTTAATGTAGTTTCCCCTGTTTTAGCTGCAATTGGTTGAGTCCCAGATCCTTCTTAGTAATTAGATTGCATTCTGCCACCATCTCCTTTCTTATCCATCAGTGATAATCACACACTTTAATTCCTGGGTTATTTTTCATGTCTCTTTCCCTTCATGTACCTGTAGAGAAATGTTAGGATTAAAATATACATTAAGCTAGTTAATGGGGGTTACATTAGTGACAGGCCATTGCCTTGTTCCTTCAAGAATATTTTAGCAACAATGGCCCAATCAGCTACCAGATAACATTCCTTGAAGAGTTATTGGATGGGTTCTAAATTCTTAGTTCTTTCAGTACTTCTAAGAGGATATTGAAGCACTGTTCTCTCAGTCTTCATTTTGTATATTTTCTCCACACATTTACACAATTCTGACCAAGGAGATATAGTATGTCATGTAGGTTAGTAGTGAACACAGGATTTTAAGTCACCTTCCTTAAAATTTTCTAATTACATTTACTTAAGTTAGAGAAATAGTGAGAGGTTTGGAAGAAACAACAAATGTAGAGGCCTCAACTTTAGTTTTCAATCATTGAATAAATTGCACAGCCTCTGAAACGTGATATTTTACATTCCATATTTCATTTTATTATTTGGGATAATTTAAATTTTATCTTTAAACTTCATATGATCTGTATAGTTTAAACCTCTAGATTTTATCATCTTACTTCCTAGAGAGCTCATAGCAAAAAGACTGGACTTATGTGCTCCATAAAAATATTTTTTGTACATATACATACACACATGCACATATGTACACACACACACACACACACACACACACACACACACACACACATATATATATATATATATATATATATACGAACATTGTTCCTAGACAACATGCTGCCTGATCCACAGTGTTGGGTCTCCATTGTACTTACTTAAATTATCTTCTGTTCACTTTATGGTTATACAGTATTTGCTTCCCCTCCATATAATGTATTCCTTAGAGCTAGTTATTTAGAATACTGTTGTACCCTCTAAATATTTGAATGCAAAGATATGAGATAGGTGCTGAGCATGGAAGTAAATGAATATTTCTCATTGGAAATCCTTCCTATTCGTACTTCTTTCAACATCCCATTGAATAACACCCTTTACTATGCAAGACTTATCCTTTGCATCTTCAAGACCCAACACACTCAGAGAGACACAATAAATGGTCAAAAAAAAAAAACTCTCCTGGATTGAGACCATATGATCCCAGTGCTGTCCTGCTAAAAGCACCATTTCAATATTCCCCAAATGACCTCTGCAGTCTTTAAAAAAAAAAAAAGCCCTTAAACCCAAGACCCATGCCAGGAAGTTCTTCTAAATATAAGACTACAATGATATTCTATAGGGAAAATTTCAGCTGTTGCTTGTATTGCCTTTGAGCTGCATAATGGCTGCTCTTGTAATAATGAAGTCCGAAAGATATCTCATCTGTCATTTCACAGCTTGATGAATGGCATATGTTTCTGGGCAAGAATAAAAGAGGCTCCAAAATCTCTCTTAGGATAGAACAAAATTGCGTATGGCATTATGGTCATGCTGGAAGTCACAATTGTAAGTGGAAATCAAGTATAAGAGAGACTGACCAATTTACCCTCCTAGTAATTCATGAGTACTTCATAATTGGAAGAGATTCATGACAGACCTGTTTATCTCCCCCTCGTGTGGCCAGGGATGCTGAGGCCTCTGCTGCTTTCTGGGCAATGACTCTCATGTGAAGGATTGCTTTATAGCAGAGTCAGGGTGCAGAGAGACACCTGGACTGGGGATCAAGGGTTTTTTTTTTTTTTTTTTTTTTTTAAGTGTGGTGTCTGCTTTCAGAAGCTTATGCAATGGTAAGCCAGTGACACTGTGAGAAACTTTCTGTGGATGTTTACTGGCTTGTTCCTGAATTTATGTTTCCAACTCAAAGAAGCCAAGGGATCAAAGATGACATCAAGAAAGAATAATCTTACAGCAGTGTTACCACAGTACCCTCAGAGTGTTAGGCAATTTTGTTTGGGAGAGACCAGTTCAGAGGTCACAGAGTTTACAAGTGTAGAGTTTTAGAAATATAAAAACTCTCAGTGAGAACTGGAGAATGCCTGAGTTAGGGAAATGTTGACATTCACAGAGTACTACTCCTGCTTTTCATGTTATTCTTCATAGAGAAGTGAGGAGAGGCCCATTTGTTCCTTGGGTAATAATTTAGCCCCCTGTGGTTGCTGTAAAGTGATATCTTCCCAGAAGAATAAAACACATCACAGATTTCAAATACTTAGCAAGAAATAAATACAGAATTCCTCATTAATAGTAATTCATTGTTAAGTGTTAATTGTTTTTGATGAATCAAGTTTTAATGAAAATAATTAAAGGTGATCTTACCCAGTTCTTTTACTTTTTATCTTGTTTTGAGTCATAATATCATGTAGACCCTGCTGGCCTTAAATTCTTATGTGACCTGGGTTGTCCTTAAATTTACAATGAAGTGTGTGCTTCTCAATGCTGGGACTATAGGCTTACAACATGCCTGCTTTGGCTCTTTCTCTTTTTATAATTCAGGTACTGTAATATCTTAAGGTAATGTAGCTTGCCTTGTATTTTAGGAAGAGGAGCTCAGAAGACAGAGAAAATTTAGGTGCAGCCATGAGGCCAGTGAAAGCAGGGGCTAGGAGTTAGGGATTCTGATTTGGGTCCTCGTTCTGCCTCTCTGCATTTATCCTGGCTTCCTCCATGCCTGTCTATGCTTAATTCTCATCACTGATCCATGTGGGTCTCTCCTGATTCTGCACCCATGCATTATTGCCCACAGTTTGGCTCTACCATCACCCTCGACATTGTTAACTGTCATTACCATTGCTACTGTTCCACGGTAGCTTGTTTCACTAATATAATGCAACACTATTCTTAGAGCACAGCGTCTTCCTATACTTCAAGGATGTTTGGGACATTTGTAACAGTGGGGTTCCTTCCAACATTTGAAAAATATTTGTTCAGTATTGATTCCCTGAAATATAAACCAGAGCAAAATCATATTATTGTTTATTACTTGCTTTTGAGCCAAATACCAACTTGAAAGAAAAGTGAGTCTTATTTGAAATGATATTTAATGTCATGCATTTTAAAGACTGCCACCAGACTTTTAATTAATATACCATTGGAAAAAAAGATGGAGTACAACAGAGATCATTCTGAAATAAAACAGGGCCAGGGATTTACCACACAAATCGCTCAAAACAGAAAAATCAAAACCACAAGACTTTGAAATATCCTAGTACTTTAAAAAACTTTATGTACATGAAATTATTTCATTCTTGTAAAACACATGTTTTTCATATACTACACATTTTTTTTCTGTTCTAAGTATGCATTCTATTGTTTGCAGTTTATTCATAGGAGTGTGCAGCTATCACCACAATTAATTTATAATATTCTACTCCCCAAAAGAAATAGTGGCCTTTTAGCTGTCACCTCCAAGCTGTCATTTCACTTAAGCCATAAACAGCTTTCTGTCTCTATAGATTTCTTCATTCTTCACTTTCATATACACGAAGTCCTATAACAAGTGATATCTCATAATTTCCATATCACAGAAGGCAGATTCAGGTCATCCATACCAATGTGACAGGCATGGCATGTGAAAGGAGTCTATTACAGCAGCAATCTTCTTTGCATTAGTTGCTTTTAGCAGTTCTGTTCTGCCAGCTAGTTTCCAGGGACTGTCATTTAGTTTTCAATTCTAGGCAGAAAATTTCCTGAACAGAGATAAATATGGCACTGGTAACAAGTGTTCTTTTCCCCCCACACATAGCAAGACTCTATGGTAGATGTGAAACCAATGCAGTTTTCTCCAACCCTGTAAAGTCTGCATGAAAACTTGAATTTACTGATTCTGATTTACTTCAGCTCTAGGAGATGATCTACTTTTATTTTATCCTATTCTATTCTTCCAGTTTGTGTGACTGTCTTCCTGAATTCTCAAATCTGTTACCATTTCTCAACATATCTTGTTTATTTATATTTGGGAAATGAGAGTTGTTATGTTTATGTCATTGAGGAAACAGATGCGCATTGTTGAAAAGAGACTTTCAACTCTTGTGGAGTATTATTTTAGAGAAATGTTAGAGTGACCCTGTAGACCTGGAAAGGAAAATAACACTTGTGGACATTATGGCTAGGAAGCTCTTGGTGGGTTCACTTAGGGAAGTATAAATGAAGCATATGTAAGGTCTCAGATTTTAGTGAACTGAGGAATTCCAGGGATATGAGGAAGTGGTGACAATAAACATAAATGTGTTGGCTACTGAGGTGGTAGCTTGAGGGAAAAGTGGCAGAAATAAAATCATTTTTGAATTGGGAGAAAATGCCTATAACACCCTATCCTGACTGCTGTTATGAGCTTTACAACACAATGTTTGTGACCCCTTACTGGGTATGTGATCTCTTGCACTCCCTAATAGGAATTCTATTGTGTTCATTATAGAAGCCCAAATCCCTTGACACACTATAGGAAGACAGTCTTGTTGTTAAAGGCTGTTTACTGAGAGAATGAAGCAGGCGCGCCAGCTACAAGTATTCTTATGGCAGTGTAAAGGGAGTATTGGTCAAATATCGAAGGGGATTGTTCGTTCAGAGGAAGTCATCAGTGATATCTTCCCGAAAGCACTCTACCTCATCTGACATTATACTTTCTTTTCTTTGTGCCCTAGCACAGTGCCAGACACAGCAGGTAATTTAAATACATTTCACCTTTAACAGGAAAGTGACTAAATGGATAATGTGTGCAGGTATATACTTAATCTGAGTTAGAACTGGGGAAGAAATTATTTTTTTTTAAAATAATATTTGAAAACCTGTCAGGTACCATAGAGTTTAGGTATGTTTCTACGATCCCAAAGAATAGGAGTGAAACACAAAATCAAATAAGCAAAATATCTTCCAGTAAATGAACTTAATTCACATCTGGAATTCTACTGATGGTCTACCGAAGCTCAGATCCATAAGTCATATATATATGATATATATATATTTCATAAAACTTATTTTTCTTCATTTCATTGTAGCAAATAATTATGATTTCATGATAGATGAGTTCATGTTAGTTGGATTCTAATGTTAATAGTATTCTAAGAGAGGAAATTATGAAACGGTATTTGATGTGAAACATATATGGTTTGAGTATATTTTCAGGAAAACTAAATGCAAAATAACCTGTAAATTATATTTCTATATATTGTAATCTTAAAAATTACTTTGCATTTATTTTTGAAAATAATATTTGTCTTATGAAATGTTCAGCTTTGTTTATTAAAATGGGGATGTAAAATACAATTGAAATGAGTAATAATAAAACTTAGTAGAAGTATTCAAATACATATATTTATTTTTAAACAATTAAATGGTGTGTGTGTTTCTGTATGTGTGGTGCTAGAATTTAAAACCAGATTCTCCTTTGTGCTGAGTAAAGACCCTGTCACTCAGCTACTATTCCCATTAATTAGCAGCAATTGATATTTTAAAAATATAAAACATTCATAAAAACAAAATATTCACATTCATTCTATTCAACATTCACCAGGTGAATAGAGTAATATTCCACATGTTCTACACTTAAACTTAAAAATACACATTTTTAAACCAATATAATGGATGCTTTAATATTGTTGTTTGTCAATTGACCTGTACAGTGATCACAGATACTGAGATAATTTTGAATACTTCCAAATTGGAATACAAAGAAATTCAAGAGAAATGAATATTTTAATTCATGAGAAACTGGTGGTTTATTAGGGGACAGATTATTTATCAGAGGGGAAAAATGATGGTAATTCTTTCATTTCTTCCCTTCCTTAAGCATTTTGACCTTTCAGGACCTTCATGCAAAACCACGTCTACTTCCAAAGTCAGAAGTCACTTCCTGCACAAACTTCCACAGCTTCAAACTAGCCTGCCTTTCATTTCTAGAATCCATGTGAAGAGATGTCAATAAACTCTACTGTGAGGACTTAACATGAATAGGTCTCATCTTAGGCTTTTCAAGTTTATCTTCTCAATGGGTTCTCACAGCAAAGCTGTGAACTATTGATCCTGATTCTATAAGTGAGGAAATTAAAGCTCAGTAAGATTAACATCACATAGTCATTAAGTAGCAGAAGTGATTTGGGACCTTCTGTTATTATTCTTTTGCAGCTTTAAAACCCTGTCTCTTATCACATGAAGGATGGAGGTGTCCTTATTTAATGTGGATAACTCAGTTAACTCCTTGCAGACTACTGGGGCAATTGATATATTTTCTCTTGCAATTTTACACTATTGTCTTTGCCTATAAAAAAGTAGTTGCAGACCATTCATTGTAAAACTTGTTTATTGACTTTTTCCTCACTTCCAAGTAGTATTTATTGTGAAACCTATTTTAAATAATTTGGGTAATATTAAAAATGAAAAGGACATGAAATGGCCTAAATCTCAAGCTTCCAATAAGCCTTGCGCATCCGGGAATGTGCATCCGTCCCTCTAGGCTTCTCTTTTTCCTATGTAAGGCAACATATACATTTGTGATTCATTAACCCACATTCTTCAATAGCCTTCTCATACCATGTAATCATGACAATCTCTTATGTCATTGTCTTTCCAAAATATTCAGTTTAATCCCTTTTGCTATTTCCTTTAATTTCACTTCCACAGTTGATATCATTGGTCTCATAATTCTGAGGATTTCGTTTGCCACATTTAAAATAACTATCATCATTAACGTTGCAGTGTTCTGTCTTCATATACTTAATTATTATTTCTTTATAAATGAGATTTTTTTTTGAAAACAGAATGTTTTTTGTCTGTTTTTTCTTGTTCTGTTTTTGGCTTGGAGGCTTCATGTCTATTTCCATATTACCTCTGCAAATGAGGTATATATTCTTATATATTCTTCAATATTTTGTACAAGTAAGCATGTTACATTATATTGGTATGAATATTGTCTTTAAAGACAAGCTGGAAATAATTTCCAAACTTACAGAAATTATTATTTGTTCAGTTAAAGCCTTGTTAACACTGACATTTGTGGAGCTCTGGAAACAATCACTGGGATTTTTGTCATCACTTTATACTGATCTTTCTGAGTCTTGGGAAAAATGCCACCTCACTTCCTCATTTCTGACAGCTGAAACTGGTTATTAGAAGATGTTTCCTTTCTCTACTGTGTGAGAGGTTTGATCTTCACCAGCCAGATGTGACAGCATGTTCTCTAGCTAAAACTTTTTTTTTTTTTTTTACCTCAGTATGGGTTACTGGAATCTGGATTTCTCTGGATCTTATGATAAATGTTTGATCAATTTAAAACAAGAGCAGACAAATCCCTAAATATCCTAACTATGCCAGTGAATTCTTAGAAGTGACTTTAGTGTATTGATTCTCAAAAACAGTTTCTTTGTACCTAGCACTTTTATATATATATATATATATATATATACATATATATATGAATTCCTTTTATTGTGATCCAATTCAATGTTGCCTGAGCTCCCTGTCTGAACTATTTAGTGCTTCCATGAGGCCCCTACTGGTAACACATAGGGTAGCAGGAAAGAATGGAATGCTTAGATTCTGTGGGTTAGAAGGAAATTTGGCAGAAGCATCAAAAACAGGCCTGCTCCCTCTTCTGCCTGCCTTTGGGACTCTTGTCTTTCTACTGGGTTGCCTTGTGAACTCTTAATATGAGCGAGCGGCAGTGCCTAATCTTTTTGCAAATTGATATACCATGTTTGGTATCCCCAGAAGGCCTGCCTTTTTCTGAAGGGAAACAAAGGAGGACCAGATGGGGAGGGAGGAATTTTGTGGAGGAGGGAAAGAAGTGGGGGAGCAGAGGGAGGGAGTAGAAACTGTGTTAGGAATAATATATGAGAGAATAAATTAATTTTAAAAAACAATAAAACTTGGATGTGACTTGGTCAAATCTCTCACAATCCTGTACTTGAGGAACTTTATATTTTCTGTTTCCCCTGAGAAAGGATTGAGCAATGATAGCCCAATGTTTAAAGACTCAACATGCATTTTCTCATGTTTTTTTTTTTTTCTTTCACATAATGGTATTCTGCAACAGTAGGCCTAGTGTAGTTGTTATTTTGTATCCAAAGAAAGTGTGTCTTAGTTAAGATTTTATTGCTGTGAAGATGCCACCATGGCCAATAAACAAGTTGAGGAAAGGGTTTATTTGGTTACACATCCAAATCATAATATATCATTGGAAGAAGTCAGAATAGGAACTCACAGGGCTGGAACCTCAAGGCAGAGGTTGATACAGAGGCCATGGTGGAGTGCTGGTTACTGGCTTGCTCCTCATGTCTTGCTTGGTTTACCTTCTTGTAGAACCCAGGACCACAGCCAAAGAATAGAACCACTCACAATAGTCTGGGTCCTACCCTACTGATCACTAATTGAGAAAATGCCTTACAGCTGGATCTCATGGAGGCCTTTTCCCGACTGAGGCTCCTTCCTCTCTGATGACTTTGGCTTGTGTCAAGTTGACACACAAAATCAGCCAGTGCAGGAAGATACAAGGTGACTGTTTTGCCCAAGGTATATAGCAAGTAAATGGCAGAGCCCAGTGCAGACCCTAGAAGCTGCAGATAAGAGCTTGCCCCTTGTAGCGTTGAGGCTTTGTGTGGACTGTGAAAAGAAACTGTACTTTAATGTAGCAGGAAAGACCTGAGTTCAACTCCAGCTCATGCTCTGCATCCCTGGTCTGCTTTGCATACTGCAGTGTGTCCTGGGATGCACCTTCTAGGTTTGTGACTAGGGATGGAGGATGGTAGTGGATGCCATCACTTTCTCTCCATGTTCCAGAGAGAAAGCTTAACCTATCTGCAATCTTCTTTTTTTCTCTATCATCTGCACAGAAGGGAATTAGAGTCTTGCAGTATTACTTAGTTGTGAAATTCTAGAATAAGTTAGTCATGTAATTCTTCCCTCTCTCCCTCTTCATAAGAAATGGACACTCAGAAGTTTCAAGGCTTGATTACATCTCTTCTTGTCTTGTTTTAGTATGCTGAAGTTTACTTACTATCATTTTAAAATAATCAGTTAATGAGTAACACTTAGGTCCACTTTTAGTAAGCCAACATTGTCCCCTGTCATGCAACTCAGTGCAAATTTGTGAGAGCTTCTGGGATATTATTGCCACCCCCTTTTTCAGAATAGAGAATGGTGGCTCAGGAAAGTAGGAGATGTGACTGAAGTTACACTAACTTGTGTGAGTTAATTTGTGGAAGAACTCTTCCAAATGTAGGTTTCTCCCATTTCTTTCTTTCGTTGTTAAGCATTTATTTATTTATTCAAGTTACATCTTCATCATATCCTCCTCCCCTCCTGGTCTCGCCCTCCTTTCCTCTTCCTCCTCCCTCCTATCCTTCTCCTCAGGCGATGAGGGCCCATGTATACCAAGTCCCCTCAGTTCATCAGTCACATAAGGGTTAAGAGCTTCTTTTTCCACTGGGGCCCAACATGACAGCCCAGCCAGATTGGAGGATGGATGTAGATGCCATCACTTTCTCTCCATGTTTCTTCCAGTAACAGGCACACCTTTTTTGCCCATGTCAGACACCTTGCCCACCGACACTTGCTAAGGGATCTGTGTGAAGGCCAAGTTGCCTATCATTTGTATATGTGTAGGGGGGCCTAGATCTGGTCTATATGTTTCTATATTTCTTCTTCTTCTTTTTCTTTTTCTTCTTCTTCCTTCTCCTCCTCCTCCCCCCCCCTTCCTCCTCCTTGGTTAGTGTTTCAGTCTCTGTAAGCCTCTAGGGGACTGGATTGGTTGGTTTTGTTGATCTTCATGTGGTGTTCTTGTCCCTTTCAGGGCTCTCTATTCCTCCTTCCTTTCTTATACATGATTCTCAGAGATCCATCTAATGTTTGGTTGTGTGTCTCATGTTATAGTAACCACACTTTTTTTTTTGTAACTCCAACTTCTTTTAGGTCATGACAGTTGCCAATAACTGAGGAGGGGACAAGCTTTGTTATATGACATTGGTCAAATTCCTTTCTCTCTTCAGTTTTTCATGTCCTCATTCTCAACAGAGACATTTCAGAATACTTTCACAATGTTGACTTTCAGTACATTTTGTTTCCATACTTGAATTAGTAAGTGAATAAACTAATGGATAAGGTAGGTGTTTTCCTAATTTCTCATGTCTCTTCATTCTACAATAAAAGAAGGCATTGACTATTTAGTATAGTTTTATCTTTATTATTGACAATTTCTTTACAAACAGTCTAAATTGATCCAGGAACCTACTAGCTATTTAGAAGTAATTTCCTTCCCAATTTGGCTTCATGTTTACATTCAGAATGTGTTCATTATAGCAACATGTTGATCTTTGAATGTCCACCTCCATTCTTAGGGAGGAAAAAGCTACTTAATTGACATCTGAACTACTCTGTATATTCTGACTTTTCTTCTGGAGATATTCCCGTTTATAAAGAGACAGCATCCAGTCTACTCTCTAGTATGCACACTTCAGTTGAGAATTTCAAATTCTCCAGGAGGGAAATATTGACATGGTTAAGTTCATCTTAGATCTTTTCAGGAAGACTATTGACTGAACATGGTACAACCTTGGATCGGTAATGAATCTGACATATGACTTTCATCTTTCCAGTCCTAGGTCTATATATTGTTTGTTCCTTAATTAGAAAAGAGTAAGCTATTACTGACTGTAAGAATCCTATTATTTGGGGGCAAAAAGGATATTCTGGTACAAAATAAAAGATGCTGAGATGGAGGGCATATTGGATGGGAGCATGGCATTGAGCCAACAACTCTAAATTCTGGTGACTGTGATGTATCTGGACTAGTTTGCACTGGGAGTGCTGTTCTGTGGGGATGGATTCTGTTTCACAGCTATGTGGTTGGTCCCTCCCAAGGCTTTGTCTACCCATGAGTGAGGGCTGTCATATGAGCAATGTGAGATTTTAGTAAGTAAGGACCTTAGAGGAGGATAGACATTCAGCCTTTTATTTTGGACTGAAGTAAATCTACCTTGAACTACACAGCTGTGGGCTACTCTAGTATTTCAGATAATGTTGACACAGGAATTAGAAATATTGGTCTTGATGTGTGACATAGAATTCCAGCATTTCCTGAGGCCCTTACACAGAATCTGGTCTTTAAATAGATTTCACCTGTGAAGACAGATAAGTTCCACTTTGCTACAGAGTCATAATGTAAGAAGTCATTCTTTAAACTGCTAAGACTGGCCCTAGGTAGATATCACTCAACTCATTCTGAATTCTATTTGCTATACTAAAGAAAAAAAGAATGGTCTGAAATTCCTTATCCCACAATAGGCATGCCTATAGTCTCTCAAGAGTTCTTTACCACTTTCTTTTAAGTCGTGCTCAGTATGTTCTTTGTTTTACAGATTATTCCATTTTTATTTGGGTAGATTTAAAAGAACACACACAGATATGTGCTAATGCATATTAATTTTCATGTGCAACAAATACATTTTTATAAATATTAAAACTTTAAAAAAGATTTTATCCTGTTTATTTGTTTATTTTGTTTCTTTTAAATACAAAGGATATCAGTTTTATGTATTTATACAGGCTAAGTTTTATGTATTTATATGATATATCTCCATCCATCCATCCATGTATTTATATAATATATCTCCATTCGTCCTTCCGTCCATCTGTCTATCTATCTCATACAAAAGCATATAGCACATTCAATTTTCTTTCACAGATCCTGCCCTATATTCTTTCTCTCCTACCTCTGTCATCTTCCTTGCTTCCTACTGGTCCATTTCCCACATTCAGGTCTTCTTGCTTTGTTTTGTGACCCACTGATTTTTAACAAGAACCCTCTGTGTGGCTAAAGGTTTGGAACTATTCATTCCAATATGGTGGACTCATGGTGTTTGATACAGGACCAAGACAATGATTTCCCCTCCCTCATCAGTTGCCAATAGGTTAGTAGGGAGGGGTATAGCCTCATGGGTCCTTAGGTGATTGGCTGTTGACAGGCCAAATCTTGTGCAGGCCTAGTGCAGGCAACCACAGCTGTTGTAAGAGCATGTTTGCAACAGCTTTGTAAATTCTTAGAGACAGCATTTTGCAACCCTTCCCTTGACCTTGTAGCTTGCACATTCTTTCAGCATTGTTCCCTAAGCTTTGCAAAGAATGGTACAACCCAGTAATTGTTCAATAGCAATGCTGTTTCATTTCATGAGTTTGTGTATTTCCTATGATTTCTCTCACTGTTGATTCCAAGATTTATATCATTGTGGTCAGATAAAATACAAAGAGTTATTTTAATTCCCTTAGATTTGTTGAGACTACTTCTGTGCCTTGGTATGTGGTCAGTTTTAGAGCATGGCTCATGGAATTCTGGTAAGATTCTTTTATTTTCTGCCATATTTGAGTTGAAAGTTTTGTAGATGTCTTTTGGTTACATTTGCTTGTGGTGTCATTTAGTTCATACGTTTCTCAAATCATCTTCTTCTTCTTCTTCTTCTTCTTCTTCTTCTTCTTCTTCTTCTTCTTCTTCTTCTTCTTCTTCTTCTTCTTC
>CAJQZJ010004888.1:13294382-13307313 GCA_907164525.1 Lophiomys imhausi
ACACACACACACACACACACACACACACACACACACACACACACACATGCATGCACACATGCACACAAGCACACATATACAAGTTTTGAAAGCAATTAAATAAAAACAATAAAAACAACAAAAATAATTAGGCAACAATTATGAAAATTATAAGGTTTAGTACACATTCCCAATGTCCAGTCCATGTGCATTTGGGAACTGACTTTAACATTCTACTATCTAACCATCTCCATGAGTTTAAAGTTCTATATTCAACTCAGCTTCCATCCTAACTTACATCACCATCTTAAAAACATCTTCTTAGATACAGAACACTCTCGTAATTCCTAAACAACTCACAATTTAACTATGAGACTATAACTATCTAGTCTTCAACCACATCAGAGACCTGAGAAGGATAAATATATCTGATTATACAGGAAGTGCAGGGCCAGCAGCTTCCAAAACTAAGAAATGACAGACAACTGGCTGCCTGGACAGTTCCCAATTTCTCTCAATACATTACAGCATCAATCTTCAGCCTTTTGGCCCCATTTCTCAGACAGACATTAACTGTAAAGCAGGAATTATGTTGGACTGAAAGGGGAACCTGTTTGGTTTAAACTTAAAAAAAAAAGGAAGCGATGGTGGGGGTGTGAGGGGGAAGATGGTGGGAGGGTGGGACCAGAGAGGGGAGTAGGGAGGGGATTGTGATTGAGATGTAACTTGAAGAAATAAAATTATTAAATAAATAAATAAATAAAAATTAAAAACATTAAAAAATCAGAAGCCATCTACAATGCAGAAAACATCTTTCACATGTTTGTCTTTAATTTGTAACTTCATGGCAGAAAGATTTACAGAAAAAAAAAGTCATGACTGACTGATGATAAAGGATTTGGGTTCTTAATGGTGTCAAGAAAAGATACAGCAAGACAGAAAACATAAATGTGTGGATTTTTTTTCATAAACTTTATTTATCATTAAACCTCTCTCTGACTTTTATACTGTATTCCAGTGGTAACTAATCAAGGCCAATAATTTCTGCTTAAATTTTGTTGGAACATTTTGTCAACTCTGTAAGCTGTGACCCTACTGTGTGCAAATAACACTGTATAATTGGAAGAGAGAATAAGAAATGCTTTCTACCTCCAGAACACTCAGAAACAAGTAAGAGGTCAATAAATAGGACTCATTTGCAAAGGCTACAGTAAGTCTGAGGCTGAGCTAAGGCAAATTGTGGAGAGACACTTTGTTCTGGGTTGCTAGACATGATTTCTACCAGCGAATGATACTTCATGTGTGATTTATGACATGGCATAAAAATACAAGTAAGATTTAAAAAAAACACAGGGAAAAGCATCCTAGGTAGATAAATACATTGGAAAATATGACTTTATTAATGAATCCATTGCATCAATACTTATTAAATGTCTAGACACAGCACCGGGCATAAGGGACACAGAAATAAATGAAATGAACATGGGCAGTGTTATTTTTAGACTGTTCTCCAATGCCCCCAAGATATTGTCCGTTCATATTTCTTTCTCTCCTGGATCCCTGATTTGATTGACACTTTCTTTAAATAAATATGGATTGTTCAAATCTCTATGAAGAAAATATTGAGTCTTTTCATGCTATGAGCTCATCATATCATAATAAGGTCATTCTTCAGTAGTGCATTTTGTTCATTATTTTGAAAGTTCATTTTTTTTTCTGTCTTGGGGATTAATGATCTCCTTTTCCCATG
Source organism: Lophiomys imhausi (assembly GCA_907164525.1). Classification (NCBI taxonomy): domain Eukaryota; kingdom Metazoa; phylum Chordata; class Mammalia; order Rodentia; family Muridae; genus Lophiomys; species Lophiomys imhausi. The sequence goes on from CAJQZJ010004888.1 coordinate 13,296,112, forward strand.
CCAAGATGGTTATTGCGACTTTGGAGACCTAGAGCAATTAGAAGCCCCTCCTTCTCAGCTGTCTGGAGAGATGTCCTGATTTTTGTGCTGTCACAGATAATTCTGCCATGGTCAAGATGAAGCAGTGTCTGAAATGACAATATAAGCCCTCTGCCCTGTTTGGCAGATGTAATCATATACACACTGCTGCAGGGACAGCAATGAATGCTACTATTTCTTTGTTTCTGATTCTTTTCCAGCCCTATCTTAAGGGTCTACAACTGGCACAAGGCAAATCAAGACCCTGTGAGCCTATGGAAAACAAATACTATATGCTGCCAAGCATCACAGGCATTCATTGCCCTGTATTAGTTCATCTTCTGAATTCAAGCCAAGGAAGTCTTGGTGAGGATGCACAATAAGGTAAAAATATAGATCTCTTGGACTCTTGCTTCTATGGAGCACTGGTCAACAGGTGGGCTAAATTTTAGAACAAATTAAGTACATGTGATATCATGAGGACACAAGTCTAAGAGACTGTATGACCAGGGCACTTATAAGCATATAATCACAATGTCAATCACAATGTCTTCCATAACAATGCCAGGCGTAGATCAGTCTTCTGACTTTGGTGTTGTTCATCTGACTCTGGCATTCCTCTTCTGAATTTGCTGTTCTCTGTACTGGTCACATCATCTTCTTAGTCCCAAAAGCTTCATTTCTTTAAACCCATCCTCAAACAGGTTTTCTGCTCATTTTGATTATTTGTTATTTCTTTAATCACAGTGTATGTTCCAATTCACAATCTCTGCTAAATATGGCTTTTTCTTATTGTGGCAGAAGAATAGAGTAGAGATTGAGGTAAAAATTAGCATATGAAGAAAGTCAGAGGACAGAGAAAGAGAATGGAATACCCTTCCCACAAAGGCTGACAAGTAACAGAATACATGAAGAGAAGGTGAGTGAATGCTGAGTGAATGTTTATGATACTAGAACATAAGACCTTCAATTCATTGTGCATGTTTCTATGTAGGGATTTTTCTAATAGTCTTTGCTTCTATCGCTACCAATGTGTCTCTGGTCCAATGCCTTGTTTCAGGACACAAGAACCAAGGAATCCCATCTAAACAATGATGCCCCCCCCACTTAAAGATAATATTGCCTACCTCATTCTTTGATATTTTCAGCCAATCTATACTTCCTATGTCCGCCATGTGTTCTGTTCAACAGGCTTTATATCTGCCATTTCTTCATAAAAACGAGTCCACAGACATATATCAATGTCTCATTTTGAAGGGTTTTGGGGATTCTCACAATCTTTCTTCCACTGCTCTGCTATCCTACCTCAACCTAGGGCTTTGCTGCTGCCTTTCCTTCCCACCCCCACATGAGGGAGAGAACCCCATCTGCCTCTACTTTGTCTTCACGGTGACCTTGAACTGGCTCCAGAGGCCTCACAGACCCTGAGTTTTAAGTACTGGGAAGCATCCCATCTATCAGTCTGCTGTTGGTTTCCTTCATCTGACATGTTATCATTATCTTGTGCCTTCTAATGTGACATGAATGCTGCTGTCATTTCCCTGGAATCAAATACAATTTCCTAATACTTACCAGAACAAATTAGCTTGGAACTAGAAAAGACTACTGAATGACTACTTCATTGATACTAATATCCATTAAGACCCTACTGTGTGCTGGTCTTTTGCAATACTGTTTAGCTTAGGGAATTCATACACATTTTACAGAATTTCTCCAGCCCTCAATGCATTCCTTAAACAAGCATGGTTTTTATTATGGTTACCCAGGGGCTACATGTTCTTTCACCAGACAGACTCCAAGCTCTTATTTAATAGAAATTGAAGAAAGGAGGGGGGACAAGTGTGTTTGTATTCAAATGACATACAAGCCTGTCTTATGAGATGTGTAAGTCCAGTTGTAAAAGACATCTGTGCATGGATGGAATGTATACAAGTTTGAAGTGACAATGCCTTTTCAAATATAGAGTGATAATTAGCTTTTTTGATTGTGGATCTGGATGATAAAGTATTCATGCATGTGTGTCTGTGGTTTTGTGTGTGTGTGTGTATCCACATGCCATTCTACCTAACACCTACCCTGTCTCACATCAGCTGTCAGAGTGTATCAACACATTATCCTTTCTATGTCCTGCTAGGAAAGGGCCTTTGGTGTACAGGTTGTTGCTACATCTCTCAATTTTGCTAGTATTTGCCTTAAGTCTTTCTTTTCAGATATTTGCATTAAGGAATTAAAAATAAATCCAATGAGAACACACATGTGTTTTAATTTTCTGAGGTCCCTAAGGCAGAAATTGGTACTGGGGAAAAGCAGATTTTAATTTCTTTTCAAGGCTTGAATCCTACTTATCTACTTCTGAGAAATTGCAGAACAATGGAGGCTGGTCCCCTGAATATCTGATCTCTCCTTAGTCTTGTTCCTCCTTCCTCTGACCTGATTGACAGAGCTAGGGACTCTAGAATTTCAGAACTTGAATAGACATGAAATCTGTTTTGTATAATTCTTGCTTTAATGTACTGGCAGATGAGGTCCTAAGAGGAAAATTGACCTGCACAAGACACATACCTACAAAGTGAGGGAGTTTACAACAACCCTTTAAAAAATGTTTATTTATTACTTCAGGTTACATCTCCATCAGAGTGCCCTATTTCCACCCCTCCCTGCCCCACCCTCCCCCCCACCCCCTATCCCTTCCATCCCACTCCTCCAGAGTGGAGTGTCCCTATATATCAGTCCCCTGCCCCAGTTCAGCAGTCATACGAGGGCTAAGAGCCTCCTCATACACTGGGGGCCTACAAGGCAGCACCACTAGGGCAAAGTGTCTCATTGACAGGTAACAAAGTCTATGTTCCTGTTCCCTTTGATGCATTGCCTGTAGTATAGTTATCCTGCACTATATGGCTAAATTCCTATTATAAGTGAATAGATGCCATGTGCATCCTTGTGAGTCTGGGTTAGCTCACTCAGGATGAACTTCTCTAGTTCCATCCATTCGGCTGCAAATTGCATCATTTCCTTGTTTCTGATGGCTGGATAATATTCCATTGTGTAGATGTACCACAGTGTTTTGTTTTTGTTTTTTTATCCATTCCTCAGTTGGGGGACATCTGGGTTGTTTCCAGTTTCTAGCTTTTACAAATAAGGCTGCTATGAACATAGATGAGGAAACTTCCTTGTGATTTGGTGAGGAATCATTTGGATGTATACCCAGAAGTGGTATGGCTGGGTCCCGAGGCAGAGCTATTCCAAGTTTTTTAAGATATCGCCAGACTGATTTCCATAGTGTTTGTACAAGCTCACACTCCTACCAGCAATGGAGGAGTGTTCCCCTTTCTCCACAACCTCACCAGCATGTGCTGTCATTTGAGTTTTTGATCTTAGCCCTTCTTACAGTGGGAGATGGAATCTCAGAGTCGTCTTGAGTTGCATTTCTCTGATGATTGATGATGCTGAGCATTTCTTCATGTGTCTCTCAGTCATTAGGGATTCCTCCTTTGTGAATTCTTTGTTTAGCTCTGTTCCCCATTTTTTTTATTTGATTATTTGGTTTCTTGGCATTTAGTTTCTTGAGTTCTTTGTAGATTTTGGATATTAGCCCTCTGTCAGATGTGGGGTCTTCAACACATGGTGGTGGTGTAACTGGATGTTGACATGTAAAAGAATGAAATTAGACCCATACTTATCACCTTGCACAAAACTTAAGTCCAAGTGGATCAAAGACCTTAACATAAGGCCGGACACACTAAATCTATTAGAAAGGAAAGTGGACAAAACCCTCAAACTCATCAACACAGGTGAAAACTTCCTGAACAGAATATCAACAGCTCAGGATCTAAGACCAACAACCAATAAATGGGACCTCATGAAAGTGAAAAGCTTCTGTAAGACAAAAGACATTGTCATTCGAACAAAACGGCAGCCTATAGATTGGGAAAAATCTTCCAAAACAGGGTTTTTGTATGTCTTGTTTCTTTGTTGCTTTCATCATGATTTTAAAAAACACATAGCCTATAAGGCATTCCGTAAGTGTTTATTAAATGTGTGGATAAACAAAACATATAAATAAATGCTATAACCCTTTTATTATATGATGTTACCTTTTCTTTGTGACCCAAATCTTAAGAATTCCTCTCCATTGAGGACTGTTCTGTTTGGTTGTTATTCCTGCCTGCTGCTGCCATCAACAGTTTTGTGAATTTGTATTTCATGCTTCACTAATGGTAGGAAGGAGACATTTCCATTTTCTCACACTTAGTTCTTCAAAAGGATGTGTCAAGGAGCCTGAGGTCTAGGAACACCATCAAGTGCTCTTGTCCTATAAAAACCTGTATTCTTGGTCTTTAATCTCTTTTAAAGAAACATTTCCCAGCTTTGGCAACTTCCGGTTGGAGGGGGATCAGCATCAGAAAGGCTTTACAGGAATCATGGCACCAACCAAGGGCAAGGAATTCTACTAGAGGAGAGCAAGAGAGGGTCTCTAGCATTAGAAATAGGACAGGGATCTAGTTGTTCAGAACCAGCCCCAAGGGAAAGACTTGGTTAAATCAAGAGAAGATGAGGTTCAGAGACTGAATTACACACTCAGGTTTGTACTTTCATTCCCTACATTATGTCCTTATATCCTCTCATATGAAGGAACTGAGGATGCAGTGAGACATAGAGCATCCTGGTTAGCTGAAAATTGCATAGATTAAAGGGAGATGGTGGGCATGATTGTATCCAGGCTGCTGAGGATAAAGAGGTTCCTTTCATGCCTTTCTTGTCTCTAAGGGAAAGCACTTTCCTGAACATTTTTAGGTGACTTCCCACATGTTGCTTATCCACTGGAGAGGAAGGAGGGCCATAGTAGTTATTAATAATCATCAAGTTGACAGGATCACAGAAAGGGCAAATCTCTGAAGATGTGTTTGAGGAATCTTCTAGATTGGATTAACTGAGGTAGGAACAATCATCCTAAATGTGGCCAGCTCTAATTTCTAAGAACAGAGTCCCAAACTGCACAAAGGGAAAAAGTCGTTGAGCACAAACATTCATTGCCCTTTGCTGCTTCCTGGATGAAGATGCAGTGTGATTAGCTGCCTCGTGTTCCTGTGGGCATGACATTGCTATGGTGGGTATGTCCTCAAACTGTGAGCCAAAATGGACTCTTCCTTCTTGTAGTTGCTTATATTGGATATTTGATCACAATGAAAAACAACAAAACCATAACGTGTCTTTGAAGAAGTGGGGCTATAGCTGTGATAAACCTGACTATATGCTTTATGGGTCTTTGGAACACGTTTGATAGAAGTAATATGAAAGAGTTTGGATCAATGAGCTAGAAAAGCCTAGAATTTTGAAAGCAGAGCTTAGTGATCAATTCTTTTTTTTTTTTTTGACTTCTACTTGCTAGTGGACAACAAAGTTTAATTCTCATATGTTTTGCAGTTACAAATGCCAAATACCAAAACATTAGTCCAACAAAATTGTAATATTAAGCAGATGAGCAGGTTGTTTTTAGGAATATATGTGTGTGTGTGTGTGTGTGTGTGTGTGTGTGTGTGTGTGTGTGTAACAACAATCAATGAAAAAGAGACCATGGATTTGAAAGAGAGCATGGAAGGGTATATGGCAGAGGAAAGAGAAGGGGGAAATGATGTAACTTAATCTTAAAAATAATAAAAGAAGCAATAAAAAATAGAAAAATAGAAAAAGATGAAAAACATGACTTTAAAAGATTTTTTTCAATGTTGAGAAAAAAGTACATTTTATATTTTCCATGATACGGTAAACTCTGGGCCATTTTAGTTCTTCTGTGACTGCAGTCTTACTTGTTATTACTGACTTCTACTAATAAACCACATTTACAATTAAAGAAGGTCAGTGTGCTAATGACTCTAGTTCTGAAATTCACCTTCAAGTCTAAATCTGGGTCAGTCTTAGTATGAAAGGTATTCTAAAGCCAGGATCAGGTCTCACTTACAATCACCTATGACTGATGGTCTGGTGGGGGCTATGGTGTTCTCTGTGGCTATTAGTGACCTCATAGACATTCATGACCCTGAAGTCTTCCACAAGATTTCCATGTCTGTATTGATTTTCAGTGAGATAATTGAAATGCCTCAGCTGTGCTGGTTGGGTTTTTCAAAAAATGAATTTGATGCATATTAGAGTCACCTGGGAAGAGAGTAATTTCAATTGAGGAAATGCATCCATCAGATTGGCCTGTAGGCAAATTAATGTGGCATTTTCTTGATTAATAATTGCTGTGGGAGGGTCCAGCCAAGTATGGGAAATGCCATCCTTGGGCAGGCGGTTCTGCATTGTATAAGCAGCAGGCTGAGCTCTCTGATAGGAGTTTGGAGGATCAGGCTGCCAAGACAAATTAGTAGAATAGAGACCTAGTTTATAAGGTTTCAGAAGGGAATAAGGACTATATCAGAAATTGAGGCTCTATGTGTTATATTCTGCATTTACTATCTATTCTACCCATGTGCTGGAACTTGAGTGAGTGAGAATCCAAAATTAATTAGTTTGGTAGAGGATATTTAAAGGCAGAATGAGATTTAGGTCATGGCATGGGTACTATGTTCATCCAGGTCTATAGTAAGAAAGACAGAGTAAAGATTGGAAGAGAAAAATATTCTCAAGGTTCATTTTGGCAAGAATAAGAATAAAGTTTAATGTTACAAGTCAAGTTGAAAGGCAGCTGTAATTATTAAAGAGAATAGAACTATTAAAGGGAAACCTGGTGTACTGCCCTGAGAAAATAAAAAGGGTGCCCCAAGGACAAGACCCAACCCATAGAAGACTCTGTCTTATGAAAATGCTAATACATATGAGAGAGATCCTCAACTTGGAAAGCCACAGAATATATTACATATGAGAAGGTAATCATATCAGGAAGTGTTTCCTCGGGACTCAGCTTGGTAGAAAGACAAAGGCCATTGCAACTGTTGTCTGGGGTAGGGCTGCATCTTACCTTGGCATGAGAAATTGGCAGCATTGTCCATGGCCCTGTTCTTAAAGGCATGGCAGATGCAAGAATGAAAGGAATATGGAGACTTGTGCTAAGGTTCCAGAAGGCCCCTGAGGCCAAGCAATGTGTGGCAGAGCCCGATTTTCTATAAGGAGGCCCCAGGAGGCTATTGTGAGAGGCTGCAAGTTTCAAGGGAGGATTTAGAAGGTTAGAGATGCCAAGATTATTGTCTGTTCACTGAGGAAAGCTGATTTCATGGAGGGGAGCAGGCCCCAGAAGAAGGTACATGTGCTATAGGCAGCAAAGCTGGAGGGGCAGAGTTAGCTAAGCCTGTAGAGCTCAGATGATCACACCAAAAACAACAAATGCTGGACTTGGAGCTTTAGACTTGCTGTTTTCCTTACTGAGTTGTGTTCTTACTTTGGTATGATCTCTCCTTACTATGCTTCCATTCTTCTCTTTTAGAATGGGGATGTTTATATTATTGTATATTAGAAATACATAATTTATTTGATTGTTGATTGATTGATTGAGTGAGTGAATGGGTGATATAGGCAAGGTTTCATATAGTCAAGGCTTGGTCTCACACTTGCTATGTAATTGAGGATAACCATGAACTTCTGATTTATTTGTTTTCACATGCCTGGTGCTGAGAGTATAGGCACATACTACCATGCTTCATAGGATTGCTTTTTGATTGTACAGGAGATCACTTTTGTTTTTGTTTTTGTTTTTTTTCGAGATCACTCTTAAAAGATGCCCTTGAGTCTTCAAGGAGCCTCTGCATTTATGATTTTGAACAAGTTTAAGATGAACTGACAAAGATTAAGAAGACTTTGAAGTCAAATTTCATGCTTTTGTCTTTTGAGATGGCCATGAATCTGTGACACAAGAAAGAGAAAGTGATGGCTTAAAAGTGATATGTTTCACTGTCACGTTGACAAGGAACGGACTTGTGATGGTTAAAACTAGAGAGGATCTAGAATCAACCCAAAAGACAAATCTCTTGATATGTCTAAGAAGAATTTTCTAGATTAGGTTGCCTGAGCTAGGAAGAATGCATATGCGCGGCAGCACCCTTCAAGCTGTGGTTGTGATCTACAGAGCATGCACTATGAAGCGGCTGTTCTCAGGATACATTTCTCACACTCTCAGTCCCAGGGTGATTTGGAAATCCCAGTTATTTTACCATTTTCATATGAAGCACCTGTCACTCAAAACTGTAAAGCCCAAACCAAAGCTTAAAGCATGCCTTCTAGTCAGCATAGTTAATAATAAAAGTCAGAACACAGAACTTCCATGCAGCCAGCATAATATCCAAACAGAGGCTGAAACACACTTCTAAACTTTAGGCAGGGCGAGGGTTGTTTGGAGGAAGGACAGAATGACCCTGATGGGACAAGAACTCTGCAAGAAGACCAACAGAAACAACTAACCTAGGTCCATGGGTGCTCACGGAGACTGAAGCACTAATCAACGAGAATGCGAGAACTGAACCTAGGCCCCCCCTACATGTATGTAACTGATGGGCAGCTTGCTTCCTGTGGGTCCCATTGTTAGCAGAGTGGGGAATGTCTCTGACATGGACTCTGATGTCTGGTTTTTGAAATCCTAATGGGTCTGCGGTACCTGGCCCTCAATGGAAGAGGCTGTGCTTAGTCCTGATGCAACTCGATGTGCTGGGGTAGGATAGTACACTAGGTTCCCTTTTCTGTGGAGAGGGGGAAGGAGGTGGGAGGGGTGTGACCCAGGAGGGGAGGGAGGGGGCTATGAATAAATAAATAAACTTAATTAAAATAAAAAGTCCGAACATAGATTTTGCTATGTCTCATACCCAAAGCACATCACCAGATTGCCAGATGTTTCTGTTTTCCAACTCACAGAGAGCTAAATATGGCCAGCTTAAATAAATACCAAATGACAAGTGTTCAGACTCCAGCACCTGTTAGGTATAAGCTGCAATGTGGGAGCAATGAACTGCTCTCTCAGACTGAAGGGCGATGTGGGTGATAAAGGCCAGTGATGGACTAGGGTGAAGTAAGTCTGATTATTCTATCATCTGTCAGGTATACATTTGACACTGAGTAGCTCATTGTACTAACCTTCACGAGACTCGGCTCCCTCATTTGTAAGTAAGACTAATTAAGGGTTATATGATACATTAACAAGAATCACAGTTTTTGTTGTTTTCCTCTCTCTCTCTCTCTTTCTTAAGTGTCCACCCAAATTTTGCAGCCCAAAGTGTTCTTTAGTTGTCAGAAACACTGACACATTCATTTCTTTCATCTCAGTCCTAGAGCAAGTAGGTGACTTCAGAGTCAAGAAATTATTTGTTTTTTTTTTTTTCCTGGTCATAGATGATTCAGTTGGATATATCTTTGATTTCTAGATATCAACTTCCTGTGTATTTTCACAGGTGACATACAGAAATTCATCAGTGAGATATTTCATAAAGGAACAGTATGCACCACCTCACTGACTGACATTAAAATGTCCCTAATGCCAGTTTTATCTGACGCTCAGAAGTGTCTTAAATGAATAGACAGACCCAGATGTTCAGTGAACTTTTATTGCTTATATCGCAGTTTTCATAGCTTGCTTAAACACTGCAGTCCCAATGTCCCTGTGCTTACCTCAGAAAAGCAGACGGTAATTTTGTTTCTTAGAGTGCTTGGAGGTCTTGGAAGTAGTTTTCATCACTAAAGAATGGAGAGGATGTAATTTTCACTTTATTTGTTCGGCTCTTGATTGTTACCTCCTATTTTTTTTTAAAGGAGAGAGTGTTGAATGCTTCATCTGCTTTGGGATTTAAAAAGATGGCTGCTTTGTTTTCTGGGTGGTAAAGTGGCCAGGTCTTGAAAAAGAATGTTTAAAGGAGAAATTTACTGATGGAGTTCTGTGTATGTTTTCTTTCCTTTAATTTCTCCCTTATTTTTAAGATAGAAGGAGTGCAGAAAAAGGAATTAAGCTGTAGGAGAAATCTAGTGCAAATTTCAATCTCCTTTGTCTACAGCTGCCATTTCTATGATGAGCATCTTCAAGTACCTGTGTCCAAGAGTTCAACCTTGGAATAGATGGGATCTGCACCTAACAACAATAAGCTGACCACAGCCTGAAGCATCAGAATGAAAACCCCATCCAACACTACATAGAACACACCAGCAACACTGAAGATGCCACCTGGGAATCTGTCTTTTGTTTTCTAAAAATTAATATACTCAAGATATTCTTGATCAGTTCAAGGTTTGAAAAATGCTGACATTAAACTTATGCTAAAACACCGAAGAGCAGACACACCCTTTTATTTCCCCAAGAGTTGTAATAGAACTCACTTATTCACCTCCAACAACTTACTCTGCCCTTCCAAAGCCACAAAAATAAAAGATCAATAATATTGTAAACAATTTGCTTGTCTCCAGTCTTCTCTCCTTTACCTCCTGTCCTTTGGTTAATGTTCTTTTTCCTCTCTTAGTATTCTAGAATGTTCCAAATGGTGTGGTGGCCAGAGACTACCCCCTAAAACTATCATCCAGCCAAGCTTGTACTAGGTGCTTTTGTATTTCCATGGCCACAGTACCTAACAAAAAGGAGGTAATCTGTTTCATAGCTTCAGAGAGATTAGTTCACTCTACAGAGGAGACAGAGTAGGGAAAGAAACTCAGTTGATAGTGGGAGGAATATGCAGCACAGAATTTACATCGTGGCAGAGCTGGAAGCAGAGAGGCCAACAGACAGGAGCTGGGGGTCAGAGTAACTTAAGGCCCCACCCTCAGTGACCAACTTTTTCCAACTGGGTCCTACCCCTTAAAGTTTCTACAGTCTCCGAAAACAGTGGGAAAGGCCAGGTACCACACATTCAAAGCACTAGACTGTATGTGGGGGTGTATCACATCAACCCAAAGCTCCAAGGAAAGAGAAGTTCACAAGTAGGTTGCAGAGGTAGGGGTTTACCATGCAGGGATGGAGCACTCCAACTGTAGTCTTGACCCCTCCTCCATAGATATCCACATAACAGCTTGATCTGTTCTTATTTATCCACAGAGCTGTCTTCAATGAACCTAGCTGAAATGAATCTTTCCCTCTTCTGGAATGCAATATTTTTCCCCATGTGTTTTTATCTGTTTTCCAATAAGTTAAACATCATACTATGGTATGATATTCTGCAATGCATGTGCATATTCAACACACACACACACACACACACACACACACACACACACACACACACA
>CAJQZJ010004888.1:13307323-13323435 GCA_907164525.1 Lophiomys imhausi
ACACACACACACACACACACACACACACACACACACACACACACACACACACACATCAACCTCACTAATCTTTGTGAGATATCCTGGAAATTAGTACTCCTTTAGGTTCAGAAAGGCTGTGTTGCAGATTAGATTATGTTTCTTCCGTAAGATCAAGAAACCAGTTCATACCTGTCTTCATTACTTCTGTTGCTGTGATAAAATACTGTGTCAGAAACAGCTTGAGGGAAGAAGGGGTTATTTTGACTCACAGTTCTAGAGTACAATCTATCACGAGGGGACAGTCCTAGTGTCGGAAACCTGGGGAAGCTGGTCGAAAATGCATCCATAGGCATGAAACAGTGAGAAAAGGATGTTGGTGCTCAGTTAACTTTATCTTTTGTGTGTAGTCCAGGGCCTTAACTGAGGAAATAGTGCAACTGAGTTTTTCAATTTAATTAACCCAATTAATACAATCCCTCACAGGCATGCTCAAAGAATAAATAATCCCTCCCAGGTATACCTGGAAGCTTGTCTCTTGGGTAATTCCAGATGCTGTCAAGTTGTCAATCAGTAGTAACTATCGCAATGTGAGAGACAGATCTCTCCCATCACACTGCCATTTATATAATCTGTATTCTTTTCTCTTTCACATTACACATTAAAAAAAAAAATTAAGCAGTGGTATGTACCAGAAGCACAAGGGATACAAGTGTCAGTGGAGTCTCCTCCAGTAAGAAATTCATTATTGTATTCAACTGTTAAGCAGGGTGGTGCCTAATTTCCACCCTTTATTGTAGTTAATTACTACTTTCCTCCTGAAATATTTTAAGCCTCCTCATATTAGCCTCTATTCCAAAACCTAAATAAAATGTTTCAATAATCTTAGTATAGGAAAATAACATCTAGTAAAAATACATGCAGAGAAGAGATTAATCTCTTTTACAGATTTTCTGTATCCACCACTTTTACCTTTGATCTTTGACAAAGGATTATATATGTCACTTCTATTCTGAAAGAGGTTATTATAGTCAGAAGTGCCCATAATCAAACTAGTAATGATAGTAGGAAGAGTAAGATGTTATGACTATCAATTTGAACTTAAGTCTTTAGTCAAATTCGAGAAGACAGTTAATATCTATTTAAAAATACTTTTCTTTGCCACCTTTGCCTTTCCTTCTACCATTTTGATGACATGACTGTCAATGTTTTTCTCATTAGGTCTCAGGCCTAAGGAGCTCCTTCTCTTTCCTTGGCTTCTCTTTTTGTGGTTCAAGCTAAGTAGTTGCTATTGAGTTACTAGCAAGGCTATTTATTTTTTCCTTTCCCATTTCCATTTGTGATCAAGCCTATCCAGTGACTAACTTGTCTAGTCAGTTTCCATTTACCGTTTGCTTTTTCATTATAGTCTTAGATTATCCAATGAGATAGTCTTTCATTCCAACAGTGTTTACACTTACATCGTAGAGTATAGAGAAAGTATTGTCTAATAACTGCTATTAGAGTATTTCAGGGTCAACGTCTGTTAACTTTTTTTTGCAATTATATATTACTGTTTCCCATTCTTCATGTTTTATAAAGTTAACATCATTTCTTGGATGTTTTGAATATTATAATATTTGAACATTATAATATAAAAATCTGAGTCTTATTCATAATCTATACAAAGCATTTTATTCAATTGCATTGGCAGGCCTGTGGCCCTGTTACAGGTTGTGAGCTTCTATAGTCTTCCTCTGTGGGTTATGGATCAGTGAAGGTTCCCTTTCCAAAGTCACTGCCCTACTTAGATCTATGTCATGTGTGTATTATCTAGTGGTCACATAATTCAATCCCAAAAGCCTCTTCTGGACAATTTAGGGCTGAGTTCCATGAATACACAGCTCAAATTCAAGAATAGAAATAATGATTTTTATCATACAGATCTTGGATGGATACTTTGAAAATGTGAGACAAAAATGTGAAACAAAAACCATGTTGTAACTACGAAGTGGCATGCCACCAGAAGGTGACATTTTATTATCCCTGGATGTGGTTTCCTTCCAGCTTTAAGAGGGAACTAAAAATAGGATTCCAGGCCTGGCAGAATAAAAATGTGTTTACTCTTTCCAAATCCCATCAGATTTTGTTCTCATCTTTAATCACAATATTTCAAGGGAAAGCAAGTCTTATGCTTCAGTCTGGAATTTCACAGTAGATATTCTGGCCTCTTCCCTTTGTGAACATCCACAGCACCATTACATCCTTCTGAAAGAACAAGGACTAGAATCTTGTGCACATGATATTTAACAAGCAAGCACTGGACCTTTTAAAATGAGGGACTATGCTGTATTCAGACTTCAGGAAAGCATCAGGTTTGAAAGTAAATGACCCTTTATGTTAATAGGCAGTTTCCTCTGTTCTTGAATCTGTCTCAACCTCTAATGTCTCCACATTCCCCATCTGCTCATTTGTTAAACTTTCAGTCTATTCCTGGTGGTTATGGTAGTGGATGGGACAGAAAATATTCATGCATAGGTGGCACTCACACTCTAAGGGGAGAGAGTAGAAGGAAGGCATGGGAAAAGAAAAAGAAAGGGACAGAAAGATCAGCTAATGATAAATGTAAAGCCAAATCACACTATGGTATGAAAACAGAATAATGGGATGTCAGGAAAACCTCTCTGACATACACAAAAGTCTGGAGCAAGCTTACTCCATGCACACTTTGTTCAAGGGAAATTGCTATATTCAAGACTCTGTGGCAGATATTGGGTAACTGTAGCATACAACTGTGGCATTCTAGCCCCCTGAAGGGGGCTAGAATGGAGGTGGCAAAGAGGAAAGTGGGATCACATGATGTCATGGAGTTAGTCACAAACCCATTACACAGCTGTGTGTAAAGTGTGTTCACTTTCTTCATTAGGAGTCCTTTTAAAATTTCATCTATAATATGCTCTTCCCTTAGACCTGAGTGCATCAGAATATATGTAAAATCATACATACGTACATACATAACACATATATGTATTCATACACAATATTGATACACACACACATAAATACACATACCCACACACCCATAATCCTTTGGTAAAGTAATTCAATTTAACAGGTCCCCAGTCTTTCTTGTCTTTTTTATATTATATTATTACATATTATTTATTTATTCATTTTACATCCTGATCATGGTCCCCTCCCTCCTCTCCACCCGGTCACAATCTCCCACCCTCTTCCACCCCTCCCCCTTTCCTTCTCCCCAGAAAGGGGAAAGTCCTATCAGTCCATCTATAAACACAAGCAAGTAATAAGACTAACCAAGTATGTGCATCAATGTCTATGTTTTTTCTGAAGCTTTTTGCAAATTTCTAGTGTAGTTTATGTCCTTAGTGTTTTGAGCCTAAAATTTAATGTTTATTACATTTGATCTCAAATTCTTTAAAAAAATTTAATTAGTTGAATTTTTCATTTTTGAAGATTTCATACATGAATACTGTATTTACGTCCCTTCTACCACCCTTCTTTTTCCTCATCCAACTCTTCCTGGGCCCCTAGAACTCCTACTCAAGTTCAAGATCTCTTTTTGAATACATATACATTCATATGTATGTATATATACATATATACACACATATATATGTGCATATTAAATAGTCATAGTTTGCCCATTTAGTGATGTTCATTTGTATTGTGTTTAGGGCTGACCACTTGGGATTGGACAATCTGTCAGGGGACTCATCCCTGGACAAGACTTATTCACTCTTTCTCAGTGGTCACCAATTGTCTGTGTCTCATATAGGGTGGGTCCGTGTGAAATTTCCACCATAGACATGGCTGGTATCATCACTAAGCAGGTCTGGCTTAGGCAAGACCTAAGATTTCATGGGCACAGCTTTCCTGTTATACCTAGAAGACTTTACATAGCAGTATCCTTGTTCTCTGACTTTTACATATCTTTCCACTCCTTTTTTTTTTTTTTGGTGATTTTCCTTTAGCCTTGAACACAGCAGCTTCATAGTAAATGTATAAATTGGGCTAGGCAACATGTAATTACTTGTTCTCACCAGCTGTGGTTCTCTGTAACAGACTACTTAATAGGTTATATTATATGCTAACACACTTAGTAGGTTATGCTTAATTTATCAAACAATCTAGACTTTGTGGAGATAGAGATGTACTATATTTTAGCCCTATATAGTTCTCCATCTACTAGAGTTAAAAGGGATGTCATGGCAGATTATTGTATGGTCAAAAAATCCACTTTCTCATCCAATATAGCTAAACCTCATGTCCAAGTCTTGAAGTAGTTATGATCCTTTGATTGAATTCTGGAAGAGACTATGATAGCCATTATGTCCAAGCTTGGCTTCCAGAAATCCCTATAGCTCCATTCTGCCATTCCTTTTGCAATTTGTTACTAGAAAGTAAAGATGAAGTCTCTGGGAATGGAGTTGGGTAATGTTAGGAGTTGAGCAGAAAGGAACCTCAGTCTCTGGATCAACGACAGGGTGTTCTTGCAGGAAGAAAGTACAGAATGAAACTTGATGAGGTATAGAAATGTTGCAATTTATATTACCGTGTAATGTAATTTGCCATGTAATATAAAAAAATCTGTGTTGTTGGGCATGTTAACTGTGTGTTTGTTTTCACATGCTCATCTCCATTATTTGTCTCTATCATGAAGGCTGCAATGCAATCCAGCTATCCCCAATTTATAGAGAACTGTCCTCTTGTGAAGATACAAACCAAGCTTTGTAAACTACATCCTGCTTTAAAAGAAACAAATCTATCCAAAAGAGTAGTGAGTAGTGGGTTAGATAGGAATAAGTAAAATTATGAACAAACAGTATGGAGGTAGTCCCAGAAGTAGAGATGGAAGGCCATGAGGTTTCAGTTAAACCAACATGAGGAGCAGGATGACAAAGAGCGAACATCATTGAGCTCCCCTAACACACCATGTATGGTGCTGCATCATGAACTGCTCAATATTGCCTCCATTGAACCCGTTGAGAAACTCACTGACTCATTCCAGAAGGAGTAAAATGTATCAGAGATTATTCAGGACTGAAGCTGAATGAGACTGTTTTCTTTGAGAAAGTTTGATTAACAAATAATGTGTAGGGCAAGCAGGGATCCCTGGCAGGCATACAGATAAATATAATATTTGTTCCTCTTGCTTATGGTGATGATGATGATATTTCCAAAGGGTGATCGGGAGATGCACCTCCATGGCAGGGTGCTTGCCTAGCATTTTCAGGTCCCTGAGCAACACACACCAAGCTTAGCTGTGCACACACACAAAAAGGGACGTGAGTAAGTCCATGACATGCAAAGCAAATTTGGTTTATCTGTGTTATCTTTGGCGTATTTCAGGATGACAGCTTGAGGGGAAATTCTTGGGAACTTCAGATATCATCTGGCTACAGCACAACTTGCAAATTCTTGTATATTCTCCAGATTTTTGCTTAAAGCTCACGCCCTTTTACCCACTGCCAGAACTCAAAAATTCTGAAAGACTCTGCCTCTTGCTTTAAACTGTCACCAATCTCAATGAATTTCACCATATAAACACTTCTTACATAGGCCTTCTCACTTTAATTTTAAGCAAATTTTGGCTAATGGTCCTTGATGAAGTTTCTCTCCAACTTATCACTAAAAATATCCTTGAAAGTACTTTTTGTAAAAAAAAAGATTAAAAATTATCAACAGCATCAAATATTAAAGCTGTTAAAATGACCAGAATCCAAATTAGTTTTCTTTTGTACTTCTAGGGGTAGATCCCTGGGCCTCCTGGATGCTAGGTCAATGACCTACCACCTTTCCAGGCCCAAAACACATTTAATAGAAG
Source organism: Lophiomys imhausi (assembly GCA_907164525.1). Lineage (NCBI taxonomy): Eukaryota > Metazoa > Chordata > Mammalia > Rodentia > Muridae > Lophiomys > Lophiomys imhausi. The sequence goes on from CAJQZJ010004888.1 coordinate 13,313,130, forward strand.
CCAGAGTGAAACTAGAAAAAAATAAGCATCTGTGTAACCATTGGAAGAAAAAATATGATTTAACATTAAAAAAAAAATAGTTCGCTTAGTTTAAGATTTCTGGGTCATGCAGGCAGTGGTGGTGCACATCTTTAATCCCAGCACTTGGGAAGCAGAGGCAGGCAGATGTCTGTGAGTCTGAGGCAGGCCTGGTCTACAAAGTGAGTCCCTGAACAGTCAGGGCCACACAGAGAGACCCAGTCTTGAAAAACTAAAAACTAAAAACCAGAAAGAAAAAAGAAGATTCATGAATCTGAAGCAAAATTAAATCTAATAGAAAATTGATCATTTACTAGATCTTTTACTGGTATTTTATATAAAAAATGTTTTTTTTTATCTCTTTGTCCAGAGTTAGTTTTCTTTAATATAAATTGAACATTTCATATGTGTACATTTTATTATTTATTTCATTTTATTGTTTCATAGTTCTAAGAATATTAAATCCATGGTAGACAAGCACTGTACCACTGAACACTTAGCCCCTTTTTGTTTTGATTTATATATATTTTTCTTTTATTTTTGAGAGTAAATATAATTACATCATCTCCTATAAGGAGTTAGATTAATATAAATTAGATTTAGTAAATATCTAGGGGTTTCTGACACAGTCTCTTAATGTGCGGCATGAAGATCAACTTGGCTGTGGGCAATTAGCTTATCAGTTTATGGACTAAAAACAAGGTTTATGGCCTGGCATTATTTTCAGCTGCTAAGTGGGCAGAGCTCAGATTAAGCTGAAGCCAGGTGGAATAAGGAGCAATCCTATTTAAGGACAAGTGGATGGAGCCCAGAAGGCTGCATGCTAGAGGGCCCCATGCTAGAGAGCTCCAGTGCCAACGAGTCCTCACGCTAGAAAGGACAACGAGTAGTTTGTATCCTTTGATGAAGAAAGTGCTGATGGACTGACGGCCAGATCTCCCTGAGGCAGAAAGAAGCTGGTGAGCAGAGAAAGCCTCAGGAAGACAGCAAAAGGCCAAGGACTAAACCCTGTGGCTCAGCTTTTGCCTAGAAGGGTTTGACCTGTCTGAACAGTGGCTTGAATGAAACTGTGGCCAGCTTTAAAGACTGAGGCAGAGCGGCAGAATTGTTTATACAAAGGAAATAAGTTGGCTTACAGATGGCTGAGTTATCCCAGAGAAAAGAAAGCCCGAAGCCTTATTTAAGGTGAAACCTCCATAGCCAATTTACCCTGACAGATCTACATCTGAGATATTACAGAAGAAAGACTGCTAAGTGCATTAAAGGGTCTACCTCAGAGACTGTGTTCCTGATGACTGAGGACCTGCCCCAGAAACTGTATACTTCTATATGAAAATAGTTGTAATAGTTTTCAATAGGTTTAGTGGGTAGGTAATAGGGGTTGTAGGCATTTGTAGGGTTAGTAGTTAAGTGTTTATATTTGTTACAAGTGAACATAGTTACCAATAAATAATTGTTGAATGATTTTAAAAAGTTATGTTTCAATGTCTCCCTTTCCTTTTTTTCCTCCAAACATTTCATGTTTTCTTAAATTAAAGCCCTCTTTTCCATTAATTTTTGTTGCATACACATGCACATAGACATTTCTAAGGATAATCTGCTCAGTCTGTACAATGTTAGTCATATGCATGTCTTCAGGGCTGATCATTTGGGATCTTACAACAACGTGCTTTCTCTGGGGAAGACTATTTCTCCCACTCTCAGCACTTTTTAAAGTTTCTAGTTATTGTTTCTGTAGAACTGAGGCCTTGCGGGCTTTCCCATGTCTACTTTGGCTTGTTGTCTATCGTTGGTTTTATTCAGGTGAGAGCACAGAATCTTGCTTCATTTCTCAGGTCATCCTTGGTCTCATAATCTTCCTACCTCAGCCTCCTTCATGCTTGGATTACAGATGTGTACTGCTACATCCAAATCTATACGTATTTACTAAATATCTGATTGTCTGTAGAGGGTGCCCACAGCAGAATGAGGTGAGGTCCACTGAACTCATTATGTTGCCTTCATGCCTAGTAGGTAGTCTTGGGATGGGTTATACCCAATATTACTTTCTTTTTAGATTGTAATCCTTCCATCACTTATTAACAACATAGTCTTAGAGAAAGACTTATTTGGTCAATGACTCTTATTTGGTCATTGCAGTTGGAACAAGGAACATATAATATTGGGGACAGAATAAGAGACTTGCTGGTAGAAATGAACTGCACTACATATGGCATGTTTTTATTTTCAACTGCATCTGGTTCATTTCTTCTTATGTAATGCATGCAAGATAAATGCCCTTGATAATCAAAACTCCACACCATCAAAGAAGGCCACACAAAACTGGGAGACTAAGATTGTTTCTGTCCTTCTTTATGGAGCAATCCAAATATTAAAGACTTCAATGGAGAAACAGCACTACCTCTTTCAGTATATGCTGACAGTCTAGATATTGCCACCAGTCTTCTAGAATTTGCAAGAAACACTGAATAAACTATGAAAGATGGGATTACTTCTCCACTGCTAACACAATAAGAAAGAAAACTCCTCATGCAGAGTATTTAATAACATGTGGTACAAACATACATGTGTGTCATGATTATCAAACTCTCATGTATGCAGCTAAAAGGGATTTTGAGGACATTGTTGAGCTCTTATTGAATAAAGGTGCTGGTCACTCTTTAAAGACACATTTGGATGCAGTACACTGCAGTCTCTCATGGCAGGAGAAAACAGAGTAGTAGAGTGTGAGTTTGCCACAGGAGTTCTCACTACTGTCAGGCCAACACAATCTCCTTATAGGATGGGTTTACACTTCAGTTGCTTGCATTATGAGAAAGGAAACACCTCATGGCAAACATTTAATAACACATAGTACAATCGTGATTATCAAAACCCACACTTATATAAGGGGTTAAGTGGGATTCTGCAGTCATTGCTGAACTTCTATTGACACAAGGCATGGGTTCCTTTTCTCTCTTTCTCTTTTTTCTTTATAATAATAATAATAATAATAATAATAATAATAATAATTATTATTATTACTTGTTTTTTCAAGCAAGGTTTCTCTGTGTAATAGCCCTGGCTGTCCTGGACACACTTTTAGAACAGGCTGGCCCTGAACTCATAGAGACCACCTGACTCTGCCTCCCTAGATGTTGAGATTAAAGGTGTGTGCCACCACACCCTGTGGGTCCCTTCTTAAGGGAGACATTTAGATGGAATGCATTGCACTATGCTAGAGCAGGAAAACACAAAGGACATCCCATTGTTGAAGCATGTATGAAGTCACAGAAACTATAGCAGTAGATACAGGGCCTTCACAGATTCAAACCAGACAGGTTCTCAGCACTGGAAGGGGGAAAATGACCCTATCAAAGAAGCTGTCTCTGATCAACAAATGGCTTGAAAGGGAAAATGAGTTTTCTCCAATCTAGTCTCATTGGGTATAAAATTACATTTAAGAATAGGCCCAGTGCCCAGCAATAGATGACCATAGAATATAAACTCATAAACTCAATGGCATTTTGGAGAGAGAGAGAGAGAGAGAGAGAGAGAGAGAGAGAGAGAGGCTTCCTGATGAGACGGCTAGTTATGCAGTATTTTCCTGTCCACTGTTGTCCACTGTGTCAGAGACTAACAAAGCAGGCAATGGAAACAGGAAAACCCCAACCTCTGTTGAGCAGGCAGAATGGCTGTACATCTGGTCTTCTCCTTTACAAGTGATGCTTATCTGTCACCCAAATGAAAAGTGCCTGGCACATAGCTGCCAAACATGGAAAGCAAAGATATACAACATAGGAAAACTGTGTAGATATTTCATCATATGAAAACGAACAAAGTAGGAAATGAGCAAGGAGCCAACCCACAAAACAAGTGAAACAAATCATCCTGAATGCTCTGGAGATCTTTACATGTATCAATAATATTTTCACATGAATTAGAGGAAAATGTTAGAAAATGAAATAATGTTTAAAAAAACCAAGACATCATGATCTCTATAAAAATAGGAACAGAAAAGCTTAAGTGATAGGTAGTTGAAATTCAGAGACAACAGTCTGGGAAGACAAGAGACCTATGAGAGATAATACGCGGCTGCAAAGGATTTAATAATTCAACAGCATAATTAAAACCTCTATTGTAGACAAAAATCCAGAAAAGTAGTAAGTTGACAGTAAAGACATACCATTAGTAGAAAAGAAATATAAGCGGCTCTACCAATAAAAGCAAAGTAATGGTAATTATTAGAGAAAAAAGGGTATCTATAGAGGAGAAAAAGATGTACTTACAACAATACCAAATGGGTACAAATATACCTTGAACTGTGAGAGTTTTATTTCAGTGTTTGAGACTTAGCTAGCACAGGCCAGCACTGAGCTGGTTACCCATCCTTCCCCAGCTTCCCAGGTGCTGGGATCACAGGCACCAGCCATCACACCTACCAGAAGAGCACGGAAGCATAGTATTCATCTGATCCTTGATTTTTCTTCTCTACATTTAGCATTAGCCTTGTCTACCACTCTACAATTCCTAACCTTTTGTGATCTCAATGCTTAGAAAAGAATACACTGTTCATTTGGGGATACTTGCTAGTCTTCACACTATTTGTGGCTTTTTGAGTTTCTAAGGCATGGAACTTGCTGAGAGCTATGCTGACAGACAAAAAACAATGAATAATTAAAATATGATTGGAGATATGGTACAGGTATACAATGGAATATTATTTATCCAGGAAAAGAAGTTAATTACACTATCTGTGACAACATGGATGAGCTATGAGCGATTATGCTAAGTAAAAATAAACCAGGCACAAAAAGACTAATACTTTATGATTATGAAGAGACTCTAAAATATACAGGTTCAAGGAAGGAGATAGTAGAATGATAATTTCCAGAGATTGGCAGTAGAAGGTTGAGAGAGGAGAGTATGGGATTGTTAATCAAAAAGTAGAAGGAATGCATTTTGAGTTCTGGGCACAGCAGAATGGGTATAGGCATTCAACTGTACACTGCATATATTCAAACAATGAAGAGAGTAATTTTTAATGCAAATATTTCAAGAGAAAAGGCAATGTGGTAATTATGTGGGACACCTTGATTTAATCATTGTACAATAAATGCATACATCAAAATTCTCAACATACCACATAAATGCATATAATTATGACTTACCAATTAGATACAATATTGATGAATCTAAGCTGCCATTCTGTCTAACTAGAATAGAGCAAAATAGAGAACTAAAGGATACATGGTATCTGAAAGCTCATCTATGGGAGAGTGAGGTCTCAGTCCAGGCTCACTGATGCTTCCCCATGAAAAATGATTTTGTTGTTTCTGGTTTTCTCCTTATATTGTTAGAGGCCATTTTACTTTAATGCATGATGATATAAAATAATTATAAAGAGTTTTGTAAAACAATTCATGCCATTCCATAATATTATCTTGTTTGTATTTTGTCATTTGCAAGCTGGAGACCTCACTTTGTTCTTTATCCTGGCCCACACAACTATCTCTGTATTTTCCAAGTATTAGTTCTAGGGTCTGCTATGGACAACACAGTCACTGATGGCTAAGTGTTAAATAAATTAGCATGTTAATTTTTACAAATATGTGCCTTTCCTCCTTGTGATAATGAGCTTTAATTATCAATTTTAGGACAAGTATCTCAATGAAATAGTGTTGACATTGGTTTGGTCTATGAGACCTTGTCTTGATTCCTAAATTAACTGATGCAGAAACAGCTCACCATTGATACCACCTTTCCCAAAGCAGGTTATTCTGAACCATATTACAGGTAAGGAAGTTTCTTTAGCAGTGGTATTGATGGCTGCAGAGTCACAGTTGAGAATGAGAGATATTGAAGGCTTCTGTGACAATCTCCTCCAAAAGAAACAGCATATACAGGATGCAATTGAGGAGAGTCCCCAATGTTCATAGCAGCCTTATTTGTAACAGCTAGAAACTGGAAACAACCCAGCTGTTCCTCAACTGATGAATGGATAAAAAAAATCTGTGGTACATCTACACAATGGAATACTACTCAGCTATGAGAAACAAGGAAATCATGCAATTTGCAGCCAAATGGATAGAACTAGAAAAGCTCATCCTGAATGCGCTAACCCAGACTCAGAAAGATGCACATGGCATCAATACACTTATAATTGGATTTTAGCCATATAGTACAGGATAACTATACTACAGCCAACACATCAAAAGGGACCGGAACATAAACTTTGTTACCTGCTATTGGGACACTGTGCTAGTGGTGCTGCCATGTATGCCCCCAGGGCATGAGGAAGCTCTTAGCCTTCATATGACTGATGAACTGGGACAGGGGCTGATATGCAGAGGGAAAGGGGGGAGGGGTGGAAAGAGGGCACTGTGATGGAGATGTAACTTGAAGTAATAAATAAACATTAAAAAAATTGTCATAGGGATGCTGAAGTATATCTTTTCACAGTTGTTGGCTTCTGGAGAAGGGTGTGGGGGATGAGAAAGGACTGTATTTTTCTTTAAGGGCCACTGAGAATTTGACCATATTCCAGTGAATATATGCGTAACATAAATTGAACTTGATGCATTTTTTTTCTTCTTCTTTGGGGGGGGGGTGCCACAAGATAGACCTAGGAAGATAGGGAAGCGAGTATGTTCAAGATCAATTGTGTGAAATTCCTAAATAATCAATAAAGTCAATATTATGTTTAAAAAAAAAGAAAGCAGAGAAAGTGAGCTGAGGACAAGCAAGCAAATGAGCATGCACATACTCGATTATGCTCTTGATTGTGAACAGGATATGACTAGATGCTTTAAGTTTCTGCCATCTTAACTTGTCTGTAATAATGGATGATAACCTGAAACTATGACTTAAGATAATTCCTCTTCCTGTAAGTACTTTCTGTCAAGGTATTTTATCACACACACACACACACACACACACACACACACACACACACACACACACACGTATGAAACTAAGACTGCCCTACTTTTCAAAAGCATCTTAAATCACTAATTATAGTTAATACAATGTAAATATTTTGTAAATCACTATTTTACTATATTTAGGGAATAACAAGAAAAGTCTGTGCATGTTTAGTATTGATGCAATTCTTCTAAATATTTTTTGAGTTTTTGGCTGAACACACAATATAAATCCAGAGAATTGGGAGAATGATATCCTGTTATTAATTTAATTATTGTTTACTTGGCTTTATCTGTGTTTCCTGCCACTTGTGTTCTGCTATTGATTTTGCTTTGACTTTATTTCTGAATTTGAATGGGAGCTTTTGTCACCTTGTTCTCTCCTGTCCTTCAAAGTACATTTTCTACTGGTATTTTTTTAAAACATATCCAAACTGCTTTTTCATCTCTCTTAACCTCTCCTTAATCTTTCCTCATATGAAATCACTTCCCTTTGATGACTTCAAGCTCTAATGTAAAATATTCTAAGTTCTCTTGACTCTCAATGAGAATATTAATTTTAGCATGTGAAAAGTTTCAACTTCCTCCATAATTATCCGCTTTCAGACTCTTTGGATCTTTCGTGTTTATCTCTGTCCTTTGCCATGCAAAAGAGCAACAGTTGCAAGCTCTTTCAGAGGTTGTATGTGCTCCTATCCACTATTTCCAGGTGCCTGACTCTTTATATGTGGTTATCTATCGTTGGTACTGGTGCTGTTTCAACACAATTTTAATTTTATCTGGCTATTGCTAAATGTTTTCATTACATGCAAGATACCCTTTGTGAATTTCTAAAGAAAATAAGCCTTGTTCTTATTTTAAGTCTTACAACTCATTTTACTATAATTCTGTATCTCATTTCTCTTGAATGGTCTTATATCAATTTTATAATTAAATTATAAAATACCTCAATTAAGAGATACTGAGAAAATTATGTATAATTTTATTTTTTCCATTTTTTTATAGAGAGTACATTAGTCATATAACCTGGAAAATTATTTTGGATATTCATTTGTTATTGACAAGGAGACTGCTGTAAGGAGACTATCTCATATACACAAAAAAGTATATTTAACCAACCAAAATCCTATACTTGTATTATCTGGCTATATTTTAGCTCATATTTTATGTTGACTATCAAAGCACTAAGTATTTTACCTGTCCTTGTCATTGTTGTGTCACCAGATCCTGTAGCAGCAGTTGGTACAAAGACAGTTCCCATGAAGTTTGGAAGAAAGGGTAGGTGTAAACTGGCTGATCAGGTAAAGAATATGATTTTACAGTGTCATGAAATATAAGCTCTGAGAAAGTCTAGTATATTTCAGGCTTGGAGGATCCCAGGATTATATATAAATATACAAGCCTGTCATTGTCAGGTTGATCCTGAGGTCCTTTCAAGGACACTGGGCTCTCTATTCTAGAGGTATTCTTTTTCTGAACCTTGTTCTGGCATCTCCTCCATGGGCTCTGCCTGTCTTAGTTCTCCTTTTGACTGTCAACAGTTTATCTATCCAAGTTGGTTGTTTCTGACTTGAATGAATGACTCATGTGTATTTAACTTTTCCTATTTCTTCTGGTTCTTTGTTTTAGGATTTATTAGGGGACCATGATTCCAATAATGTGCATTTGTGTATTGATTGCCTCCATGCCTTCATTGCCTTGGAGCAGATGTAAATGCTTTAGTTCATTTTGTTTCTCTAGACAACTTGTATTATAAGATATCTCTTGGTGTTTCATTCAAATACTTTACTACTAGATATTCTTTGGGATCTTTGAGATGACTTCAGGTATTTGTGCATATTAGATAAAACATTCACTATAGGCTATCAAGTTGGATCTCATTGTCATATACATAGCTGAATTTGCCTTTGATTGATGGGGTTACTCTAGTTTTGTCTCCTATTTTGTGTATTTCTAATTTTTTTTTTTTTTACAAGGACAAGATGCTTCACAAGAAATTTACCATTACTCAGATAGATGTTTTGTTGCGAGAATTTTGGTTTCCTAAAAAACCCAGGTATGTCATGTAAACACGTTTTTGTTTTAATACCAGGTGTGGGATATGGGGCTGCTTAAGATTGTCCACAGCAGCAGACTGTCTGCCTTGTGTGTGCTCTGGCAGGGGCATGATTCTGCCAGCTGAAGATATTTTAATTCTGGGGAACTCTACAGTGGGTGTAAAAAGACCAGAGCCTTAAGCAAAGAGGCACAGCTGTTCATCCTGATGGTTCCTGCTCCTGGCTGCTGCTGTTGCTGATTTGTCAAGTGGCCAAGAGAAAAGAGACAAGAAGCTGGAGATATTCTGATGAGACAAAGATTGTACGTGCCCCAAGGAACTCAATGCCCCTAATCAACAGGTAGAGTCTAAAGAGAGCTCAACATCATCTTTCCCCTCTAACTTTCTTTCTCTTCTACTTAGTGTTGGGGGGATTGGAAGGGATTAGGGTGGAATACAGATTAGAAGGGAGGGAGAAGTATTGGAACCCAAATAAAGTAGTGCAAAAATACGCCAACAAACTAACTTTAGGAGAAACAAGATCTTAGCTGTTTTTGCATGTGTACCATGAGATTTCTTTATGGGATTCTTTATCCTGTATGTACATCTTCCATCCATGAAATTCCTCAGGGCCCAAATGAATGTTAGAACTGGATTCAGAGGCATGGGGGTTGCATATATAATGTTTATTATTTATTTCTTAAGAAGTGCTTAGAGGAATCTTGGTGCTAGAAGTAAATGGCATTGACAGTGGTATAATGCCAGCTGTCAGATATTATACAGTCTTGTTGTAGACTGTGGACGTGGAGATTTACTCTGCTAACTCATTCAACCCTCATGACATATGTGTGCATTAGAGATTTTATGTTCCCTTGGCAAAAAGAGAAATCTCAGCCACAGAGATGTTAATAGATCTGTCAAAGAAGAGGTAACTCATAAGTGGAAGAAATGATTCTGTTTCTCTCTACACCCTGTATTATATAATCCCTTTGGGTCCTAAAGTTTAGAATTATATAATAATGGAAATTGTGATTAGTGATATTGATAAAATTATGCTAGTACCATCACTATTTTTTTCATCTTTATGTGGCCCTCTTTTTCCATTTTGATGGCTATCAAACTCAGTTCAAAGTCAATACTTCCTACTGGAGGCCCTGGGAATATTAGAAAACACTCTACCATTGAACTATACCCCCAATTTCTTTTCATTGAAAATGTACTCTGTATCTGGCTCTCAGTTTGATGAAATAATTATGCATACAGCTCTTATACTTCAGTGAAAAAGAGTAGACTAAGGGTAAGATAAACAGGAAGAGTAGACTAAGGGTAAGACAAACAGGAAGAGTAGACT
>CAJQZJ010004888.1:13331617-13353221 GCA_907164525.1 Lophiomys imhausi
TCAAAAAAACCAAATTTGCTCCAGGAAAAATATTACCTGACCCCCCCCAAAAAAAAAGGTAATTGTCCCAGAGTTAGGATTAGGGCAGGGCTCTGTTCTTATCTTTCCAGGAGATTTAAAGCATCCATTCAAGGAATCCAGGGACAACTGGACAAGGGAAACCTCAGCAGAAAACAGATCAGACACCAAAGAAGACGAGTGGCCCAGATGATCCAGCCTTGCAGACTTCTTCAATAGCAGTTTCCTCAAAAGTCTACAACCACAACAACTCAAAATCCCTAAGATCGTTCAGCTCCACAGACTACTTCAGCCAGATCTTCAGTAAAGTTCTGAAGATCAGCTTCTGTCTATGAACTTCGTAGGACATCTAAATAGCTGAGCACAAAAGGACTGAACATCAAATGATTCTATTAACATTTTTAACCATTTTTCCATTCTTATTTGGGCCCCAAACAGGTTTACTACGTCCCAAATCAGCAGAAAGTCATTTTAAGAGAACAACATCCCATCCCCAGAAGGTGGGGAGGGTGTTCTCCCCCTTTGTTTATTTGATAGATAATAGAAAATTTTGTTATTTAGGGGAAAAGACTACAAGCTGTTAAATGGTCTTGTTAAATGGGTTTTGGAGGTTAGACCCAGGGACTTCTCTCTTTTGCTTTTCTGTATCCTCCTTTCTCTCCTATATAGGAGTGAACAGACTTGAGAAAAATAGGACATAGACATAGTATAGGAAATATCAAAAAAGGACAGATTATTGAATATAGCCTTATACCTTTGTATACTGATACAAAATTAATATTATATTTGGCTAAATTGGTATTGATCATTGTATATTAATGCAAAATTAAGATTGTACAGGGCTACATCAGTATTGATCTTTGTATATTGATACAAAATTAAGATTATATTTGGCCACAATGGTATTGACCCTTGTATATTAATGTAAAATTAAGATTGTATTGGTCTACATCGGTATTGATCTTTGTATATTGATACAAAATTTAGATTATATTTGGTCACATTGGTATTGATCTTTGTTAATTGATACAAAATTAAGGGTAACGCTTCTTAAAGGTATTGTTCGTAGTAATACTTAAAAATGAAATGTCAAGTTTTGACCTCTCGCTATCAACTGACATAAACTGTTTAGGATAATCAAGAAACGGAAACTAATAGCATGAAAACGTGTCATTTTGTTAGTTACTATGACAGTCTATCACAGTTATTTTCTAAGCTACTCAGAAATTAAGTTGCTAAGAGACAAGTAATATTTGCTTATCTAAATATAAAAGATAGATAGGGCATCTTGAAAAACCTCAAGAGATCTGCAGAATATGGCATTCAAAGATGTTTTCTTAACTTAAGATTTTTTGATATCGAGACATGTCAGCTCCTGACAGCACCCCCTATTCTACTCCAAGTAGAAGATGAGCATCGAAGAATCTCCAGTGGGAGATGATTGAATTGGTGGTAAGCCATTCTCTTGGCAAGAAAAACCCCTTGCTTCAACTGTAGACAGACTTCTGTCCAAAAAGGACAAAACTTGGAAGCAGATAAGTCGACAGCCTAGCTCTGCCAAGACAGGGTAGGTAAGTCCTTCATAATTCCTGCTCTACAACCAAAGTCTGTCAGAGAAATGGGCCAGATGGCTGAAGAGTGATGCTGTAATGTATGAAGAGAAAATGGGAACTGTCCAGGCAGCCACTGGTATGTCATTTTTTAGTTTTGGAAGCTGCAGGCCCTGCACTTCCTATATAATCAGATATATTTATCCCTCTCAGGTCTCTGAGGTGGTTGAAGAATAGATAGCTAGGTTCTCATCGTTAAATTTTGAGTTGTTTAGGAATCAAGAGGGTGTTCTGGATCTAAGAAGGTATTTTTAAAATTATGAGGCAAGTTAGTATGAAAGCTGAGTTAGATATAGAACTTTAAACTCATGGAGATGGTTATATAGTAGAATGTTAAAGTCAGGTGCCAAATACATATGGACTGGACATTGGGAATGTATGCTAAGCTATATAACTCTTATAATTGTGGCCTATTCATTTCTGTTGTTTTGTATTGTATTTATAGTTATAAGAAAAAGAACCATTTTTTTGAACTGAAAGGGAGAGTTGTTTGGGGGGAAAAAAGAAATACCTTAAACAAAAAAAAAAAAAAATGGAAGGGAAGAGGATGGGGGGGTTGAGGGGGAGGAGGGTGGAAGGGTGGGACTGGAGGGGGGAGTAGGGAGGTGATTGGGATTGAGATGTAACTTGAAGAAATAAAAAATAAATTATTAAAAAAATATATATATTATATGTTTGTATATATATATGTATATAACAATGCTTAATCAAAAAAGAGACCATAGATTTGAAAGACAGCAAGAAGAAAATATGGGAGGATTTAGAGGGAGGAAAGAGAATGGGCAAATAGTGTAGTTATATTCTATTATAATCTCAAGAAATTAAAGAAATAATAAAATCTTAAATGTCAGTATGCATTCATATAATGATTATGTTATAATATTATAATAGAGCTACTCACAGTATAATTATTTGAAATACCCAGAAAATGGAAACCTAGCACTTCTTCCTCAGACAAATGGATCATATAGATTACTATATAATCAATATGATTATTTTATAGATCAATATATAATCTATACAACATTGCTATTTAGCAATTAGAAAGAGGAAATGTATGTAAGGAAATAAACCTTACATACTAATGCTGAGTGGAAAAAGGTAGACCAAAATGAGCATATAATGTACTATTATACACACAAAATTCTAAAACATGAAAACTAGCCTTTAAAGACACATAGCAGAGAAAAGATTGTGTGATTATCTGAGTAATTGCTTAGGTGGAGAAGAAGACATGGGTTAAAAGGGGAATAAAGAAGCACTTGTGGAAACATTTGTCAATAATTGATTATTTTCTTAATCATACATTTAAGGGTATGTACATACAGCAAGCTCATCCAAGTATGCACTATAAATATTGTCAGTTTGATGTATGAAGTATAATGCAATAATTTGCAAAATTAAAATGCCAGAAATCTTAAGTCAGTAGAAATCAACATCAAAAAGGAAAGAGAGAGAAACAGAGAGATTTTGAACAAAAAATATGACTATCTGTAAGAATTAGAGACATAATGGAATTATTCATATAATATAGAAATCCCAGATGATAGAATGGAAGAGAACAATTGCTTGAAGAAAATAGGAAAGAAAACTTCCTGTGCTTTAAGAAAAATACTGACCCAGAAATTCCAATACTCAGTGAAGTTTATATAGGAAACATTATAAAGAAAATGTCCAAATATGACACAGTAAAACTACTGAAAACCAGTCACAAAAAGCCCAAATACAAATCAGTGAGAATAGAGACAAAATGTACTACAAGGAATTGGAAAACTGGAATTCTTTTTTCCCTCTCTTTATTTTTTAAACATCTATTTATTTCTTCTAGTTACATTTCAATCATAGTCCCTCCCTGTCCTACTCTCCTATCATCTTCCAATCTAATGGAACATTAACAAAATGGAGGCAAAAAGATTGTAAGAGCCAGAGGTGTCCTTTAGACATAATATGGCTGTTATATACATACACTAACAGCAGCTGTGGTTCCTTACACAAGACCTACAGAAGACCAGACTAGCTAAAAATTGAAGCATAGATGGGAAGAAACTCTTGAGTCCCCATTTCTATCTGATGAACAATGACAATTAATGGGTGCTGGAGGAGAGTCACTCTTCTTCAGTAGCATGGCCACTGAATGGTTCTCTATGCCCCATCACATGACTCCACACTCATGCTTATATAGGTAGAACTAAGTGGACTGACTGGATATAAACAAATAAATATTAATAAGTAAGTACAGAAGGAGGACATGTGGTTGGGAAGATGTGATTGGAAGTCTTGGGGGGAGTTGGAGGAAAGGATGAGGAGTGACTAAGATTACAGCATATTACATACATGTTTAATTAATTAATTTATTTTTATTTTTCAAGATAGTATTTCATTGTGTAGCCTTGGCTGTCCTAGAACTTACTCTGTAGACCAACCTGACCTCCAGCTCACAGAAATCTGCCTGCCTCTGTTGCACAAGTGTTGGGATTAAACGTCTGTGTGTGTATGTTTGTGTGACCATCTCCTGACTTGATTAATTTTTAACAAGTGAAAAGGATAGAAAAACTAACTTTACAAAATTTGAAATTTTAGAGTCTCTGGTCTTAAGAATATGAAATAAAATATCAGAGTGAAATTTGGAGAGGAATTATGTTACTAGCAAACATACATGTAAAAATCAATAGACCAATTAAGAATTCATAAAATAAATTGGAAAATATTGTACAATGTAAAGTTAGCACCTAAAATGATGAGATATCAGAAAATCAATGTTTAAGGGAAAACCTTGACTTTATTTGTTTTTTTAATTTCATAAACTTATTTATTTATTCACTTTACATCCTAATTGTAGCCCCCTCTGTCTCCTTTCTTGTCCACTTCCCTCTATTCCCCTTCCTCTTTTCCTCAGAAAAGGGAAGGTCCCCCATACCATCCTGTCCCAGCACATTGAGTCACATCAGAACTCAGCACATCTGCTTGCATTGAGGCCACACACCACAGCCCCTTTAGGGGTAAGAGAACAAAAAGCAGGCATCAGAGTTCATGTCAGAGACAGCCCCAGCTCTACTTGCTAGGGGCTCACATGCTGACCAAGTTGTCCATCAATTATATATTATGTGTATGGGGCCTAGGTTCAGTTCATGCATATTGTTTGATTGGTGCTTCAGGCTCTGTGAGACCCTGGGCCTAGATTAGTTGTCTCTGTTGATATTCTTAAGGAGTTCTTGTGCCCTCCGAGTCTTTCTATCCTTCCCCTGATTCTTCCACAAGACACTGCATGCTCCACCACATGTTTGGTGGTGGGTTTCAGCTCTGTTTGGGTACTGTGCTGCATGGAGGTTCTCAGAAGACATTTATGCTATGTTCTTGTCTGTAAGAATAGGAAAGAATCACTGATAGTGATAGGAGTTGGCTCTCTCCTTTGGGGTAGGTCTCAGGATGGGCCCATCATAGGTTGGACATTCAATTTCTGCTATATCTTTATCCTTACATACCTTGTATACAGTTTAAATTTTGGGTTGAAGTTTTTGTGGCTGGGTTGGTAATCTCCTCTCTCCCCTAGAAGTCCTACCTAGCTAGAAGGAGGCTACTTCTGTCTCCATATCCCCCACTGCTAGGACTCTCAGCTAGAGTCACCCCCTACCCTCCCAGGGGCCTATCTCTTACCATGTCTCTAGATTGTCTCAGAGATGCCTCCCTTACTTTCCCTTCTTTCTCCCAGCCCTCTTTCCTCCCTCTCCTGCTTTCCCCTCAGCTGATACCTCTCCTTTCCCTCCTCTCTTCCTCTCCTACCCAGTTTACTCTCTTCACTTCTGCTCTCTATTGTATTTCCTCTTCTGAGTGAAATTCAAATAACCTCCCTGGTGCCCTCCTAGTTACTTAGCTTCTTTGAGTCTGTGGATTGTAGAATGGTTAATCTCTACTATATAGCTAGTATCCACTTATGAACACTCATATGATATTTATCTTTCTGGGACTGGGCTACCTCACAAAAAAAAAAAAGAATGATCTTTTCTAGTTCTATCCATTTACCTGCAAAATTCATGTTTTCCATAGCTGGGTAGTAGTCCACTGTGTAAATGTACAACATTTTCTTTATCCACTCTTGGGTTGAGAGACATTTAGGTTGTTTCCAGTTTCTGGTATTTATGAATAAAGCTTCTATGAACATAGTTGAGCAAATGTCCTTGTGGTATGATGGAGCATCCTTTGGGTATATGCCCAGGAGTGGTAGAGTTGAGTCTTAGGGAAGAACTATTCCTAATTTTCTGAGAAACAGCCAGATTGATTTCCAAAGTGGTTGTACAAGTTTGGACTCTCATCAACAATGTAGGAATATTCCCCTTGTTCCACATTCTCACCAGCATGTGCTGTTCCTTGAGTTTTTGATCTTAGCCCCTTTGACTGGTGTGAGATGGAATCTCAGAGTCATTTTGAGTTGCATTTCCCTGATGACTAAGAATATTGAGCATTTCTTCAAGTGTCTCTCAGCCATTCCTCTGTTGATAATTCTTGGTTTAGCCATTTACCCCATTTTTAATTGGATTATTCGACTTGTTGGTGTTTACTTTTTTGAGTTTTCTATATATTTTGAATTTTAGACCTCTATCAGATGTAGGGTTGATGAAGATCTTTTTCCAAATCTGTATGCTGCTGTTTTGTTCTCTTGACAGGGTCCATTGCCTTACAGAAGCTTTTCAGTTTCGTGAAGTCCCATTTATTGATCTTTGGTCTTAAAGTCTTGATTATTGTTGTTCTATTCAGAAAGTTGTCTTCTGTGCCACTGAGTGCAAGGATGTTCCCCACTTTCTCTTCTAATAGATGTAGTGTGTTTGGTTTTATGTTGAGGTCTTTGATCTACTTGGACTTGAGTTTTGTGCAGGGTGATAAATATGGATCTATTTGCATTTCTCTACATGCAGACAGTCAGTTAGACCAGCACCATTTGTTGAAGATGCTTTCTTTTTTCCATTGTATGGTTCTAGCTTCTTTGTCAAAAATCAAGTGACTGTAGGTATGTGGATTTATTTCTGGATCTTTTATCCAATTCCATTGACAACCAGTCTTTTTCTATGCCAATAACATGCAGTTTTTGTTACTATTGCTCTGTAGTACAACTTGAAGTCAGGAATGGTGATGCTTCCAGAAGTTCTTTTGTTGTAGACGATTATTTTTAGTTATTCTGGGTTTTTTGTTTTTCCATATGAAGTTGAGGATTGCTCTTACAAGCTTTGCAAAGAATTGTTTTGGTATTTTGGTGGGAATTGCATTGAATCTGTAAATTGCACTTGGTGAGATGGCCATTTTTATTATTGAAATCTTGCTGATCCATGGGCATGAGAAAGCTTTCCATCTTATGATATCTTCTTTAGTTCCCTTTTTCAGGCATTTGAAGTTCTTTTTATAGGTCTTTAACTTGCTTGGTTAGAGTTACATCAAGATATTTTATATCCTTTGTAGTCATTGTGAAGGGTGTTGTTTCTGTAATTTTTTTCTCAGCCATTTTATCCTTTAAATAAAGGAGGGCTACTGATTTTTTTTAAAGTTAATTTTGTATCCAGCCACTTTGCTGAAGGTATTTATCAGGTGTAGGAGTTCTCTGGTAGAAATTTGTGTCACTTATGTATATTATCATAGCATCTGTGAATACAAATACTTTGACTTCTTTCTTTCCATTTTAATCCCTTGGTCTCTCTTAGTTGTATTATTACTCTAGCTAGAAATTCAAGTGCTATATTGAATAGATAGGGGGAAAGTGGGCAGACTTGTCCCTGATTTTAGTGAAATTGCTTTAAGTTTCTCTCCATATAATTTAATGTTGGCTATTGCCCTTATTGTGTTTAGATATACACCTTGTATCCCTGATCTCTCCAAGACTTTTAACATGAAGAGGTGTTGCATTTTGTCAAAGGCTTTTTCAGCATCTAATGAGAAAATAGTGTGTTGGGGTAGTGTTAAGCATTCTAAATGTTAATTAATTGGTCCTGCTTGCTGTCTGTTACTTACATTGAATCTGATTGGTTAAATAAAATGCAGAGGCCTGAGATTGGGCAAAGACAGAGAAAGGTGGGACTTCCTGGGATTAGAGCAGGAAGCTTGCGCTTTAGAAAGAGGATTAATTCATCCCAGCTAGGAGCAGCAGGAAGGAAGCACACAGCATGGGTTAGAGAAAAGAACTTCATTGCACATGTCCAGAAACATCAGCATATCGTGGAGAATGGCAGTCCAAGGGGACGTATGTATATATGGGGTCATATTTGTGTAGTAGAATTAAGAGCTAGCTTATATGGGCCAAGATTGCAAAGTTCAGGCCAAGGCTTGTTAAAATCCATGTGGTGTCTGTGTGCTCATTTATAATGGCTGCTTAAAGATTAAAGGCTGCCAGATAAGCAACAATAATATAAATACTGGTTAAATAGTTTAATTAGCCATATATATTTTTTTACAATAGTGTTTTTTTTTCTTTCAGTTTGTTTATATGGGGCATTATGTTAGTGGATTTTCATATCTTGAACCATCCCTACATCTCTGGGATGAAACCTACTTGATCATGGTGCATGATATTTTTGATGAGTTCTTGGGCTCAGTTTTCAAGTATTTTATTGACTATTTTGTATAAGGGAAATTTGTCTGAAATTTTCTTTCTTTGTTGGCTCTTTGTGTGGTTTAGGAATCAGGGTGATTATGGCCTTATAGAATGAGTTTGACAATGTTCCTTCTGTTTCAATTTATGGAATAGTTTCAAAAGTGTTGGTACTAGCATTTCTTTGAAAGTGTAGTAGAATTCTATGCTGAAACCATCTGGCCCAGGGCTTTTTGGTTTGGGAATCTTTTAATGACTGTTTCTATTTCTTTAGGGGCTATAGGACATTTAACTTGTTTACTTGATAATGATTTAACTTTGGTAAGTGGATTCTATCAAGAAAATCATCCATTTCATTTAGTTTCTTTCCCCAGTTTTTGGAGTACATGATTTTGAAGTAAGATCTAATGATTCTTTGGATTTCCTCAATGTCTGTTGTTATTTCCCCCTTTTCATTTCTGATTTTTTGATTTGGATACTGTCTCTCTCTCTGACTATTAGTTAGTATGGCTAAGTCTATCTCTTTGATTTTGCAGGGAACCAGCTCTTGGTTTCCTTGATTTTTTCTTATTGTTCTCATTGTTTCTAATTTATTAATTTCAGCCCTGATTTTGCTTATTTTCTGCTGTCTTATTGGGTGTGTTAGCTTCTATTTTTTATTCTGGAGCGTTCAGTTGATAGTGTTAGATTTCTCCTATTTCTTTAAGAAGGCACTGGGTAATAGGAACTTCCTCTTAGTATTGTTTTCATGGTGTCCCATAAAGTTGGGTATGCTGTGCCTTAATTTTTATTGAATTTTTGGAAGTTTTTGATTTCTTCCCTGACCCAGTGGTCATTGAGTACAGAGTTCATTTTCCATGTATGTTATTCATTTGTTATTTCTATTGTTGTTGAAGTCCAGTTTTAATCCATGATGATCTGATGAAATTCAAGGGGTTATTTCAAATTTCTTATATCAGTTGAGGCTTGCTTTGTGACTCACTATATGGTCAATTTACAAGGAGGTGCTGAGAAGAAGGTATACTCTTTTCTTTGAGTGATAAATTCTGTAGATATCTGTTAGGTCCATTTAATTCATGAAATCTCTTAGTTTCACTTTTTCTCTATTTAGTTTCTGTCTGATGACCTCTCTACTGGTGAAAGTGGGGTATTGAAGTCTCCCACTATTAATGTGTGGGGATTGATGAGTGATTTGAGCTTTGTAGTGATTCTGTTATAAATGTGGGTGTCCTTGTATTTGGGGCATAGATTTTCAGAACTGAGATGTCAACTTGGTGGATTTTTCCTTTGAGTATGAAGTGATCTTCCCTATCACCTTTGATTAATTTTGGTCAAAAGTCTATTTTATTAGATATTAGAATGGGCACTCCAGCTTGCTTCTTGGGTTCGTTTGCTTAGAAAACCTGTTTCCAGCCATTTACTCTGAGGTAAAGTCTATCTTTGTGAGATGTGTTTTTGTACGCAGTAGAATGATGGGTCCTGTTTATGTATTTATTCTATTAGCCTGTGCCTTTTTGAGGAATTGATTCCATGGATGTTGAGGGATATTAATGTCCAGTGATTGTTAGTTCCTGTTGATTTTGATGTTGGTGGTGGTAGCATGTGAGTGAGCTTCTCTTCTTTTAGTTTTGCTGCAGTGGAGTTATTGGTTTCCTATGTTTTCTTGTATGTAGTTAACCACCTTGAGTTGGAGTTTTCCTTCTTGTATCTTTTGTGGTGCTCGATTTGTCATAGATGTTGTTTAAATTTGTTTTATTGTGGAATATCTTGTTTTCTTCATCTATGGTGATTGAAAATTTTGCTGGTTGTAGTAGTCTGGGCTGACATCTGTGGTCTCTTAGGGTCTGCAAGATGTCTGACCAGGCCCTTCTGTCTTTTAGAGTCTCTGATGAGAAGTCAGGTATGATTCTGTTAGAACTACCTTTATATGTTACTTGACTTTTTTTTGCAGCTTTTAATATTATTTATTTGTTCTGTAAATTTAGTGTTTTGATTATTATATTGCAGGAGGAATTTCTTTTCTGGTCTACTCTATTTAGTGATCTGTAATCTTCTTGTATGTTTATAGATGTCTCTTTCTTTAGCTTTGGGAAATTTTCTTCTATGATTTTGTTGGAGATGTTTTCTGGTCCTTGGAACTGGGATTTTTCCCCCCTTCCTTCTATTGCTATTACTCTTAGGTTTTGTCTTTTAATAGTGTCCTTGATTTCTTGGATGTTTTGTGGCAGGAATTTTTTGGATTTCACACTTTCTTTGAAAGATATATCCATTTTTTCAATTGTAGTTTTTGTACCTGCCATTATTCTTCCATCTCTTCCATTCTGTTGGTGATTCTTGTGTCTGTAATTAATTTTCTCTTTTCTTGGTTTTCTAGTTCCATGATTGTCTCAGATTGTGTTTTCTTTATTTTTTCTAATTCCCTTTTCAGGTCTTGAAGCATTTTATTCATTTCTTTCTCTTGGATGATTATATTTTCCTGTATTTCTTTAAGGGATTTCCTTCATTTCCTTCTCCTGTTTAATTATATTTTCTTATATTTCTTTAAGGGATTTATTCATTTCCATTACCTCTTTGATTTTATTATCCTGTTTTTCTTTAATGGATTTATCTTCCTCCTTTAAGGTCTCTTTTGTAGGGAGATAGATTAATATAAATTAGATTTAATAAATAGGGGTTTCTGATACAGCCTCTTAATTCCGGGCATGAAGATCAACTTGGCTGTGGGCAATTAGTTTATCAGCTTATGGACTAAAAACAAGGATGAAGTCAGGTGAAATGAGAGGAGTCTTTATGGACTAAAAATAAGGTTGAAGCCAGGTGAAACAAGGAAAGACTTTATGGACTAAAAACAAGATTTATGGCCTGGCATTGTTTTCAGCTGCTAAGTGGGCAGAGCCCAAATTAAGCTGAAGCAGGTGGAACAAGGAGAGATCCTATTTAATGACAAGTGGATGACACCAAGGGGCGCATGCTAGGGGGCCCCATGCCAGAAAGCCGCATGCTAGAAAACTCTGATGCTAGTGAGTTCTCACACTAGAAAGGACGAGTAGTTTGTATCATCTGATGGAGAAAGTGCTGGTGGACAGATGGCCAGATCTCCCTGAGGCAGAAAGGAGCTGGTGAGCAGAGAAAGCCTCAGCAAGACAGCAAAAGGCTGAGGACTAAACCCTGTGGCTCACCTTTTTCCTAGAGGGGTTTGACCTGTCTGAATAGTGGCCTGAACAAAACTGTGGCCAGCTTTAAAGACTAAGGCAGAGTGGCAGAGTTGCTGATACAAAGGAAATAAGTTGGCTTACAGATGGTTGAGGTTTCCCAGAGAGAAGAAAGCTGCAATCCTTATTTAAGGTGAAACCTCTATAGCCAATTTACCCTGACGAATCTACCTCTGAGATGTTCCAGAAGAAAGACTGCTAAGTGGATTAAAGGGTCTACCACAGAGACTGAGTTCCTGATGACTGAGGACCTGCCCCAGAGACTGTATCCTTCTAAAAGGTTGTGAAAATGGTTGTAATAGTTATCCATAGGTTTAGTGGTTAGGTAATAGGGGTTGCAGTCATTCATTGGGGTTGTAGGCATTTGTAGGGTTAGTTAAGTGTTTATATTTGCTTATAAGTGAATATAGTTATCAATTAATAAATAAGTGTTGAATAATTTTTAAAAAGGTTTCACTCTTTCATTTTCATAAGCATAGATTTAAGGTCATTTTCCTGTGTTTCAGTTGTGTTAGGATATCCTGGGCTTGCTGTAGTAGTATTGACAGGTTCTGGAGATGCCATATTACCCCACATTCTTTTGTTTGTTTTTTTTTCCTAGTGTTTTTATGCTGGCCTTTAGTCATCTGGTTGACCCTGGCATTGGCTGGTTGTTCCTGGTGCTCACTGGTTTTGGTGCCCAGGGAGGACCCCTGGGCCAGAGGGTCTATGTTCCTGGGGTCCTGATGCTCTCCACTGGATGATGGGTAGGACTGCAGGATAGAGACTGGATCTCTTCAAATAGGTGTAGCTCTCCTTAGCTGGTTGTGACCATTTGGACATACAGGCCTGGGATTGGGGTTTGTGTGGTATTACCTGCATGTTCCTGAGAACTTGTGTTTCTCCTCAGGAAGGTGGGTAGAGCTGTGGATCAGAGGCTAGAACTGTGTGTGTCCCTGGAATGTGGGTGCTGTCTTCAGGGAGTTGGGTGGGGTCGCATTGCTGAAGGCTGGAACCATGCATTACTGGAACCAGCAGGTCCTCCTCATGTCATAGAGACACAGAGGTGGTCATTTCAGATTCAGTAGTCCAGGCTCTAGCTCATTCCACAGTTACTGAGCTTCTGCTTGGTCATTGCACAGTGTGCTCTGGCATCTTGGATCTCCCATGCAGGCTTTCCCCAAGTAGCATGTGGGCAGTGGACAGGGAACTGTGTAACCCTGTTTTGTTTAATTGTGGTTTTCTACAATTGTCTCCATCTGTTGTGGAATATTTATTCTTCACAGTGAGTTTATGCTTCCATATTGTTACTTAGTATCCTTTTATTTAATTTAAAGCACTTTTCTTAGCACTTCTCATAAGGAAGAGTTAGTGGTGATTCACTTTCTCTAATTTTATTTGGAAACATCTTTATCTTTATTTCTGAGAGATAGTTTTGATGTGTATAGTCTTCCTGACTGGCTGGTACTTTTTAAATCATATACTCAGGCTCGCAAATTCCCACTGAGGAGTTTACCAGTGACCATAATGATATCGAAATAAAACTTCTGATCTCTAGACATGAATTCTACAAAGAACAAGCTTCCCTGGACTGATGGGCTTGTCTCTGGGATCAAAACCATGTGGATTGGGTTAGGTGGATGTTTTGGGTCTGTGGTTTGCCAGTTTATTTCTATAGGGAAAGGTGTGCATAGAACCAGTCTTGGCCTTGGGAATACTGGACTGCTTCTTGGAGCTTTGTCAGTAGGCTTAATTGGGATCAAGGCATATTACAGGGTTCACAAAATAGACTTGTTATTAGAGAGAGCTCTGAATGTGGCTTCCTGTACAGTGGTAGAAGTTATCTTCTGGCTCACTGTGTAATCCTCTGGGCATTACAGGATGCTTTAGAACTGTAGCTAAGAGAGTATAGAGCTAAGTTATAGGACAGTAATAATCTGTGGTTATCATGGCTTCAGAGTTGCCTCTGGGGCACAGACAAGGCTTTAACTACATGGTTGGTAGTTTTGGTGGGAAGCAAAATGTTAAGTGGGTCTGCAAAGGAAGGTAGCCTTTTCTGCATCTAAAGTCAAGACGATAGTGATGACAGCCAGTACTTAGCTGTTAGCCTGCACTCTAAGATAGTATTCCTTGGTCATGGGACTTGTTTGGGTTTTTAAGCATCCCTCAGCTAAGTCAGTTTTGCTTGTGAGTAGCTGAAGACCATCAGTTGCTATAGATGAGTCATAATGGGAGAATCTTCTATTATGATATTCTGAAATCACAGATGACTGTTAAAAGTTTTAAAAAGTGGGAAGTTATGGATCATACAGAAATGACTCACATCACACAGTAGTTTCAGGGCATTTCTGTCTATTTTTGACTGCCTGTGAGTAATTCCCAGTTATAAGTGCTATGAAAATGGGAGCTGAACCCTGACTTCAGACATTGTTTTTTAGCCATGAAGCTGTTTGCATCAGTCCTTGGAGATGAGGAGGGAAAAAGAAAGCATCAGAAGAGTAAATCATCATTGTTTTTAAATGAAGCGTATGAGCAATTAATTAATTAATTAATTAATTAATTTGTTTGTTATTTTATTTTTATTTTTTATTTAAGGTCTATCTTTTCCTCCAACTTTTCCCCCTTTTTAAGCCAATAAAAACCTCTTTTTCTTATAACAATAAATGCAATAAAAACAATAAGAACAAACAGGAAATAATTATGAAGATTATAGGGTGTAACATACATTCCTAATGTCTGGTCCATGTGTATTTGGCAACTAATAATAATATTCTATTATCTTTCCATCTCAATACATACAAAAGGCATGCTCAATGTAAACAAATTGTCCTTTGAGATCTCAAAATATATACACTAAAGGTTTGTTTAGCTCCAAAATAACAATATAATTTCTTCTTTAATCCAGATTGAAAGATAATACTTTATATATTGTCAAAAAACCAAATTTGCTCCAGGAAAAATATTACCTGACCCCCCCCCGCCCCCCAAAAAAAGGTAATTGCCCCAGAATTAGGATTAGGGCAGGGCTCTGTTCTTATCTTTCCAGGAGACTTAAAACATCCATTCTAGGAATCTAGGGACAACTGGACAAGGGAAACTTCAGCAGAAAACAGATCAGACACAGAAGAAGACTAGCAGCCCAGACAATCCAGCCTTGCAGACTTCCTCAATAGCTGTTTCCTCAAAAGTCTACAACCACAACTCAAAATCACTAAGATCGTTCAGCTCCACAGACTGCTCCAGCCAGAACTTCAGTAAAGGCCTGAGGATCAGCTTCTGTCTACAAACGTCTTAGGACATCTAAATAGCTGAGCACAAAAGGACTGAACATCAAATGATTCTATTAACATTTTTAACCATTTTTCCATCCCTATTTGGGCCCCAAACAGGTTTACTACGTCCCAAATCAGCAGGAAGTCATTTATGAGAGCGACGTCCTAGGCCCAGAAGGTAGGGAGGGTGTTTGCCCCCTCCCTTTGGTTATTCGATGGATAACAGAAAATTTTGTCATTTAGGGGAAGAGACTACAAGCTGTTAAATGGTCTTGTTAAATGGGTTTTGGAGGTTAGACCTAGGGACTTCTCTCTTTTTCTTTTCTGTATCCTTCTTTCTCTCCTATGTAGGAGTGAATAGACTTGAGAAAAAATGGGACATAGACATAGTATAGAAAAGATCAAGAAAAAAGGACAGATTATTGAATAAGCCCTTATACCTTTGTATATTGATACAAAATTAATACTATATTAGGCTAAATTGGTATTGATCATT
Organism: Lophiomys imhausi; assembly: GCA_907164525.1. NCBI lineage: Eukaryota > Metazoa > Chordata > Mammalia > Rodentia > Muridae > Lophiomys > Lophiomys imhausi. Next base: position 13,346,776 of record CAJQZJ010004888.1, read on the forward strand.
GTGTATTAATGCAAAATTAAGATTGTATTGGACTACATCGGTATTGGTCTTTGTATATTGATACAAAATTAAGATTATATTTGGCCACATTGGTATTGATCTTTGTATATTGTTACAAAATTAAGGGTAACACTTCTTAAAGGTATTGTACCTAGTAATGCTTAAAAAGGAAATGTGAAGTTTTGGCCTTTTGCTACCAACCATCATAAACTGTTTAGGATAATTAAGAAATACAAACTAACAGTCATGCAAGCGTGTCATTTTGTTAGTTACTATGACAGTCTATCACAGTTATTTTCTAAGCTACTCAGAAATCAAGTTGTTAAAAGACAGCAACATTTGCTTATCTAAACATAAGAGATAGACAGGGCATCTTCAAAAACCCCAAGAGATCTGCTGAGTACGGCATTCAAAGATGTTTTCTTGAATTAAGAGTTTTTTGATATCGAGACATGCCAGCTCCTGACAGCATCCCCTATTCCACTCCAAGTAGAAGATGAGCATCGAAGAATCTCCAGTGTGAGATGGTTGAATTAGTGGCAAGCCTATCTCTTGGGAAAAAAACAAAACAAAACAAAACAAAACAAAAAAAAAACCAAACCCATGCTTCAACTGTAGACAGACTGCTGTTCAAAAAGGACAAAACTTGGAAGCAGGTAAGTCGACAGCCTAGCTCTGCCAAGACAGGGTAGGTAAGTCCTTCATAATTCCTGCTCTACAGTCAATGACTGTCAGAGAAATGGGGCCAAACAGCTGAAGATTGATGCTGTAATGTGTGGAGAGAAAATGGGAACTGTTGAGGCAGCCACTGGTATGTCATTTCTTAGTTTTGGAAGCTGCAGGCCCTGCACTTCCTATATAATCAGATATATTTATCTCTCTCAGGTCTCTGAGGTGGTTGAAGAATAGATAGCTAGAGTCTCATAGTTAAATTTTGAGTTGTTTCGGTATCAAGAGGGTGTTCTGGATCTAAGAAGATGTTTTTAAAATTGTGATGCAAGTTAGTATGAAAGCTGAGTTAGATATAGAACTTTAAACTCATGGAGATAGTTAGATAGTAGAATATTAAAGTCAGGGCCCAAATACATATGGACTGGACATTGAGAATGTATGCTAAGCCATATAACTCTCAGAATTGTGGCCTATTTATTTCAGTTGTTTTGTACTGTATTTATTGTTATAAGAGAAAGAACCATTTGTTGTACTGAAGAAAAAAAGAATTATGCATTTGGAGGGAAGGGTGAGAGGGTAGGAGGGTGGGGCTGGGAGGGGTGGAGAGAGAGGGCTGTGATAGAGATGTAACTTGAAGTAATGAATAAACATTTAAAAAAATCACCCACCCCACCTTCTGTGAATAAGGTGTCAGTCTCTTAAAACTGCTTCCTGAGCAGGTAAGTCGACAGCCTAGCTCTGCCAAGACAGGGTAGGTAAGTCCTTCATAATTCCTGCTCTACAACCAATGTCTGTCAGAGAAATGGGGCCAAATGGCTGAAGATTGATGCTGTAATGTATGGAGAGAAAATGGGAACTGTCCAGGCAGCCACTGGTATGTCATTTTTTAGTTTTGGAAGCTGCAGGCCCTGCACTTCCTATATAATCAGATATATTTATCCCTCTCAGGTCTCTGAGGTGGTTGAAGAATAGATACCTAGAGTGTCATAGTTAAATTTTGAGTTGTTTAGGAATCAAGAGGGTGTTCTGGATCTAAGAAGATATTTTTAAAATTATGAGGCAAGTTAGTATGAAAGCTGAGTTAGATATAGAACTTTAAACTCATGGAGATGGTTAGATAGTAGAATGTTAAAGTCAGGTGCCAAATACATATGGACTGGACATTGGGAATGTATGCTAAGCCATATAACTCTTATAATCATGGCCTATTTATTTCTGTTGTTTTGTGTTGTATTTATAGTTATAAGAAAAAGAACCATTATTTGGACTGAAAGGGAGAGCTGTTGGGGGGAAAAATAAATACCTTAAACTAAAAAAAAAAAAAAAAGAAGGGAAGAGGATGGTGGGGCTGAGGGGGAGGAGGGTGGAAGGGTGGGACTGGAGGGGGGAGTAGGGAGGGGATTGTGATTGAGATATAACTTGAAGAAATAAAAAATAAATTATTAAAAAAAACTGCTTCCTGTTATCAGTTATTTTTTCCTTTATTTTTTAAATGATTATTTACATTTTTGAACAGTGTATATGCACATATCCATGTATGGGTTTACGAATATGTTTGTGGATATCTGTGGATTCCATGGACATTTTATCCCTCGGAATTTGAGTTACCTGTGGTTGTGAACCACTCTGCATGCACACTGAGAACCAAACTCTGCAATAGCAGATTGCTTACTCAAGTGTTAAGCTATCACTCCAACCTCATATACGTTTTTTTCTATTATAACTTAGTAAATAAATGCTTTTGAACATGACACATGATTTTGATTAATTTCTTTAATCTTAGCAGAGGTCCTTTGATGAGCTTGTTCATTTTGAGTTCTGCTTTCCTGAGAAAGGCTTTTGGGAACTCCTTGTTCAGGTATTTAATAGTTATCAGAAGACAAAACAAACAAACAAATAAAAGTAAAACAAACAAACAACAAAAATCCAAAAAAACAAACACCCCCTCCAAAAAAAAAATCCCTAGGGTGGAAGAGTAAGTAAAGAAACACTTTCTACACAGTGTGGAAAAATTACTAAATGAAGAATTGACCTAGTCTATATTTAATTGTTTAAGAAAAAATAATGAAATATTATATGGGTTAAAAACATAATCCCCTGAAAGAAAAATCTTTGTTCCATATGGAGAAAAGAGAAGGCTTTCAAATCATGTACTGTATAAGTTATTTTAAGCCTCTAAACAATGAGTGATGGTTACTATCAAAGAACTATATCATTGGACAGACACAAGAACCTTTTCTTGAACTCTTTGAAATCTTTTCATACCAATTGACTGCTCTTGAGTGTCACCAGTTCCTGATTAAAAAATGATTAATTGTTTAGGGAAAAATTATCAGGAAGGAAATATGATACAACATTTACCCATTTTTATCACACTTGCTACTATATATATTTTAAATCATAAATGGAAGGATTGTACTAAGAAATTCTGTTCAGTGAAAAGTCACCCTTAGAATGAATTAATTTGATTCAGAAAATTAAAGAGACTACGGTTCCATTGTCTTGAATGATGCTTTACAAGAAAATGATTTGGAGAGACACACATGTTCTTTCATTCTTCATATTCTCTAGGAGCAAAATGAAGCTTGGCACATCATTTGGAGCCTGAGTCAGAACTTTCTTAGAGGTACATATCCTTCTGGCCATCTTAGCTTATGTGAGTACCTGATTGCCCTGTTTGCTTAGCTCATGTGAATTGCATTTTCTAACTCTAATAACTAGACGTGACTTGCTGATGCAGATACCAACTCTTCTTCATGACTGGAGAAAACTCGAGTGATCAGCTCATGCTTTTCTTTCCCCAGTTTCCTGAATATTTAGAAAAAATTGAAAGCTTTTAATTAAAAATAAACATATGTACAATAAATTGTGTAGACTTATCAGGTTATATTTATTTATTTACAATACATATGTATATACATATATGTGGGTAACAACAATTAGTGAAAAAGGAGATAATGAATTTGAAAGAGATGAAGGAAGGGAGTTTGAGAAGGTTTTAATGGAGGAACAGGAAGAAGGAGGAAATGATGATTATAATCTCAAAAAGCAAAAAGAAACAATAATAGAAATATGATGACCAAATGCCTTTTACCAGACTGATGGGGTAGTGTTAAGCATTCTGAATGTTAATTGGTCCTGTTTGCTGTCTGTTACATTGTCTCTGATTGGTTAAATAAATGCTGAGGCCTGAGATTGGGCAAAGACAGAGAAAGGTGGGACTTCCTGAGATTAGAACAGTAAACCTGAACTTTAGATAGAGGATTAATGCATTCCAGCCAGCAGCAGGAAGAAGGAGAACATACACCATGGGTTAGAAAAAAGGACCTCATTCCACATGGCCAGGAACATCCTCATAGCATGGAGAATGGCACTCCAAGGGGATGTATGTATATATGGGATCATAGTTGGGTAATACAATTACGAGCTAGCTTAGACGGGCTAGGATTACACAATTCAGACCTAGGCTTGTTAAAATCCACGTGGTCTCTGTGTTAACATTTATAATGGCTGCTTAAAGATTAACAACTGCCAAACCAATTACTGATAATAAATACAGGTTAAATAACTTAATTAGCCATTTTTTCTATACCAGACTCTATCTTAAATACTTAATTTTTCAGATGAATTGTTTACTACTCCTATATATCAATAATTCATATGCGATCATTTATTTACTGTTAAACTATATGCCTGAAACTTCCATGTTTATGAATACACCAGTGAACGACAGAGTTACCTTCAAAAACTTCCTGTTTATTCAGGGCAGTTGGTAGATGCAAGCAATGACTGTACTATGCAGTAGTTAATGTTTCTGTCTCAGAGCAAGTGAGGGTTACATTTGAGGCCATAATAAAAGGAGCAAGTGTTGTGTATTAGTTGGAAGATATATCAAAAGCTAAATTAAAAATCATTGTGAGAGAACGTTCTCTTTTGAGAAAAGCATTATGGGCCATGCAATTGTATATTATCTCATTTATCATTTTCTCATCTAAGTATAACAAAAATGCATTAGTTCTCATTTTATTGGTAAGGAAAGTTAGATGACATGAGTGTGAATTATTTCAGGTATTCCATGATGGAACCAGGATTCAAACTCATATCTAGTTCTGTTACTACTCTCTTGTTGTATTTGCTTCAAAGCATGAAGAAGAAGTAGAGATTTGGAAGAGAAGAAAAGAAGAATGCCTCACAATAATAGGGTCCTTAATAATCATCAATGCAGTTGGAAGCCACTGTGCCACCAGTACCCAGCTTGAATGTTAGTCAGGTGAATTGAGCTCATGTGATGATGGATTATAAATGACTGTAATACTGAAGTCTTCACAGTACATACAGATCTGCAGTTTAGAGGGTCCCAGAGCTCCAGAGAAGGATTTGAATGATGCGGATGCTCTAAAGAGAGCTGAGCTGAGGAATGATATGTCTTTTCATTGTGTCTTGACATTCTTATCTGATTTCCACTTACATGTATAGACAGCCACAAATATTGGCAGTGTAGATGGTTTATCTGTCTTTTAGTCTCACCTCTGTATCAGAGGCTTAATATTGCCATTACAGACAAGACAAAACAAATAAGAAAACTAATGCAGCCATCAGATATAAGCCATCTTTAATTGTCACATTTTTCCACATTTAGTAATGTAGAGGGCACATAGTGATCTAAGCACACATAGTGAGGAATATCAATTTAGAAATAAGAATTACTCAGTAGCAAAGTTAGAATTAACGCAAGTGAAGAAAGCACCAATGTTTAAAGCTTTATCACATGCTGAGCACTGTGCTTGAGTTTGCAAACACAAAAACAGTAAGTTCTCCCAGAAATTATCTACAATAACAGTTTTTTACCTCCATCTTTCAGATGAAGCTCAGAGAAATAGCTATGCTGGCAAAATTTCAGTTTAGAAAGAAAGGTTAGAATTGTCTGAGCACTTAACACATACCAGGTACTCTGCTACATGCGTTACAGGGTCCAGTGTACCCTTAGTGCACTGATATGTTCCTGTTCTTGCAAAAACGAATCTAGGATCTGAGGTCAGGCACTGTTTAAGATAACTCAGCAAGAAAAGATGGACTCCAGAACTTGGATTCAGGCTGAAACACTCAATAGTGCCATCATTCTGCCTGATTTTAACTGCCCCAGTTGGGCCTGGTGGCATGAGCACCCAGAATCTCAGCACCAGTAGATGGAGACAGGTGGGACCTAGGGACCCCTAGATAATGTGTGTGCTCTAGATTCAGAAGGACACAATCTCAGAAAGTAATGTGGGAAATGAAACAAGAAGATATTCAACATTCATCTGTAGCCTCTACCTGGGTATATACATCCTCATATACATATGCACACATTCACACACACCAAACACACTTTCTCTCTCTCACACACACATATACACACACACTCTCTCTCTCACACACACACATACACACACTCACACACATACACTCTCTCACATACACACTCTCTCTCACACACATATACACACACACTCTCTCACACACACATACTCACACACATATACTCTCTCACACTCACACTCTCTCTCACACACATACACACACACACTCTCTCACACTCACATACACAAACTCTCTCACACACACTCTCTTTTTGACACACACACAAACACTCTTACACATACACACTCTCTCACACACACACTCACACACATATACACATACACTCATTCTTACACACACATACGTACAATGCACACACTCTCTGTCACACACACATACTCTCTGTCACACACACTCTCTCACACACACACTCT
>CAJQZJ010004888.1:13361962-13375997 GCA_907164525.1 Lophiomys imhausi
TGTGTGTGTGTGTGTGTGTGTGTGTGTGTGTGTGTGTGTGTGTGTGTTTGTGGGCACACATGTGTGTATAATTGAAGTATCTTCCTAAGGAGGCAGGCAGATTCTGAAACACTCAGCTGTTTTTTTCCTAGTCTCATTTTCCTTTTCCCTAAGCTGCTGGGGGCTTTAAAACTCTGCAAGAAAGGTGCTCGCTATTACCTTTCTTGCTGCTCCCATGAACCAGACCTTTCTTCTTGGTGAATCTTCAGCCATTGTGTGTGCTTTGGGGAAGAAAAGAAAGGATGGCTTTCAAAGGCAGGTTGAGAATCCACAAGTAATTGGCACTGGGGAGAAAACATGGACCACAACAACACACACTGCTGGTATCCATAGAGAGTATCTCCTGAAAAATGCCAGTGGAAATTATAGCTTTAAAGAGTAAGCAGTGGCTAAGAGTAAAAGAAAGGGGTATAGATTATCAAAGAATATTTCCAAGCAGAGCAGGTTGACAAGTGACAGTATGGTAGTTTCAGCAGCTTCTCAAGAGAGCTATCACTAGATGAATCACATGTACCCAGACTGTTCTCCTCTCAGAAGGGTTCTCTCTCTCTCTCTCTCTGTTTCAATCTTTCTTTCTCCTGCCCTCCCTGCACCCTACACACACACACACACACACACACACACACACACACACACACACACACACACACGCACACATATATATATATTGTTAGTTTGTTCAAAGTGCAGTAATGATGGAGTCTTACTACATCCATTATCAGGTTTTCAGAACAAAGAACATTTTCTACTGGAAAAACACACACATATAACATATATATATATATATATATATATCACCTATATATGTATTGCATACACACACACACACACACACACACACACACACACACACACACACACATCTTCTCAGCTTCCATGCTATTGCTCCTGGGAGTCCTCTCAGTCGAAGGTGTGTGCAAGTGATCATTTTCCTGTGAAGCATATTTTGTCTTGCATTGGATTTAAATTAAAATAAAGAAATAGGATACTGGGAGCAGTGAGATATCTCAGTGAGTAAAAGTGCTTGCCACTCAAGCCTGAGCATCTAAGGTCAATCCCCAGAATCAACAGTAGAAACAGAACTGACTCACAAAAGTTGTCCTTTGATGGCCACCTGGATGCAATGACAAAGACATGCTCCCCTTCTCCCTTCCTGACACACATCATGTGCATACATACAGTGGTAATAATAAAAAATGTTAAATTTATGCTTGCATCTCTATCTTTACCTTTATCACTTTAGGGAATGAGACTTTCCATTTGTTTTTGACAATAAGAACAAGACTTAGCTCTTAGCAAGTTCCCAATAAACATTTCTTTGATAAATAATTGGGTTTCACCCTAGTGATATTTGCAGTTCAGCTCATTCTCAAATGGGAGTGTTGAGATAAGATTCAGTGTGTGCTTATAATCTTCCTCTGGGTTCTTTTCCTGTTCCAAGTTAGTCAACATTCTCATTCCTAGATTTAGTCCTGCTCATCCTGGTGGTTAGGGGATCAGCAGAAACAAAAATAAGGATAAGGACACTGGCACTCTAGAAGTCGGTGCTCTGTCATATAATCCATTCCAAGAAGGAAAAGCAAGACAGTAAAATGTGTTGATCATGTTTTTTTTTTTCAGGAACTGCGCAGGGCATTTTCAACACATTCTTTCCCATTAAAGCCACAGTAATTCACAGCTTAGATATTTTTATTCCTGTTTGAATGTTGAAGAAGTCAAGGTGCAGATAGATGCAATATTTAGCCCAGAATGAACAGCCACAAGACAAGAGAGTTGGAACAGGACTTATCCACAGAGGACTAAAATGGTACTGATTTCCCACACCCAAGAGCCTCTTTTTTTTTAAAGTTTATTTATTAATTCAAGTTACATCTCCATTACAGCCCCCTCCCTCCCCCCCCTCCTGGTCCCACACTCTACCCCCTCTCCCACCTATCCTACCCCACACCTGAGAGCTTCTTAATCCTGTATCCATCAGGAAAATCTGTACAACTTTCTTGTTAAAAAAGAAAATACCCCCATTCTACAAAGGAAAAATAGAGGCCCAGTAATGGAAGCATTTTAATTATCAAATTGATTTTTAATTCACCTTTGCATTTTCACATCTCTTTCCTTACCTTATCTAGAGATAAATTTGCTGTGATTTTAATATGTAAGCCAGGAGAACAGGAAGGTGTAGCAAACAGACGGACATGAGCAATCCTTAGGTGGATGCTTTAAGTAGACATGCTTTTATTTTTGAATGCTGAACTTTGCTGTCAAGTGCAAACTCTGACCTTGCCATTTGTTAATTGTTGGAGGAACGAGTAATTTCATTGCACATGACTGGTCCCCTAAGGCTGTAAATATTAAATGAGATGAGCATGTCTAGAGCTGAATATGTACATTATGTTCCTGTGATATTTTCTTTTTAACTGAACTTGCCAAGTACAGAAATCAATGTGCTGGGGAATGATCCTTGCTTTTTTGTCCCTGACTTTATATCATGTATGCACAACACGGGGATTATAAATTTCTATGCCCTTAGCTAAAGACTCTGAGCTGGTTGGGCTTTATAATTCTTAAAATTTTTGGTATTTCTAAAATGACAGTCTTTTCAAAAGCATTCTTTGGGAAAAAGATACTTCTCCGTTTTACTACACCACCAGATTCCTTCCCAGTGGCTTTAATCTTTTTTTTCTCCACATAAAAGATGTAGAATTTAAGAAAATATTAAAAAGGAGAAAATTATTTTATTATTAATAATAGGAATGCTTTAAGGACACTCACATAGTTGAGTCTTTAACTTCAAGAGTTCCAAGAGTTGCTTGCTATTTTAGGAAGGAGACAAATGGTCTTACATGTGTTTGTCTGATGAAATAGATTATTTTTAAAGTGAGAAGTACAATGGGGAGGAAAAAGTTCATTGATTTTGGAGTCAAAAAAACCATTTCTCAAATCCTAAAATCAAAATTATAAGCATGGCTTTGCAAAAGACTAGACTGTCCTTTGAATCTTGGATTTTTTTTTAATTCAGAAAAGAGGGATTCCAATGCCTATTCTAAAATATTCTCATGAACTATAAATGTGATATAAATATTCAAAGTCTCATGTTGAAAATACTAAGTATTAATAAATAATAACTCTGTTGTTTATTCTATTGAGTGATAGTGTCTTATATTGAACCAACTCCATTATTTAGTATCTAGGTGACCATATTATTTAACTTTAAGAATCTGAATGTCTGGTCTATAAAATGAAAATAATATCCACATTATAAGTTGGTCACACAAATCTAATTAACTAACTTATGAATGGTATTTGCTATGGGTAATGATTCTACACATTTCTTCTCCTCTTTTTTCTTTTCATTCTTGCTTTTTTCTTCTTTACTCAGGAATAACTTCTACCATTCCAGACACCATCCATCTGCCCAACAATACCTATGGGTTCCTCCTGTGTGCCAGTTTTGAGATTCAGTCACCTGAAGCCTGTCTTGATCCCTTCACTGCCTTAAGCAGAGGCCATGTATCCAAAAACAAAACAAACAAAAGGTGAGGATGGTTTACACATTGTCTCCATGTCATGCTCCATTGTCCTCAGGGTTCAGAATAGATATTGCCAATATATCTTCATGGTGTTTAAACTGTCTGCACTGGGTCAAACATGCCTCTTTTCCTGTGAGTGCCCAAGTGACTAGTAGACAGCATGTTTACCTTCCTTGCTCCTAATGGGCTTCACCAATGTTAATATACGGTATTACTGTAGCCCAATTGCATCAAAGCAAAATCTCACTGAACTCAGTGTTCTCATAATTAACAAAGTCATGCTCTGGGATGTCAGCAATCTGCAACAAGGTCACAAATTTAGCTCATACAGGGGTGGATGGTAGAGAGACACTGCAAATAAAAATTACTGTTAAGTACATTGGCCCCTATTTGTATTTGTGCCTTTTAAAGTAGCATAGAATTAGGACAGTCTTGGTTTTAAATAACCAATCCTCTATTTACTGTTTGATCTGGGGCAAGTTACTTGACATTTCTGAAAATAAATGCAATGTGTTGCACTTAATGTATGTCTGATATATGTTTTAAACAATTTAACAATCTAAGAAGCCTAGTTTTGTATGCTCAGTGTGATAGTTAGCAGCTTGTTACTATAATGAGCTGCTTGAGGCAGGATACTTGGGAATACAAGTTTATTTAGGGCAGAGTCAGCCTCTAGTGTTGACCTCATGTCAGCTGGGAATATGGAAGGAAAGGTTGTAACTCAAACAGGAAGCCAAGAACAGATATACATGTCAACTGACACTCTCTAGCCAGCTCCCTTTTATGAAGCTCACACTAGGTGACTGTTGGAGCATGTGCCACTAAGCCCTTCTCTTAGAAAGCCTACCTTCCACCATAGCTATACTGAAGATCAAACTTCCAATACATGGACCTTGTGGACAAACAACATTCAAACTATAGTATTGGGGTTACATACATAACATTACATACACATAGGAGAACACACACACTAACATCATTCACAGGTGCACATACACTTACATAGATGTGTGCACACGTTTGTCTTCTTTACTGTCACACATTTCTCATATCTTGCATTTCTTCACTCACACCACTACATTTTCTAGTTACTCATTGCATGAGTTATTTAGCTTTTCCTAATCTTCAGCTACCCACATGGGAATATTGATTGATAGCTCTATCTATGGACAGTAGTAAAGATGAAGAAACTGTTGCATGTAAAGCACTTGCCTAATGTTAGAAGCATAAAAGATGCTAATTTCCCTCCCTCATTCTCTCAGCCCAGGAAGTGCATGCTTAACATTCATGGAAAACAAACCAGCAGGGATATTCCACCAGTTTTTGGAGAGTTTCCAAAGCTTCAAGTAAAATTCTCTTCCAAACTCAAGGTTAACTGCTCTTCTCATAGTCCCACATGTTGCATATAATAATTATGTTCATATTTGATAAAACTACTCAGACTAGCTGTTAGGAGAATGCTTTTATGTTTATTGGGCACATTTTCGGGGCAGGGAGCCACAGGAGAGAAGCTGAGTGCTCTAAAATCATAAACAAAAATATGTTAGTGAAGTTATATAGTAAGGGAACAGTTTTCACCATCTCAATAAACTGATGGCTTAAATTTGTCTAGAACATTAAGGCAAGTAGAGATAGGACATATCACACTTGTCACTGGGCTTTTTTTCTTAAATGAATAACTATTCTGGGTGGTAGTGGTGGTGTAGGCTTTTGATTGCAGCACTGGGGAGGCAGAGGCTGGTAGATCTCTGACTGAGGTTAGCCTGGTCTACAGAGTGAGTTCCAGGACAGCCAGGGTTACACAGAGAAACCCTGTCTCAAAAATAACTTTAGTAATAACTGAGGTGATAAAACTTGTTTTTCAACAGTAACATAAAAACAATAGAAGTGTTCTTAGACTTCATCAAATTATATAGAATTTTTTTCATTTTGTTATTGACAATTGATAATTTTTGTTTCCAGATTGGAGAAATGGTTATATGTCAGGATATTTATTAATTATTGAGTTATTATTCAGGAACTTTCATTGACTTGTGGGTGAATTTAGCTACTAGGTCTTTTATTTAAGTTAGATGGGGCCAGAATTTTTTTTTAATATTTTAAAAATTCTGTGTTGAAAATACCGCCCCATCATGTTCAAACTCAAGCTAATTGTTTGTAACAACTGACTTGTAAAATCTCTCAACTGGTCCCACAGACCACAGCTTTACAGAAGTGCTGTAATAAGACATGGGGTTATAAATATCTAGTAAGCATTAAATTTATTTAAAATTTCAAAAACTTCACAGAGCAGTGAGTAGAAATAGCACTGAACTTGGAATAGAAACCCTTGATTGCTCATATTTTTCCTTAAATAACATTAAAATTAACAGAAAATGCAGCCATATTGTTGAGGTATCAGAGGGTAGCTTTACTATCATTTTTAGAAGACAAAATCTCACAGAAGACGTGTTGCTTGTCTGGTTCTTATAATCTTTTTACACTTTCTTCCACAATGTTTTTCAAGTCTTACGTACAGTAGTTGTGTTGTAGATGTACCTATTGGGGGTGGGTTCCACAAGATTCATTTATCTCTGTATTGTGACATTGTGGCTTCTATAATGGTCTCCATTTGTTTTAAAGAGAATCTTCTTTGATCGGGGTGAGAGATAAATTTCTCTGTAGATATAAGGTAAACTTGTAGAATGTAGTTTAGGAATTATGCTTGTCTACTAACATGTTAGTGGTAGGAGTTGGAAAAGATCTTTGACCTTATTATCACTCAGTAGTTGACTAAGTTTCTAGTGTTAGGTATCTATAGACACGCTAAAACAGAAGGAGATAATCTCATAGTACCAAAGCCCTAGGTAAAGAACTATAGGCAACTAATGACTCTTGGGAGAAGGAAAGTTAGACTTTTCCAAAGATGAATGTTCAGCCCTGTAATCATACACACAAGCCACACTAAATTAACTTGTCAGGTTATATTCATATGTTTATATATTTATTTAGGAATAACAATAATAATGGAAAAGGGGATATCAATTTGAGAGGGAGTAGGGGGTACTCCTTTCCCAAGACAGGGAAAGTGATGTGGTCATATCTCACCTTTTAAAATTTCAACTTAAAAAGTGTAAACAGAAGAAAAAGTTTCTAAATGTTAAGATTTTCATATATTGCAAGAATAATGAAAAGATTAAATGATGATTTATTGTATGAAGCTGTATCTCAAATATAATGTAATGTTTGAATATTAATACAAACTGCAATGTACAAGATGTTTGGTGTTGGAACACCTGGCTTGTTTGGGAGTGTTATCAGCAGGATCATGCATTGTAAGGCACAGAAAAGATCAAAATTCAAGGCCTGGCATTTATGGCATGCAGTTGTTTGCACAGCATTGTAAAATTGAAAAATCGCATGTTGAATAATTATGACTTGGGGACCATCTGTCCCAGTCTCCACAAACACATAGTTTGAAAAATTCAGCCTCAGAAAAGTCCCATGTGTAGAGTGACACAGCTGATTAGGGACATTAATAACAACAACATAATTAATAACAGTTGATAATGATTGGTGCTTGCTGAACCCATGGAAGCAGTTTCACTTCAATTATCACCTTTAATCCTCAGACAATTCATCTAAGTGACATTTGAAAGTTCTGTAAAGAATTTTTTTTTTTTTCTGTTTTGGTCTTTTTCCCTAGAGTCAGTGAATTTTCAAGAAAAACATGCAACTTGATTTCAGTAGTAAGTTTAATTGAGAAAGGATCTTATTACCCAAATGACAGTGGCCTTGGATTTATAATTCTCCTGTCTCAGTCTGCCCTGAGCTGGATGCAGGTCTGCACCACCATGTCAACTTCAATAATTATTTTTGAAGCCAGAACTTTGGGTAGGAGAAAACAATTCTCTTTTAAAAATGGATTTCCCCATTCTATTAGGGCCTTGGGTGTCCAACCTCTACAACTCCTTACCCTTTAAATACTAGTGATGAGTTAGGCTAGTGTCTACTAACTATTAGGATGAACATTGAACTATGAATTTGTTTAAGTTATTAAAAGAAGAATAACAATTCTGGCCTTAAAAACTCTTTTTTTTCTATATATGGCAGCACTGACCTATGTTCTCTCATTTATCTTTCAAGTAAACTCAAGAGGACAGATATAATTCTTCTTCCTTTTAGTAATAATGCAGTGACTGTTGGAAATCCTTAAAAAATTCTTATCCTAAATCAGACAGACTATAATAAGACAGGCAAGATAGAAGCCATTGTGTGACTGACTCTATAGATAATCACCATGACCTATCACTTTTCTCTATAGTAATTTATCTCTAAATGACACTGACAGAATTTGGTAAGTTTGGGCTGTCTTGTTTCATCTAGCTTCTTCTTTTTTAAACATTTATTTATTAATTCAAGTTACATTTCTATCACAGCCCCCTCTGTCCACCCATCCTGATCCCACCCTTCCACCCTCTACACTCTCCCACCTATTCTACTCCTCTGGGGTGGTGTGCCCCCACATATCCTCCCCCCTCAGTTCATCAGTCACATGAGGGTTAAGAACTTCCTCTTGTACTGGGAGCCTATATGGCTGTTCCACTAGGTTGAAATGTCCCACTAACAGGTAACAAAGTACATGTTCCTGTTCTTGGGTCTGTTGACTGTAGGATAGTTATCCTGTATTATATGTCTAAAATCCAGTTATAAGTGGATACATGCCATGTGTATTTTTCTAGGTCTGGGTTAGCTCACTCAGGATGAGCTTTCCTAGTTCCATCAATTTGGTTGCAAATTGCGTGATTTCCTTGTTTCTGATAGCTAAGTAATATACCATTGTGTAAATGTACTATAATTTTTTTTTATCCATTCTTCAGTTGAAGGACATCTGGTTTGTTTCCAGTTTCCATCTATTACAAATAAAGCTGCTATGAACATAGCTGAGGAGATGTTCTTGTGATTTGGTGAGGAATCATTTGTATGTATGCCCAGGAGTAGTATGACTGGGTCTTGAAGTAGAGCTATTCCAAGTTTTCTAAGATACTGCCAGACTGATTTCCATAGTGGTTTACAAGTTCATACTCCCACCAGCAATGGAGGAGTGTTCCCCTTTCCCCACAATCTTGCCAGCATGTGCTATCATTTGAGTTTTTTATCTTAGCCATTCTAACAGGTGTGAGATGGAATCTCAGAGTTGTCTTGAGTTGCATTTCTCTAATGATTAAGGATTTTGAGCATTTCTTCAAATATCTCTTGGCCATTATAGTTTCCTCTTTTGTGAATTCTTGGTTTGGCCCTGTTACCCATTTTTGATTGGATTATTTGATTTCTTGGTGTTTAATTTTTTGAGTTCATTATATATTTTGGATATGCGCCCTCTGTCGGATGTGGGGTTTGTGAAGATCTTTTCCCAATCTGTAGGCTGCGTTTTTATTTGAATGACAGTGTCCTTTGCCTTACAGAAGCTTTTCAGTTTCATGAGGTCCCATTTATTGATTGCTGGTCTTAGAACCTGAGCTATTGGTGTTCTGTTCAGGAAGTTGTCACCTGTGCCAATGAGTTCAAGTCTTTTCCCTATTTTTTCTTCTATTAATTAGATTTAATATGTCTGGTTTTATGTTAAGGTCTTTGATCTACTTGGACTTAAGTTTTTTTGTACAAGGTGATAAATATGGGTCTATTTATATTCTTCTACATGTTTACATCCAGTTAGACCAGTGCTGTTGGACATGAGGCAGTCACTTTTCTTTAGGGGTATGGGCACAGGTGGGTTTTCCCATATCATACTAAATAACATCAGATTCATGCACATATAGGCAGCACTTATTGGACTCAGTGTGCTAAAAAATGTGACATGTGTGTATGAGTATCCACCAGTGTATAAATGTTTGTGAGTGCAGGTACACATCCACACTTGTGGACTCCCCCCACCCCCTTTGAGATTGGGTGTCTTCTTCAATATCTTTCTATTTTATAAATAAGGCATAGTCTCTCACTGAATATGGATTTTAATAATTCCAGCTACTCTGGCTGGGCATATTGGCCCCCTGGAGCCCCTGTCTCTGCTTTCAGAGTACTGTAAATTGAGGTAGCTAGCAGGTATACCTCATTGGCTTATACAGGAGTTCTGAGAACTCAAGCTGTAATCGTGATTGCATTGTAAATGTGCTCTTCACTGAGCTTTATTTCCAGGCCCTGTGTGCCATTTTTCCAACAAGCCCAGATGGGGCTACCATATATAAAACACATTGTGTAATTCTGCCAGTACTGCTTGGTAAATACTATCAATGTCTTCCTATCCCATTCTACAGAGGATAACATCAAAGTTCTCAGAGTTTTGATATATATGTGAGCCTCACAGTGAATTGCAGAACCAAGCAACTTGTCACCTGATTTGTAATTCACACACTAAGCAGATCACAGAGAAGACTATGAACATTAAAAAAATTAGCGGTAAACTGTTAATTTTTTAATAGTTTAAGTGATAGATGTCCCACGGATGAATTTCAGCCATATGACTGAAGCAGGATAGATTAAAAGCAAAGTCAGGAATCAGCCCTGGAATCATAAGGCTTGTTCCAAAGACTTGGGAATCAAAATCCATCAATTGGAATATTGGCTCAATAACCAGTACCTGCATTATTTTAGGTCAGTTACTTAAATGCATTGTACCACATCTTCCTTATTGGTAAAACAATATGGTGATATTCCTCTCCTGCACAAGACAAAGAACTAAATAAATTAATGGAAACAAAGAGCCTGACATAGGGGTCTGGTAAGTAGATATGCTGTTATTCTGTGCCCTGTTTGAATGTGTTCTCAAATGTCAGTGGGAAAGAAGTGTTTAGAAATAAATCCAAATTAGAGCAAATAGTCATGGGAAGGAACAGGAGAAGGAAAATAAAAGTGGCTTTTGACAAAGTGGGAGAAGCCAAAGGTGACAGACTTTTTCGCTTAAGAAGTTAAAAGTGGCTATAAACCTACACTAATAGGAAAAAAAAAGATCATGCTGGGTTTCCCAGGAAATAAATGTCACATGGTTTTAATTGGCTATTTATTTGTGGCTCTGATTTCTGGACCCTCACTATGTGGCCTGGCCTTTAAACCACATGTCTGAGTTATGAAATATCATGATTCAGTAAGGAAAACTGACTGGTGACCTTTCAGTAGGATAGTCTTAGAAAGCAAGCCAATTGTCTTACTTTTTTTTTATAGTGATGTTGTTTGGGCTATGTCTGTTACTATGCAACTCAACTTGGCCTAGAACTGGCAATTCCCCTGTCTCAGTGTTCAGAGTGCTGGAATTTTAGGTATGCCCCATCATGCCCAGTCCTCACTTGCCCTTAAACTCACTTTCTAAAAATTGCTGTATAATGAATGTCACAGTAGTCAAGATGAGCTAGGGATACTAGAATTGTAGAAAACTGAAATTTTGGAATATGGGTGAATGCACTTTTGCTTCCTGCTCATATTCATAACCAATTCAGACTGATGGGCAGTGACTCCACTTCAGAGTCACTTGAGGACCCAAGCTAATGGGAATCAATTAGTTCAGCATTTGACTTGACCACTTATAATGACAGACAACAGGAAAGACTGGAGTATTGCTTAGGATTTTTCCCTAGCTCAAGTGGGAAGAAACACATCCTTTGGCTCATATTTCATAGGAAATAGCTGTTTGGCCTCACCTGGCTGTATGAGTCTGGGAAGTCGCATATATCTCATTGTCAATCTTCCAGTAAATAAGTATACTCTTATACTTACATAACTATTGCAGACTTTTTTTCTGCACAGTCACATCATGAGATGACTCTTGCTGCATGGTACAGAGCCTGTCACAGTGCTCAGGACAGAGCCGCTGTGGCACTGAATATATGTGTTATCTCTGATCCATCAGAAAAGGTTTAGATGTCCATCTATGAACTCAATCAAATGGTGAGCACTGAGAAAAAAAGATATAAAATTCAGTGAAGAACTTGTGATGTAGTGAAAGTATGTCTGCCTGTACTTAACCTGGCTACTAACAAGTCACAACCCTTTTGTCAAACATGTTAGCTCTTAGGAAATAGATCAGAGAAAATCGAGGACATGGTTATATATTTAGAACCAGAGATGTTACTTTAAAGATTTGCATTGCATGGCACTAGTCAAGGAATAGACAGAATGTACTTGAAGAAAACTGAATAAAAGGGGCCAGCATTGATAGCAAATATCCTGAATATCAAGCACAGTGTCTGGAATAGTTTGAACTTCATATATGAAATATCCCCACTGACTCTATTATAAATATCCCCTTTTCACAAACAAAGCCTGAAGTTCAGAGAAATAACAAGCAAGGCTAATTGTACAGTTTCCTCATCAAGAATTCCATATTAAAATTGGTCTTCATACAATCAGATCTCATTTCCGTGTTCAACATTACCTAATGGGGATCGGGGGTATACAATGATTTCACTGTCTGCAGAGAAATTCATTCAAACATAGGAAGATCTTGTGAAGGGTAAGATAGATCTGGGTAGATTTAGGGTGGGGTTTGCACTAGATAATCTTCAAAGTGCCTTCCATATCCAGACTTCAGGGGCTAGTATTTACTTCAGTATCCAATGTTTGATGGATTGAGCCTCAGGGAGTCCTGCATTCAAAGGATGGGAAGAGTTAAAAGCATTAGCCATAATGAAGCCAGTCCCAGATGCTGTTGTTTGTCTGCAGCTCACAGAACTTGAACCTCTGCAGAATCCAGAAAACAAAACCATGGGGCAATGTAATTGCTGAGTTTTTCCAATGGCAAGCTGGAAGTGTCCACTTACTCTCTAGTTTTCTTGTTAAATCCATTCAAGCAGAAATCTCTTGCTGAGTGTAATTAAGGTCATTGCAAGAGCAAATAAACACTTGTTTATTTCAAAGTCACTTGCTCAGTAGTCTCCTGAGATGTTTGCCAAGTTACATCCCTCCCCTAACTATGGAGGTTGAAAAAAGCAGTCAGCAGACTGGAAGAGGATGTCAGGTGCTCATGGGGCCATAATTTGTCACCTTGGGCTCAATGCAGCATGTGGTGTTAGGGATGGGTATTTTCAGAGATAAAAGCTAATGTCTGCTCTATGTGCTGTCCCCCAACTCACCAACTATAGTGATTTCTGTACTGGAATGGTCAGAAGACCCCCATGTAGGCACAATCCTGCCAAGCAACTGGAGCTAAAATACTTCATAGTAAAGTCTTATTCTTCTCATTTGTCATGCTTCAGAGCTTCTCAAAATGAGAGCTTATAAGCCTTTCTATGTCCTGTAGGCAGGAATGATGGTCCACAGCTGTTTTCTGATTAACTAGAAAGAGAGTAGAAACCATCATGGTGGACTGACCTTAGTGTCAAGAAGACAAAGACATGGTTTCCAGCTGTTACTTGCTAGCTATGTTGCCTTGGGAGAATCAAATTCATTATTACAAAATGGGAATGCCATTGCCTACACCCTAGTGTTTTGGTGAAAACTAAGTGGTAAATTAACACAGTACCATATACAGGGACAGCATTTGACCAGACACTTGGTTCAATTGAGTATTCCTATTCTTCTTTCTTAAAGAAGGGAACTAGATAACCCTTCAATATCAACCACTAGTGAATCTCATGTAGCAAGAAGATTTCCTCAGAAAACTGGCCTTGACTCCCAGGTTACTCAGAGAAATGGCTGAAATGGAGAAGCAATTCTTAACATCAGCACAGTGAACATCACTTAGATTTGTCTTTATTCAAATCAGCCTTCACCTTTACCTTCCTGTCTTATAGAAAGGTTGTTTTAACAGTGGTGGGTATAAACAAGGCTCTTGTGACAAGATTTTTTTTTCTCAAAGGGGGTAAGGAAGTCTGTGTTGTGAGAACACACCCAGTAGAAGAAAACTAAAGGAGGAAAGGTTTATTTTGGCTTATGGCTTGAAATTACTGTCGATCATGATTAGCAAGACATGGAATCATAAGCTGCTTGTAGGTGTGGGAACTAGAGTATGAGGTCACTTTCTAAATTTTAGTGGATCAGGATACGGAACTGGGCTATAATCTCAAGATCCATTCCTTAAAAACCAACTTCTTCTGAGGTCCCAACCCCTCTAAAGACTCTGTAACTGTTCAAAACAGCACCATCAGCTGGGAGCCAAGTGTTCATGTATGGCAATCTGTGGGAAACATTTCATATCACTTAGTGTCACAAACAAAGTCTTTCTAAATGATGGAGATTAAGCTGATTGCCAATGTGTTTAGCAAAATAAGTCCAGCATTGTAGGATAATAGGTACCCATTTGCCTTACAATTGAGGATGCTCCAGCAGATAAGAAATTACCCCTCCCTGCAACTTCTGAGAACAAACTACCAAGTGTCAGGTGAAGAGGACTGAAAGTAACTGCAAGTATCACTTACTCATTGTGACTACGGGCAACAGAAGAAAATGATGGACTGTGTGTGTGTGTGTGTGTGTGTGTGTGTGTGTGTGTGTGTGTGTGT
>CAJQZJ010004888.1:13376007-13386965 GCA_907164525.1 Lophiomys imhausi
GTGTGTGTGTGTGTGTGTGTGTGTGTGTGTGTGTGTGTGTGTGTGTGGCAGCCAAGAGGCCTGCCTTTCAGAAAAATGGATGAGAAAATCCATACAGATTTCTGAGTTTGTTCATGTGAGATTTGGAGAGTGGAAAATTTATTTGTTGGGCCTGGAAATTAACTTATAATTGCTGCTAATAATATCTTCCTGTAACTCTTTGTGTACTTCCTTTCTTCCATCCCTCCATAATGCCAGCCTGCAGAGTCACTTGGGTGTGTGAAACTTCAAACACTACCCTAAGTACTTAGGTCATATTAATCTTTATCAGCAGAAGATCAGAAATTCACGTTTGAGAATACTTTGTGAGGAGATAGTAAGCTACTCAGAGCATTGAGAACACAGTTGATGCAAAGCTCTGGTCAATCTCATTGAGGGCTACTGGATATGTGGAGTATAAGGAGGAGAAGGGAAATAGCAAGCTACGCAGAAGGACTGTGGAAATGGCTCAGTCAGTAAAGTGCCTGCCATACCCATATCAGGACCTGAGTCTGGATCCCCATGTAAATAGCCATATTTGGGGCTTGGGAAGAGACAGAAGAATCTAGGGGGGGGGGCTTATTGGCCAGACAGCATATATGAAGTTCTATCTACCTAAGACTTACAGTGACATTTAATTTTAATTTTACTTATCCCAAAATGGCAGATATATTATCCACAGAAGAGAGTAATGCTTCCATAATGATATACAGAGAAAATAAGAAATCACAGTGTAAACAATTGAATGTGCTTTATTTTAGAAGTTCTTTATTTTCCTTTCAGATTTGAGAATTGGAAACAGCACTATCTGGTAAGATAGTTGAATGCTTGCTTAGTTAAACTGATGTTAGCATTATTTTCTGAGCCATGCTTATAGGCAATAGTCAACATACATATTCATCTCAATTTTGCCTTTTGCGCACTCTGATACTAGCCACAGTGATCAGACTGTTACTTTCTTTGTTAGTTTTTTCTTTGTAAAAAGGAGAATGCTTGTGACTATGTTGAAGGGAGGCAGTAAACTTGCCTGCATGACTGATGGTAGTTCTGCTCCTGCAGAGTCACTATCATTGTCATTGTTATTATGAGTTAATTAAAGCCCTTTGGTTTCCATGACAGGAATCCAAATGTAATCAGTTTAAACAGAAGAACAAAGGATTACACATGTTCTTGGGATGGCATGACACAGAAATGTCTAGGTCTTGGGAAAAAACCAGAACCAGATATTTTCATATTTCTAGAGTGCTTGATTTCATTAGCTTTGTTTTTCTTTCTGGATTTTAGTCAATTTTTCTCTCTTTTTCCATGCCATCCTCTTACTATATTTGTGAATCCCATAACCTCATACACTGAAGGTGGCCAGTTCAGTTGCTATTAATACAAGTTTGGGAAAGTCCATTAGACAATGGTGTCCAGAGCCACTTTTCAGACAGAGACCTATAGAAATTGTCCAAGTAGCAAAAAAAAAAGTCTATACATAAAAATATCCATTTTTGGTAGTACAATTTTTGAGGCACCACAAATCTCAAAAATTCATTAAGTAGAGCTGTATAGATTCATTGAATTTTTTCTTTTTGTAGAATCTATAGTAATGTGGTAAGTCATACCATTATTGTATCAAGGCCAAAGAGAAACAAAATTGTTTATAAAACATTAAAATATGAGTAGGTATATGTAATCAAATTTTTTTTTCTATCGATGTTATGGTGTCATCAAAATCACTCTCCCTATTTCCTTCTTTCAGGAAAACTTCTGGCCCTTTTTTTTCTGTTTTTGGAAACATGCATACATGTGTATAATATATTCTGATAATATTTATCCCACCCATTCATCTTCCACTGTTCTCTGACTGGTATTCTTCCTCTTCCAAAATCATGTCCCTTCCACTTTTATGACTTTAAAAAATAATCAAAGTCCTGGAAATGAACACATTTGATATCTGTCTTTCTGAGTCTTCTGTGTTTAGCTTCACATGATAGTCTCCAATTCTACTCTTTTCCTTCTGTCCCAACATGTCAATCCACATTTTCCTACTCCAAGTTCAATGCTTGTATAAAGACTTTCAGGTCATCTTTTGACATTTAGTCATTCCTCACCAACCTTGCCATCACCAACCTTCAGCAACAAGGCTTATTCCTTTTTGATACTCTCTTCCTTGGACTCTCTTGGGATTTCCTATTCTTTCACAGTCCCTTACCCTCTCCACTAAGCTCACATCATTTTCTTTCCTTTCACCTCTCAGAATCAGAATGCTCAAGATGCTAATCTAGATCATGATGACATCTATCATCTATCTATCTGTCTATCTATCTATCTATCTATCTATCTATCTATCTATCTATCTATCTATCTATCTACAATATATCTATCTACCATCCCCTGAAATGGAGTTCATTCAGTTTAACAGCTTCAGGTATCATCTTCATGCTGTAGAGTCTCTGATTGGCATCCATGGACCTCGCTTCTAGTTCAGTATCTAGCTCAATATTTTTACCTCTTTGTTTTTATTTCATGTATATGAATGTTTTCCCTGCATGTAAAATGGATATCACCTATATGCCTGGTCTCTGCAGAAGCCAGAAGAAGGTCTTTGATTACCTGGTTACAGATAGTTGTGAACCACTATTTGGGTACTGGGAACTGAATCCAGGTCCTCCAGAAAAACAGCCAGTGGTCTTGATGGCCAAGCTACCTCTTCAGCCCTTAGGCTTGACATTTAATAACCCATTTGCCTTTGTATTTGTATATTTACCCTGCATCTCAATCATAACCTGAATCAACTAAATATTGATCTTAACTTTTCTCTACTCCAACTTATATCAGTCTCACCTGACCAGTCTCAGAGATGACATAACCATTGATCTTGCCCACATGGAAGACTGAGGAGCTTCTTCACAAAACCAGTTTGACTTGACAGCTTTTGCCACCCGAGTCCGTACAATTCTCCTACCTCTAAGTTTTAGACATACTTTAACCCACAGCATGGTGAGTTCTCCTAAGAACCATTGCAGCAGTATTCAGATGTTTCTTTTACTTTCTTTTACATCTCTTACAGTTTACTCTTCACAAGTAGCCAAAGTACTTTCTATAAAAATGAACTGCATCCTATCACCACTTTTTATATTTATCCAGTAAACCTTCAATAGACCTTGAGATAAAACCCCAATTCTAAGACCAAGATGCCCTTTCTCACACTCCTTTTCTGCTTGGCATCACACTGAGATCATTCAAATCAAACAGCCATCTCGTTGTCTTTATCCACTTGGGATACACAACTTCTAAACATAGATAGAACCAAACTTAATGTCATCTAGATTTGATCTGAAAAGAAAATAACTTCCCTGACTTCCAATCTAATTTAGTTTTCAGGCTTATTTTTCATCAATGCATCTGTTTATCATGTTCTGCCTCTGTTTATTTTTGAGGATGCAACTATCTTTCTGTATCCTTCAAAGATGAACCTTCAGGGATGATAGGGATCATAGTACTTATCTGTCTTACTATCAACATGCCATAAAACACACCCAATAATATATATGGTTAATGAATATATATGACTTTGGGAACATCTTCTCCCAGTCCTTATTTCTTTTCTGTCCATTTTATAGTTAAAACATCCTTCTGTGTATAATAAGTAAAATATACAGGTATACAAATATGCCTAAAACTTTTAGCAAATTGGCATTGCCACAGGATTTTAGGCCTACTCTCAACTTTAGTGTGCCTGGATTATTTAACATCTTTGAAATCAGCTTATCATCCTTTCAAGGCTAAAACCCCACAGGCCTTGCTTTCCTTTTTCTAGTAGTAGTCTAAGCAGACGTTGCACATGAAAGGAATATTGAATGGCTAAAGGGTTCAGAAACACCGAGTGTTATTTACTTTTATCACTCCATATGGTTTTCTGTAGTTTACTTCCTTCAAGGGGATCTGCACATGAGGGGAAATCTCCAGGGTCTGAGCTAGGGAAGATGATAAACATAGAATGGTTGGCTATAATTCTAAAATCAAGTGTTATTCATTTTTCCAGAGGTCAGTTTTTTGTTTTACATTTTTTTACATTCTGTTTTTTTCATCCCCAAATTTACTTTATCAAATAGAAAGCTCCAGCAACTTCTGCAAGCAGTTTTATTACCACTCAGAGAGACATCAATTTATTGTAGACTTTTGACCCTAAAACAATGAATCAAAATGGCTATGGGCCGGACTGTACTGAAGCTGCCCACAGTTCCTTATGGCTTATCCTGTGCTTCCCCAAGAGGAAGTAGATTAAGGAAAAACATGATGGTAGTTTAGCCATAAAGGCAGAACATGGAGCCAAGAGTTTGAACTTCAGCTCTCTCTCACCAGCAGCGTGGGTATGAACATTGAAAAAGGGCACACAGTGATTATAAGGTGTTAGTGGAGAAAGAACTGTGAAAATGTCTTGTAAACTATAATATCCAAACCACTGGTTGGCTACTCAAAGGGAGTAGATACAAAGCAACAACACACCTGTCCTTCTCCACTTGTCATCGAGCCACCCATGCTGGAACATTTACATGTCTGAGTCAAATTTAACCCATCTCTGAGTTGCCTTTGAAAGAGTTTCCTGTTTTTTACTTGTTGTTTGTTTTGTTTTGTGAGTACTATGGAAAGCCAGTTTGGTACATCTTCTTCCAGTAGGTGGTGCGATTGAGTACCAAATTTTCTTGCACACACACACACACACACACACACACACACACACACACACACACAAACGGGATTTAGGTCACAAAAGTTGATTTTGTGTCTCACCAAGTATGAGTTTTTGTCAGCATAGACCCAATGGGTTTGAAAGTATAATATCATTCCTGGGAAGACATGCAAGAGTCATGTAAAGGATCCAAGTTTGTTCATCAGGAGCTCTTGCTATTTTTAAAGTCCTGAAAATGTGAAAATCCAGATTACAACCTCTGCTTCAGGGAAAAGAAACAGGGCTTTGAGGTACACTATAAATAAGTTTCTCATTTATTTGAAAGTGGGAGTGGTTCACATTCTCCACTCTAACTTTTGACATTTCCAACACTGACTGAATGTAGTGGTATCCATAAAAGCTACCCACGAGTTTAAAGTTCTATATCTAACTCAGCTTTCATACTAAGAACTTTAAACTCATGGAGATGGATAGATAGTAGAATGTTAAAGTCAGGTGCCAAATACATATGGACTGGACATTGGGAATGTATGCTAAGCCATATAACTCTTAAAATTGTGGCCTATTTATTTCTGTTGTTTTGTATTGTATTTATAGTTATAAGAAAAAGAACCATTTTTTGGACTGAAAGGGAGAGCTGTTGGGGGGAAAAAGAAATACCTTAAACAAAAAAAAGAAGGGAAGAGGATGGGGGGGTTGAGGGGGAGGAGGGTGGAAGGGTGGGACTGGAGGGGGGAGTAAGGAGGGGATTGTGATTGAGATGTAACTTGAAGAAATAAAAAATAAATTATTAAAAAAAGCTACCCACACCCAAAGCACACCTATTATTATCATTTTTCTTATTTTATCCATAAATTTCCTATCAATTATGAGTGATATTCACCAATATTCTACTAGATGATAAAGGTGGGGCTGAGAAAGACAGTCCTCACAAAGTTCAAATATGTGAATTTGAATTATTTTGATTAAATTCGTTGAGCACTTGCAGGTTCCAATAGGATTCTCACTCATATTCTATGCTACTTGGTGTCTGTAAATTCTAGGACAGAAACAGAAAAACATCACTCATGTGCTTGTGGCAAAATGCTGTTGGTTCAGGACCATTTGTCATAGATAAGGTTAAACCAGCAGCAAGTACAAGGTGCCAGATGATTGAGTACAAAAAGTATCTTTTTAAAAAAGAGAATTGTACTGCCATGTTAACTCTGTTATGTTATTTCTGATTAATGGACCAGGGGGCATGAGTGTATAGCTATCAATCATTGTAATTATAGCCAGAATAAAGCTCATATTTAGTCTTATATTGAGGCAAACAGCACAAAATATTAAAAGAATATGAGGAGTTGTAACGAGGGATTGATGAATAAAGAACTTGACATACAAGCATGAAGATTTGATTTTGAATGCTAAGTACCCAAGCTAGAATACTGTGGTATACATATGCAGTACTATCCCTCCTATTATGAAATGGAAGGGAGAAAACAGGGAAAAGCTCACAAGTCATCTAGCCTGGCATACATGGTTGCAAACAAGAGACCCTGTCTGAAACAAAGTATTAAGTAAAAACTAACAACCATGGTTGCCCTTTGACCTCTACATTTTGACCAATGTGTACACATGCACACACACACACACACACACACACACACACACACACACACACACAGAGAGAGAGAGAGAGAGAGAGAGAGAGAGAGAGAGAGAGAGAGAACACAAACACACACAAAAAGATTTTTTTGAAGAAAGAGTATGATGTTCAGATTTGGATCCTGTGTTTCAGATAACATGAGTCTGGACAGATGGTTAGATTTTTAGGACTTTGAAAAAGTGGCATGTACACACCACCTGGCTTTGTGCAGAGAACTCAATGAGGTCAGATCCTAAAAGTGGAAATCTAAACTTATTACTAAAGTATATTATTGAAAGGACGATAATCTTTAAAAAAATGCAGTTGACCTCCACTCAGCCACTTGTCCAGAATGGAAACCACAGGCAACCACAGCATGAGTACCTCATGTTTCTGGTCGAAGTTGGAAGATCGGGAAGTGAGTGATGAATGATGTTGCAGACAGCAGATGGACAGAACTAGTGTGGTTTCCACTCCATTTCTGGTCAACCTGTATTCTGTCTGTTCTTCATGAGTCCAGGAAGATCACACAGATGGTACTGTTTGCTGCCTGCAGTCCAAAGCTTCATACCCTTCACCTCTCCTTTGCTGACAATGTGCAGCTTGGAAGCTTTGAGGTAAATACTGACTCTCTTAGCATTCTGATTTTAGCTATAACTGTGAACTATAAATGAACTCAAATCAGTGCATGCATTGAAACTGCTATTGTTTTTTTAAGGGTTTGCTTTTGAAACACATGACTGATTCCCTCTCTGTTTTAATCCTGTTCAGATCATCCTTTCTTTCAATCTAACTAGATTCTGGGAGCATTGAATTCTTTCATTCGTTTTATTACCCAACTTGTGTTATTAGTTTATACATACAAGCAAGCACTCGCACTCATGAGTGTGTGTGAACACACGTGAATACACACACATACACACACACACATGCACACTGATTGGCAGATAATGAAGAAATGCTGAGTGGACTTATGTTTAATATAGCCCTTAGAGTTGAAAAATAACACCAC
Source organism: Lophiomys imhausi (assembly GCA_907164525.1). NCBI lineage: Eukaryota > Metazoa > Chordata > Mammalia > Rodentia > Muridae > Lophiomys > Lophiomys imhausi. The sequence goes on from CAJQZJ010004888.1 coordinate 13,383,343, forward strand.
AAAGTTGGGTAGTAGCCATTGTGCCCAGTTGATGACTCCATAATATGTCCATATAGTCAGCAGTAAATAGACGTAGTGGGTTTTATTTTTTAAGGACATGAAGTTTGGCTTGAAATAGGAGTATGTTGTAGATCACAGTTAGAAGGAGGAAGTAGGAGATGCATATGAACAAGACACTTTGGATATAAGTATACAAAATAAAAAGATGGAATTGTGGGCTATGTAGTCCTTAGCAAATCCACTGTGAAGCAAATGCATATAATACATATTTAAAGGTAACTGCCTCTGAAGGTCTTCATGTGGCTCTTGTGATATTATCATCCATTGTCTTAAATGGGAGCTCAGATTGTGAAGAGGGGACAGATAGCCAACAGCCCCTTTAATTCAGTGAGAGTGCAAAGAATTTGTATGGAAGAAGAGACTGTTTTGGGGTGTGTATGGCTATGTTTAGGCATCAGGCAGTATGAAGACAACCTCTATGCTGGCATTTGAACTGATCCCTTATGTTGGACAGGTTGAACAGATTGACTGGTGTGAGTGACTAAACCTCATGTTTCATGGACAAAACAGAATCAACATTTGTGTGTGTGTGTGTGTGTGTGTGTGTGTGTGTGTGTGTGTGTGTGTGCTGTTGTATATTCACTGCACACAGTAATGGGTTTATACAGACATATTCATCCTGTAGTCTCTTTTACTCAGCTCATTGCTATTTTTGCTCTACAGAAGCTTTGTGTTTTTAAACTTGTGTGTGTGTGTGTGTGTGTGTGTCTGCATGCATGTATGCAGGTACACATGAACATGTGTGCAAATTGTATGGAGGTCAGAGGACAGTCTCAAATATTGTTCCTCTTCATGTACCATCTATTTTTGAAAGAGAGTTTCTCATCATACTGGGGAGTTTCAATTCAGCTAGACTTGTGAGCCCGAGGGATCCTTCTGTCTCTGCATTCCCAGCCCTTGGATTACAAATATACACCCTGTGACTCTCTGCCTATATCATGAAGTGCTTTTGTTTAACAGCTTCAACACTTGCATTAAGATCTTTGACACATTTTGAGTTGGTTTTTGTGTGGGGTGAGAGATAATAATGATTTGCTTTACATGCAGATATTTAGTTTTCCAAGCACCATTTGTTGGAGACACTATTTTTTGATACATCTTTAACATGTTTGTTAAAGAAGTCAGGCAGCTGCATTATGTTAATTCAATTCTGGATTTTCTATTCTATTCCCTAAGATTATGTGTCTGTTTTTGTCCCAATAACATGCCAGTTTCTGTAGTATAGTTTATACCTTCAACATCTTTTTATTTTCAATATTTATCTTATTTTCTGAGAATGTTATGTAGAAGCACTGTTATTGTTTCTGCTCTATGCTCTCCCTCCTCAAACTCCTCTTTCTATGATCCCCACTCCTCAACTTTATGACCTCATCTTCTTTAATTCTTATTGTTATAACACATACACACCCACCCACCCACACACACACACACACACACACACACACACACACACACACACACAATAGGGTGGTTCAATTTAGTTGTATGTATGTATGTATGTATGTATGTATGTATGTATGTATGTTTAGAGATGACTACTTGAGATAAATAATATATCAGGGGGCTCATCCCTGGAGAAGATTGATTTTTCCCTCTCTTAGAAGTAATTAATTGACTATAATTCTTGAACTAGATTTCTCATAATGATGGTTGGATGTCAGTTGATGTTGCCTTTATGCAGGTCTTGTTTAGATGACCATACTGTAAAGATTCAGTGGGTACAATTTCATATCATATATAGAAGACATATGTAGGAGATGCTATCTCATTGCAGATATCCTGATCCTTTCATTCTTAAAGGATCCTCTTTATCCACCCTTATCCACCCCTTCTTCTGTGATATTCCCTGAGGTTTATACATGTGTTGTTGATGTATCAGTTGGAGATGAGTACCCCATGGTCAGTTGTTCCCTGCACTTTTGTTGGATTTGGATTTCTTGATAGTCTCTGCCTGCTGCAAAAAGAAGTTCTTTTGATGATGGTTGAGAAGCTCATCATCATCAGCTTCACCATCACCATTATTGTCCTCATTGTTAATAATAACATATTTAAAAGATATGTTTCTGAAAATGACAAGTATTTTGTGTTTATTTACTCATAATAATTGGTTTCCACTTATATATCAATAAACAGTTTCACAAGTGAGGATGTTTATTCTCATTTTACAACAGGAAGGCTAAGACTTCAAAAAATATCATGACTAATGTGAGGTCACACAGCTAGTTAGGGAAGAACAGTGTTATCTCTGACTATTGTTATCTCTGAATATAAGGATAGGTACTTAGAATGTAGGAATTATGTCTAGCAATTGAGAAATGGGACCTAATAAAACTAGAAAGGTCTGTACAGTGAAGAAAACCATCAACCATTTGAAGAGGAAGCCCACAGAGTGGGAGGGAATCTTTGCCAACTGCACATATGACCAAGGACTAATACCTAGAATATATACTCAGAAAACAAATGATCTAATTAAAAAGTGGGCTATGAATCTGAACAGAGAGTTTTTAAAGGAACAAAGAAAAATGGCTAAGAAATATCTAAAGCCTTAGCAACAGAGAAATGCAAGTTAAAAATCTCTACTTGAAGATTGTATCTTACCTCAGAATGCATAAGATCAAGAAAACAACTGACAACAAATGCTGGTGAGGTGGCAAGGGAAACCCTCATTCACTGTTGCTGAGATTCCAAATGGAGAATTCTTCAGAAACCTAAAAGTAGATCTACCATGAGACCCGAGTAAAACACCCCTTAGCATATGCCCAAAGGACTTGACATCCTAGTTCACACATACCAGCTCAGCAGCAACCTAAATGTCATTCAACTGATGAGCTACTGATAAAAATGGCACATAGACACAATGGAATTCTAGCTGTAAAGAAAAATGAAATAACAAAATTACAGTTAAATGGGTAGAAAAGGAATGTATACTTAGTGGGGGTAATCCAGAACCAAAAAGACAAATACTGCATGCCTTCTCCTTTTTATAGATCCCAGCTACCAATCTACCAATCTCTTGTTTTGGAGTCTCTGTCATTTCCCTTTAGCCTCCACTATTCCTTCTGCCCAAATGACTATCCCTGCCTTTGTTTCCCATCCCTTTCTCTCTTCCTCTTCTGTTATTTTCTGGATAATACAGAGCTGAAAAATTCAAAGTGTATTTTCTGAAGCTTTCATTGCTTAAGTCATGAATCCATTTTTCTGTACTTGTACAGTTCACTCTTAGATTTGAGAATGTTCTACTGAAGGGGAAATCCTCCTAAATCTCTCTCTCTCTCTGTGTGTGTGTGTGTCCTTCTACATATTGGTTTCCTTCTTTTGAACTGAAAATGCAGTGCCTTTCTGAAGTTTCCTTAAGGAATAGTTTCTTGTTACCTATTCCCAGTTTATCTCCACAGAGATATTAGTAAATGTTGTTTGGTTATCATCTGCCATCCTCTCTTGACTCAGAATAAATTTGTTTTTCCCTCATGTTCACATCAAGTGGGATATGTTACCTTTTGCTATATTGTAACTCCAACACACACACACACACACACACACACACACACACACACACACACACA
>CAJQZJ010004888.1:13386975-13402984 GCA_907164525.1 Lophiomys imhausi
ACACACACACACACACACACACACACACACACACACACACACACACATACTGCCTCAAAGGGCCCCATGGCAGCCTGTGGGTAATATAAGAGACATAAAGATTGCTGGTCTCCTATCTGGAGAGAAAGCAGTAGTTATCACAGTTCACTGTCTCATGGCTGCCCACAAAAGTTCAACTTCAGTGTAATGGTCTGAAAAACCAAGAGGAGCACAGAGGGCATGCGGTGATTACTGTCTCTGTCTCACCAGCTCCACTTTGTTTCATGTACATGTAATTTCCAGGGGATTATGTTTCACTCTCATCCTCATTACTAGCCTTAGAAGCTCAATTTCTTATTTCTAAGAATACAAGGATCCGGCGTATATGGGGGTAACATTTGTAAAGCACTTAACATGGTGTTTAAGAACAATATGCTTATTTCATGTTTATCATCTCAGGATAACTGCCTTGACAAGGAATCTGGTTTGGACAATCTCCTTGTAGATGCTTACACTTATACTCATAACATAGGGCTGAGGTGAATATAAAGTATAGTTATTTATTTGGAATTTGAGTCATGTTCTAAGCACAGACAATAAGGACTTTGATGTGGCAATTTGTTTTTCAGTTTATCTCCTTCCTAAGGAGAATTGTAGTGGGGTCTTAAAGGCCATGGCTAATGTTGGGTCACACAGCTAGGGAGGGAAGCATAGTATCTTAGTTGCTGTTCTATTACTATGAAGAGACACCATGACCCAGGCAGATCATTTTAAGAACATTTAATTGGGGGGTTGCTTACAGTTCCAGGGGGTGAGAGTCCATGAACATCATGGTGGGCAGCAAGGGAACAGGCAGACATGAATGACACTTAAGCAGCTAAGTGATAACATCTAAACCATAGGCAACGGGCAGAAAAAAGAGGGGGTGAGACAAGGACAGGCATGGACTTTTGAAACCTCAAAGCCCACCCCACGTGAAACATCTCCTCTAACAAATCCATGCATCCTAATCCTTTCTGAATAGCTCCACTGACTGGGAATCAAATATTCAAATACATGTCTTTGTGTGTGTGTGGGCGGGGGGAGCGGGGCGCGGGGATCCTTCTCATTCAAACCACCACAAATAGCATGGTGGTTTCTTTCAACTTGTCAATTTGATTGGATTTAAAAATGCCTCGGCATTGGTTACTATATTGGTGAGTATATTTCTAGAGATTAACTGAGGGCTTGTCCATGGTATAGGAAACATTATCCTATGGGTTTGAGTCTCAGTCTTAAAAAGAAAGAACACAAGTGTTTTAACTTGACCACCCACCTTTCATCCTGCTCTGATCTCAAAAACTCAAATGGCAGCACATGCTGGCGAGGCCTTAGAGAAAAGGGAACACTCCTCCATTGCTGGTGGGAGTGCAAACTTGTGCAACCACTATGGAAATCAGTCTGGAGATATCTAGAAAACTTAGAATAGCTCTAACTCAAGACCCAGCCATACCACTTCTGGGTATACATCCAAATGATTACTCACCAAACCACAAGGACATCTCATCTATGTTCATAGCAGCCTTGTTTGTAATAGCTGGAAACTGGAAACAATCCAGATGTCCCTCAATGGACAAATGGATAAAAAAAACAAAAACAAACAAAAAAAACTGTGGTACATTTACCCAATGGAATACTAGTCAGCTATCAGAAACAAGGAAATTATGCAATTTTCAGCCAAATGAATGGAACTAGAAAAGCTCATCCTGTGTGAGATAACCCAGACTCAGAAAGATGCACATGGCATCTATTCACTTATAATTGGATTTTAGCCATATAGTATAGGATAACTCTACTACAACCAATGCACCAAAAGGAACAGGAACATAAATTTTGTTACCTGATAGTGAGACACTTTGCCCTAGTGGTGCTGCCATGTAGGTCCCCAGTACATGAGGAAGCTGTTGGCCCTTATTTGATGGCTGAACTGGGAGGCAGTGGACTGATATGTAGGGACACCTAACTCCAGAGGAGTAGGATAGGAGGGAGAGGGGATAGAGGGTGGGGGTGTGTGATGGGGTGGTGTTAAGCATTCTAAATGTTGGTTGGTCCTGTTTGCTGTCTGTTACTTAATTGACTCTGCTTGGTTAAATAAATGCTGAGTCCTGGAGATTGGGCAAAGACAGAGATAGGTGGGACTAGGACTTTTACAGAGAGAGAGAGGGCATCTTGGGAAGAAGAAAGACTGGAGCAGAAGCCAGGAGTAAACAAAGAAGACACGCCATGGGGTAGATCATGAAGATCCTTCCACGTGGCCTGGAACATTGGCTTATCATAGAGAATAATAGTCCAAAGGGACGCATGTATATATGGGGTTATATTTGGGTGATAGAATTATGAGCTAGCTTAGATGGGCTAGGATTGCAAAAACCAGGCTTAGGCTTGTTAAGATCCACGTGGAGTCTGTGTGCATTCATTTATAATGGCCTGTTAAGGATTTACACCACTGAATCAATTAAATATAATATAAATATGGGTAAATAGTTTAATTAGCTATTTTTTTCTATAGGTGTAGGACTGGGAGGGTTGGAAAGGGGGCACTGTGATGGAGATATAACTTGATGTAATAAATTAACACACACAAAAAGGAGCACAAGAAAAAAACCATCTGAGAACCAACTTTTATCTCTTTTTGCTTTCTGGTTGACTGAAGGTATGAGTGAGCCACCTCATGCTCCAGTCATACTAGCCAGCAGCCATTCCTACCACTCTATCTTTCATGCCTTAGTGGCCCATATCTTCTAACTGTAAGTCAAAATTAATTCTTCTGCCCTTCTGGTGAGGTATTTGGTCACAATAATGTGCAAAGTGACTAAAACAACTGGAGAACAGACTTTATAGGTTTTCTAACACAATGTCTTATGTACTTTTTTATTTTAACAAAGTCTCCTAAGGTTGAGATTCCTGGATTAGAAAACATAGCAGTGTTATGTAAATGGTGATTAGCATGGAGGAACAAGTTAAGCATTTTCTGCTAGCAAATTAGTGTCAGCCTTATAAGGATTCAATCTGATTGTTTTTTTTTTTTTTTTTCAGTTACCTTAATAGTCAGTCAACAGTTGCAGTGTTAAGTTGTTGGTAGAAGCATCAAATGCATAAAGTAATTGGGCTCAGCATTTGTACCCTGGTTATTTCAGTCATTAAGAGTGGCCTGCATGAAATGAATGTGCTTTACTGCAAATAACTCTAGAAGTTTCCTAGGTAAGTCAGAAACCAAAACTGAGCAAGGCAGTTTCCTTGACTACAGGGAGTTCAGGAATTTTCCCTATGACTCTTGGATATCTGAAGGACTCCAAACAGATCTCAGGCAGATTCCAGTATGAACTGTTTCCTTCTTTAAGAGAAGAGCAGTCTAGCAGATTATACAGTAATCAAGCTCCCCAGTACTTCAATATACTGGGAAGAATGAATTGTAAATATTCACATTATAAATAAATTATTAATAAATTCATGAAGTGATGCACATGCTACTCACTCCAATTCTGTCCTTTTAAAATGTAAAAAAAAAATGTATACACATATCAAAATATCAAACTGTCCATACAGGTATAAATGCTGTTAATTAAAAATAAAATTTAGGTGTTTGCTTCGGCAGCATATATACTAAAATTGGAATGATACAGAGAAGATTAGCATGGCCCCTGTGTAAGGATGACACGTAAATTCGTGAAGCACGTAAATTCGTGAAGCATTCCATATTCTCATAAACCAGGCTGGCCTTGAATTCACATTGATCCACCTGCCTCTGCCTCCCACGCACTGGGTTTAGGTGTGTGCCACCAACGCTGGGCTGGTTGTTTTGAAACTTGGTTTTTTGAAACATAGTTACTCTTTGGAGAACTGACTGTTCTAGAACTCTAGGGGTCTCCTAGTCTTTGCTTCCTGACCATTAGTAGGTAGGATTAAAGGTATGTGCCACCACCTCTGGTGAATAGTAGTTCTTAAATCCAAGTCTTCTGTCCAGATGATGATGTTAATACACATTTTGAGGACTGGTGAGGTGGCTCAGTAGGTGAAGGCACATTCAGCCAACCCCAGCCACATAGGTTCATGCCCTGAAACTCAGCTGGTAGAGAGAACTCCTCCTGGTTGTCCTGTGACCTCCACACACACAAAATAAGTTTAAATGTAATAAGGGTTTCTAAAAAATCCACATCTTCAAAGTTTAGTGTTGTAATTAGTGTATATTAATGGTACATAATGAAATTCATTAAACCATTTCCTTCTGCGTAAAAAATAAATAAAATAAAATTTAGGGAGTGTGAGCAAGACAGTTATTTTTACAGCAGAGACCATTTTAGAAAAACACAACCAGTCATAATGAGAGATGACTGGATAGGTGGAAGCACTGCCCTAGTGAATGCATCTACAACACAACTCCTGCCCCCAAGGCTCAAAGGGCACAGCTAAAGAGCCCGACGACCAGGAAGTCTTCTATGAGATTTTGGCTCCCAGAAATGACAGGGAAGCGACACCCATGCTACTTCAGCAATGTGGCTGCCTGAACAAGAAAAGAGCAACAACAATACCAACCGACCTGCTAAAATGAAAGAAGGAACTCTCACTGGGTCCCACTCCTAGACAAAGAACTGCAAACAACTAATGAGAGAAGGAGAATTAGTTTCACCCAGAGATGTGTTCCTAATTGGTTATCCAATACAAAGTGATCAGCCTGGAAATCATGTATACACAAGCCACACTAAAGTAACTCAGCAGGTTGTATTAATATATTTATGTATTCACATATATATACATATATATGAACAATGATAATCAAAGAAAATTTAGGAGTAGGGGAACATGGGAAGTGGTGAAGGGCAGAAGCATGGGAGGGGTTGGAAGAGGGAAGGGGGAAATGATGAAATTATATTTTAATAAAAATGTTTTAATGAGACAGCGTTTTATTAGAGTAATTTAAATACAATGACTGTCAATGTAGAAGAAAACAATGAGGTGTGAGAATGCTTCTTTCTATGGAAGGAAACTCACAGCTCCCACCTCTTGAATAAAGGCTATTGGACTATAATGCTTACTCTTGTCATCTTGACAGGCTTTAGAATCACTTAGTAGACACACCTCTCAGCATATCTGTGAAGTTGTTTCCAGAGAGATCAACTGTGAATTCAATCTGAATCCAAGTGGTACCATCCCATAAGCTGGTATTAAAGACTGAATAGAATGGAGAAAGCAAACGAGGAACCAGCATTTCTCTCTCTACTTCCCGAGTACAGACACAAAGTGACCAGCCACCTTTGTCTCCTGCTGTGGTGTGAATCCTGATGTTATGGATGGTACCCTAGAACTTTAAGTCAAAGTAAATTCTTAAGTTGCTTTTGTTGGGTGCCTTGTTACAGCAATGAGAAAAGTTACTGATAACAGATCTACAAGCTGAATTCCTTCTGTAGGGTATATAACAGAAAGCGGAACAATAGTACCTTAATTTGGGAGGAACTTGAGAGCCCATGTCATCAAGTTGGACAAGATCAACATGAACCATGTAATTGTGCTGATCATATCTTTTCTTGATACTGCATGTGATGAGAAAGCACTTGACCTCTGCAATCTTCCTCAAACATCACTAATTTCAACACCAAGTAAACTCTACTGTAGAAGAATTCCACAAAATGCCTGGGTTGTATTCCTCTAAATTATATCATCAAAGGCTACAAAGTATAAAAATACGTTTATAGCAAGAGAAGCCTGACAAAGTGTGACAACTAAATGGTATGGTAGAACAGAAAAACATTAGATAAAACTGTAATTATGAATGAACTATGAACTTCAGATGACAGCAATATGTGAATATTCACTCAATACATGAAACTCTATACAAAATGAAGTAAAATGTTAATAAAATTGGAAATGGGGAATGGGTATATTTATGTACATATACACATATGTGTACATGTATGTGTATAATGTGCTCAGTGGTTCTGTAAGTTTGAAGCTATTTAAAATGAAAATTAAGAGACCAGTGAGATGGCTCACTGGGTAAAGGTACTTGCCACGATGTGTGACCAGAAACCACAGGGTGAAGGAGAGAACCAAAAATTATCCCCAAGTTGTCCTCTGATATCTACCTGCATACCATGGCATGAATATTGGCATCTCTCTCTCTCTCTCTCTCTCTCTGTCTATCACATATACACATATCCCAAATAAATAGAAACAAATTTTAAAAATAAATGACAATACATTGAAAAACAAAAATAAATCCTTAAATGGACTAAAATACTGTTTTATGAGTGTTTTCTGTGATAACTCAATATTTACAACTACGTGATATGGGCACCATTATAATCACCACTTTCTAAACAAGAAAGCAGAAGTAGAGACTGTCAAAGCTTTAAAGTTGCACAGTGAGACAATATGGGGAAGGATACATACTCAGTGTTCTTACTGTTTTGTTGTTGTTTTTAGCCTAGGCATTGAGAATTATGAATTCATAGATGTTTGAAGATGGGGGAAACCTTATCAACAATCTTGTCTAGTTCCATATTAAGGTTCTGTGTGTACTTTCCTCACAAACTACAACATCACACCTAATGCCTGGAGCCCTTCATCCCAAAGACCCTGCATAAAGTTACAGCCTTATTCCACTGTGGGTGCACACACACATGATCTACAGCTCTCCTGCATCCTGACAAATATGTTTAGTCAATTTGGTCTTTGAACTTTTTATCGTGATATTTTCTGTGAAAAATTGACATCATTTCTTTTACCATCAGATAGCAACATTCTTTTATAGTTCAGTTCAAGGGTCCTCTCTATAAAACTTCCAGAAAATATTTTTTCTTCCTGCATAGAGTTTCCTTCTAAGTTCTTATGTCTGCTGTGGACTCTAAAGGTGATTATCTCAATCCCTAGAACGTCTGTTGCACCTGATCCTTCACACATCTGTCTCCTGATCTATATGAAAGTTTTTGTATACTGAAGATATCTTACATTTTTTCTCTACTGATCATGATATCATTCATATAGCAGGGCCTCTAGCATGGATTGAGTTAAGGGAAAATGAATCATTGAACAGTTAGGATTTTATCCTTTTTAATCCATGTATGATCTGGCAAATACTCCTACTCATATCTCTGTCCCCGAGTAACCATGGAAAGCCAAAGATTTTCTGTTTAACAAAGGACAAAACCACTACATAAATTTCCCTGAGAATGTGGCTATTCATTCATACTCCTTGAGGTAAAATACAAAAGCCCAGGTCTACTTCTGCTTCCAGAACCAGAACCTCTGGATGTGAGGCCAAGAACCTATTAAGTCAGGTCATTCTGACACTCTGTGACACCTGCTGAAGTCCTATAACCACAGCTTCAAAGTGTCAACAGATATTCATCCAACTGTGGCCTTCAAATTACTCATGTTGGCTTCTATCCAAACTCTGTAGGTACTGTTATAAATCATTGTCCTATTATTCAAGTTTCTAATTATCTATTCCTCCCTACCTCAGCATAAAGACTGGTAACTTAGCAAGTTAAGAAGAGAGAAGTTTGATAGGAATTGCATTGAATCTATATATTGCTTTTGGTAGAATGGCCATTTTTATTATGTTGATCCTACCTATCCATGAGCATGGGAGATCTTTCCATCTTCTAAAGGCCTCTTCAATTTCTTTCTTCAAGGGTTTGAAGTTTTGTTGTACAGGTCCCTGTGTTAGAGTTACCCCCAGGTATTTTATATTGTTTGTGGGTATTGTGAGGGATGTTGTTTCCCTAATTTCTTTCTCAGCCCATTTATTTGTTGTATAAAGAAGGGCTTCTGATATTTTTGAATTAATTTTCTATCCAGCCACCTTGCTGAAGGTGTTTATCAGGTGTAAGAGTTCTCTGTTGGAATTTTTGGGGTTGCTTATGTATATTATCATATTGTCTGAAAATGGGAATAATTTGACTTCTTCGTTTCCAATTTGTATTGTCTTGATATCCTTTAGCTGCCTTATTGCTCTAGCAAGAACTTCAAGTACTATATTGAAGAGATATGGTGAAAGTGAGCATCCTTGTCTTGTCCCTGAGTTTAGAGGAAATGCTTCAAGCTTCTCTCCATTTAATTTGATGTTGGCTACTGGCTTGTTGCCTATTGCCTTTATTATTTCTAGGTATGGTCCTTGTATGCCTGTTCTCTCCAGGACTTTTAGCATGAAGGGGTGTTGGATTTTGTCAAATGCTTTCAGCATCTAGTGAGATGATCATGTGGTTTTTTTTCTTTCAACTTGTTTATATGGTGAATTACATTGATGGATTTTCATATGTTGAACCATCCCTGCATTCCTGGGATGAATCCTACTTGATCATGCATCTAAGAACACATCAAAATTATATATAATTCTTAATAGAGCTGATAAATATCTTTATTATATGTAATATATATGTATATATATATATATACACACACCATATTTGAACTAAAAGGGACAAATATGGCATGAGTTTATTAATTTATTAAAATAACCAATTATGAGAATGTTTTTTTGTTTAATCACAGGTGTAAGGCTGATTAAGACACAGTTGTAAATTATTAACTGTCTCGTGAGCTAGCCGGGGTGTGGCTTAGCTAGCTGCAGCAATTTTAACTCAGAGAACTTGGGAGAGAGGAATAAAAAGTCAGAGAGCCCCAAGAAGAAGGGGGATCTACAAAGAAGAGAAAAGGGGTTCTACAAAGAATTAGGAGAAAAGGGGCTCTACAAAGAAGTAGGAGAAAAGGTTATACAAAGAATTAGGAGAAAAGGGGCTCTACAAAGAAGTAGGAGAATACTCTATAAAGACCAAAAAGAGCTACAAAGAAGAAAGAGGTTGTTGCTCTCCTGGCTGTGGGTGATCCCTCAAACTGTTGCTTGTTCTTCCTGCTGCTATCTCCTGGTTTGTCGGACTTCTATTGAGACTGGTATTACCCCCAAAGAACCCAACAACCCTAATCAGCAGCATGTAGCCTAAGGAGGACCTCACCCCCTTTCACCTTTAACCTTCTTTCTCTCCTGCATAGTGTTGGGGGGTTGGGAAGAACACAGGGTGAAAGGAGGTAGAGATATTAAGGATAGTAAAATAAATTAGAATGTATAATTAATATACAATAATATCAAAAGCCACTTGCCACACTGTCCATTCATGAGATGACCAATAGTGCAACTGTGGAACAAATGCTGGGTAGTAACCAACACCTTTCTGCTTGGATGTAAGTTTAAAGATAAAACCCATACCTAGCACCATTTTTGGGCAAGGAACACATATAGTTAGACAGGTTTTAGACCTTAGAAGAGAACCTACCACTATTTTTCTGCTAAGTGGACAGTATGAAGCCAACTCCTAGTGACTTAACATTATACCCAGTGTACATTATAATGTATACATTATATACATTATGTATAATATATGTATATATGATGGATTCATTATACCATTATAATATGTCTCTGAACCTTCATCAGTGAAGCTCCTGATTGTAGTAAATCAACACAGAGCCTCACAAATGGCCAAGGAGCAGAAAATAAGAGATTGCAGTATGTTCAGATCTAAATGGTACATATATACTGCACCCTTTAATTTTAAGGATCATCAATAATTGTGGAAGAGGATCTGGAGAATTGTAAGAACCAGAGGTGGTGAATGACTACAAGGACAAAATGTCTTCTGGACATAGAAAGGCAGCTTTACATTTGAAGTCACAGAAGTTGTGACAACAGGCACAAAACCAATGAAAGTTCAAGACAGACAAATCCTAGCATGGAAAATGAAGTTGAACATGAAATTCCACACCTATCCTAGGAGTTATTGGCAATTTTTAGTTTCTAGGAGGGGAAGGGTCAGTTTTCTGTAAGATATAACTCCTATATGATATAGATATAAGTCCATACTTTCCAGTGGAAGACCACATATCTGAGAATATTTTGGCAGCCTAAATTAGTCCGGATGGAAAAAGACAAAAATTTAAGTGGGAAGGGAAGGACTGGATTTGGGAAAGTTGGTGTGTGAATATGGTCGAAACATGTACAAAATTCTCAAAGAACTAATAAAATATGAGTAATAATCATAATAATAGTAACATGAGGACTGTATAAACTAATCAGGAGTTATTGTCTAGATGAAATACAAATCACTAAATCAGGAGAAGGGAGAATAGAATAGGAACGTGCAAGTTATCAAATTTATGCCCCCATAAGAAAATTAATCAATAGGAGAAATCCATATAAAGGAACTTGCAGGTTTGTAGAAAGGAAACTTTTGCTACTAAAGGAGAATCAGAAAACCAAATAGAGAAGTGGGGGCAAATGTGCTATGCTGAGCCAATACAAGTGTGTTCCTCACCTTTCTCCCTCAAGCATCCAATGTGTGTGTCTGAAGTATATCAGGTTCACAAGACCTCACCATAATTCAAAGATAATTTATGTGAACTTAATACATCATTAGTTCTGTGTGTTTTCTTAGATCTCATTGATGCTATTTTCAGGTGAATAATTGCTAATTTAATTCTTGCTGAGGGAATAACATTATACTCAAATTTCTGTGTGGGGAATTTGACAGACTCAGGTTTCCATAGCAACATATTGCTCTTGAGAATCAAATAGAATATTGAAGCAGTGGTTCATTAGGTGTCACAAGTTCATTTTTAATATGTAATGTATATAAGATATACAACATCAGTAATACAGCTCATGATTTAGGGTCTTTTCTGAATCCTCTAGAGAAGGGGAGAGTCTTATCTTTTAAGTTAGTTCACATAAAAAAATCATTTCAAATCTGTAGATATAAAATTACCTTTTCCTTCAAATCCTTTTCTTCTAAATAGATGAAAATATACATATCTGTTTATCTACCCACTTATATATCTACAATTATCTTTATTAATCTATTTTTCTATATACCTAACTACTTACCTGTCATCAATAAATGGCTGCTCAGCATATAGAAAACCACACAAAGGCTTGAAAATGGATGAATAACTCTTTGTGTGGCTGATATAAATGTTTATCATTGAATTATTCAACAGAACTGACATTTAATTCTCTGAGGTCTGTGGTATTCCATTTCTTTGCAACAAGTCTCTTCAGAAATGATCTTTGCTGTACTTTGTGCTGGCTGCTGATGCAGCCACGCTCTCCTCCATATTATTCCTCTACTCCTTTGCATGAAAATCTGCTCATTCTTCAAGTTCCACTCTGAGTGACACAGTATCTGTCTTTTTTAGACCACACACAAAGATTTGTCAAAAATAATTTGCCCCACTATTTCTTCATGAGGTAGCTTCTCAGTTGCATGGCTTAAACATCTGACTTGAGTATGAGTTTTTCTATCTTATCTGTTATGAATAGCATTGAAATCAGGCAGGCCTGTCTATAGATACCACTCTCTCTTCTATCAATTACTTATGTGTCTTTGAGATATAAAACTTCTCTAAACCTCATTGTTTAATCTACCAAATGGGCTTATAATCAGTAGTTCTTACTTAGAAGACTTGTAAAGATAAAATTAAGTGTAAATTGACAATGATGATTACAATATTGACAATAAAGAAGACAGTGCAACTGGGATGGTTTAGGTATGTTCCAGTACTGAAAGAAAATTTAGACTAAACAAATAGTGAACATTGGATAGAGAAGGGATTTATTTCAAAAGAGCACTAAATGATTCATGTATGAATGTAACTCCTAAGATGAATTGAATAGTGGTTAATCACTGCCATGTGCTAGTCACTGGGAAGAAAAAGCTAAATGCAGTGACCTCTTCACATTTTTCTAGTTTCAATTTTGTTGTTTGCTTGGGACATGAGCATGATCTGGCATCATTCCATCACTGCATGAATATCTTTCCTCTCATTGTAGATGGCACACTCAGACTTCTGTATATTCCCACTCATCACTAACTCTTTCTAGAATGTCACCCCCCCTTTTTAAACTATAGGACTTCTTGAAGTTTTCTTAAAATGTTGTTTAAAAATTGTGACTCACCTCTTCAGTAAAAGTTTCTTTAATTTACTTTGTTTAAAAATGTAATCAAAATATCATAGCAACACATAAAACAGAACACCCCTTTTTATTGTATAGCTCCCTGTAAGCATAATTTTATTGTACTTATTTTCTGAATTTTAATTAATATAACTTACTTGATTTTCATGAAAACAAATAAAACAATTTTTCATTGTTTCTATAACCTTAGTACACAGCATAACATCCAGCACTGAATTAAAAAATCAATAAGTTACTAAATAAATTAAGTAGGTATTGTTATTTGATATATATGGTATGATAGATAACTTTTTAGTAAAGAGACAATATTATTGACTTCATGTTCACAAGAGATACATATCTTTTTTACACAGCATCTTCTTGGAATGTTCCCTCTGTGTGATTCACAGCTGAGTACCACTGTGCCCCAGGTATTTCCCCAATGGAATATATTTATCTCCTTACCTCAGCATCTTTGTAGAATGTTCCCCTGATTATGAGTAAGAGCTGAGTCTCCCTGTATCCCAGTAATTTCTCTTAGCCTAAAGAAAATGCTTTACCCAAATGTATACCATTGTCTCAGAGGCATCTCTGATTCAAATGGCTGGTCATGCCGATGGTAAAGAAGTCTAAATTGTGTCCCGATTTGTGACCTGAAAAGCTTCAGGCATAATTATACTGTGATCCAAGGACTTTTCTTTAAATACAACACAGTTTTTTTTTTCTTTCAAACCTGCTTTCTGTCTGTCTCATGGGATTTCTTCCGAGAATACTCACACAGTTATCAATATGTAAATGTAGGCTTCAGACTTTTTTTTCCCAGAAAGGTGACTATAGACTATAATATGGTCATCCATCATGTATTTACATATTTTCATTCCTTAATTGAAGGAACGTGCATTCTTATCCTATTAGTGTTAATTTGGATAATGAGATTTTTATATGTGTAACATAAGCAAATAACATAAATATGTTTACTCTGGTCTGTTACTATGTAGAGAATGAGAGACACATGAAGCTGACTTAGACCTATATAACCTTGTAATGAAGATTAGTTAACTTAGATCAGTCAAACCACAAATAACTAGCAGATTCAAGAGAAAGAAAATAATTATCATGTTACCCATCATGTTATGATGACTTGTTAAGCAACATTATTTCATATGAAGCTGACTAATCTACTCGGTGTTCCTGTAGTTTTCATAGTTGTCATGTCTTGATCAGTTTGTCAATTTGACACAGCCTAGAGTCATCCGATAGTAGAGCCCCAAAAGAGCAATTGACTAGGTCAGATAGGGCTTGTAGGCTTGCCTGGTGGACATTATCTTGCTTGTTAATTGATACAGAAGGGCACAGCCCACTGTGGGTGCAATCATTTATTGGGCAGATAATCCTTTGTAAGAAAGTTATTTAAGCACAGCTCTGTGAATATGCCATTTGATCGCTCTAAGTGAGTTCCTGCCTTGACTTCCCTCAGGAATGGACTATAGTCTCTAATGCTGAATAAACCAGTCCCTCAAGTTTCTTTTGGTCAGAATGTTTTACTCTAGCACTTGAAAGGAAGCTAGGATAGGGTACATGGCAGTGTAGCTGTTTCTGAATTTATCATGTTGGATAGAACTATGTGATAAATTCTAGAAACTGAGTTGTCAATAGAAGTCTGGTAGTCAAATCTTGGATATGTGTTGTTTTACGGTCTTTAAATCTTCCAGCATTCTTTTTTTTTTTTATCCTTCGTAAAGCAAAAAGAAAATGTCAAAGCTGTAGCTGTTTTACCAGGAGGCTCCAGGAACCTAAGCAAAATAGTCTTCTGATTCATTGTGGATGTATAGATGAGAAATACACCATTGAAATTTTACTTTTCTCAGACTTTGTTTGTTATGGTTGAATAATGTAGACGGCCTTGAGTGATAAAGCAAATGAATGCTAAAGTGATCAGAGGAGCATAGTACATCGTGAGTGCACTCTGAAGGGCATGTCCTCAAATTCCACTGACCCAACTCTTATCCCAAGTCCTCCAGAAAGCCTTGATCTGAAGATGATGCCAGCAATGTTGATGCTGGTGAGGATGTAGTGGCACAAAGTAATTGTTATATGTATAGAAATAGATCCAGTCAATTATGTATATTGAATCATTTTTTTTCTCAGAAAAGTCATAGAAGTGTTTTTTAAGTCTTTTTCAGAAAAGAAACATTATAAATTCTCTTTTATAAAGAGGACTTAATCTCATTCTTGAGGAGAAAACCCCCATGGTCTACTTATATCTTACAGTTCCCACTTCTTAACGTCATCTTTTTGTTTGTTAAATTTCAATATTTTAATTTTTAAGGGGCAACACAAAAATAGGAAGATCAAATAACACTTTTAATCTATTGCTGATGATTGACAGATTCGAGGTTGGAGATCAGGATGTTCAACTTCAGGATCTAAAAAAATTATAAATTCATATCACATGTATTTTATCTCACATGTGGTTTCATTCAATTCTCCTGACTAAGATTAATGGTAAATTTTGTTCACATTTAGAATGAGGTTTAGATTGTAGCCATGGAGGGAGGGGGTTATGATCAGGACGTAAAACGAATAAATGAAAATTTTAAAAAGAAAAGGGATGGGTATATTGAAGAGTTTGAAGAGAAGAAAGGAAAGAAGGAAATGATAATTATAATTTTAATAAATAATTTTTGAAAGTCAAAAAATAAAACAAAATGAGGCTTAGAGAGATGAAATTATGTGCTCTCTTTCACATAGTTCATAATATTCCCATCAGTTGCCCTCTGAACTATGCTCAGATTTGATTGCATAGATCAACACTTGACAGTAACCCTGATCATGAATCTATTTGCATTTTGAACTACAAGGGACCAAAATGTTTTCCTTACACAGGAAGTAATAAGTTAGCACACCACAGTTTTTAGGATGCTGACAGAAGTTGTGAATCTCATCTCTGAAGGCAAATGACTTATTCCACACGGCACGGCATGGCACAGAAAACAGATCTCTATTCTCATCTGGGTTCCTTTCTCTCATGAGTTGTAATGGTCTTTGGTTGAAGAGTTATGTTGATGCTATGCATAGGGTAGGTTGGCATTGTAACCAAACAAGTCTGAATTTAAGGAACTCTGGTATATTTTTAAAGGGGTACGCACACATTTACTTCTGTTCTGGCTGGAGAATACCTATCTTATCTAGGATTTTTTATTGTCCATTTATGATAAAAATTAGTGTAGAATGAGATGGCAGAGCTTCATCTTTATTGAAGAGTGAGAAGAAATGTTGAGCAGTCATAAAAAAAAACTGTCACCAACTTGGGGTCCCTCCTCCCTTGTTCACATGCAATTCCCTTAGATCTTTCACCTAGGTCTAGGTACCTTCTTTCAAGTTGTTTTACTAGCGTGTTTGGTAAGTTGATGCTGTTGCTGATTGTGAGATTCCATGTGAGTGATAGGAATCAAATCCAGGTTCTCTGGAAAGAACAAAACAAAGCAAGCTTTTTTATATAATTTATTTTTTATTTCTTCAGGTTACATCTCAATCACAATCCCTTCCCTACTCCCCCCTCCTGTCCCACCCTTCCTTCCTCTTCCTCCTCAACCCCCCATCCTATACACTTTTTTTTAGTTTAAGGTATATCTTTTCCCCCCAACAGCTCCCCTTTCAGTCCAACAAATGGTTCGTTCTCTTATAACAATAAATACAATACAAAACAACAGAAATAAATAGGCCACAATTATGAGAGTTATATGGCTTAGCATACATTCCCAATGTCCAGTCCATATGTATTTGGCACCTGACTTTAACATTCTACTATCTAACCATCTCCATGAGTTTAAAGTTCTATATCTAACTCAGCTTTCATATTAACTTGCATCACAATTTTAAAAACATGTTCTTAGGTCCAGAACACCCTCTTGATTCCTAAACAACTCAAATTTAACTATGAGACTCTAGCTATCTATTCTTCAACCACCTCAGAGACCTGAAAGGAATAAATATCTGATTATATAGGAAGTGCAGGGCCCGCAGCTTCCAAAACTAAGAAATGAC
>CAJQZJ010004888.1:13407984-13494208 GCA_907164525.1 Lophiomys imhausi
CTGACCTTTTGTCATCTGATTGACCCTGGTGTTGTCTGTTGGTTTCTTTTGTCAGCTGACCTTGGTGCTCAGGAAAACTCCCTGTCCTGCGGGTTGGCTGATCCTGAGATCCTGGTGTTTACCTCCAGATGGTGGGCAGGTTCCTGTAATAGACTGACTGGCTCTCAGAGAGGAGAGTGGCTGCCACTCTCCTCAACTGCTTGTGACCCAATTGGACCAATATAGAGGGGATTGGATTGGGGAGAGGGCCATCCTCTGAGGATATGGGAGCTGGCAGTTCTCCTCAGAAAGGCAGGTAGAGCTGTGGTTTGGTCTGTGTTCTCCTCTCACTGACGCAGTCGTTCTGGCTCCGTAGCTAGGCTGATTGTGAAGGCAGGGAGCTCCATCCACAACAGGTACTGGCCTCAGTGTGCCTGTTGCTGACTGCCTCCGATGCTTGGGTGCTAGGGTGAGTGACCCACCCGCCCCAGTATGTGTGGAGAACACACAGTCGCGGGCTCTGTTTGCTGTCAGTTTTGGCTCCTAATTGCTTTGCTGTGACTGGCTTAGGTCTCTGCCTCTCTGCTACAGTGCACACTGTGTTGCCATGTTGGAAACTCCAGAAAAAAAAAATCTCACTTACCTTTGCTCTTGTGGTGCGGCTATTTTTCCCTCTTGGGTGTACATTTCCCCATGCAGGCTGGATATCAGGCAGACAGGTGGGGCCGCTGATCTGTGGCTGGAGCCATGGGCTCGATCTGCTCCTGGGCTAGGTCTCCTCTAGCCAGTGCTCCTCTCCAGACCAGTGACAGAGCTGGCTGATCTCAGGGTGGTGTTCCTGGGAACTGCGTGGGCTGTTTTACCTGGTGACCAGTCTCAATGTTTGCCTCGGGAATTCAGACACCATCTGTGTTTCACAGTTGGCTAGGGGACCTCACATTCACTCCACAGTGACTAATCTCATTCACCTACTACTCAGATGCACTGCTCTATGGTTGGCGCCATCTTGGATCTCTCAGTTGTAGATATTTATCTAGGGGTAGGTCCTTATGAGATTTCCATCCTTCCATGTTAGTATATCTATTGATATTATTATTTAGGTTTTGTTTATGCAGTCTTTTCTATATAGGTTTATACACTTATGTAATATATTTTGATTATAGTCATGCCCCATTCTCCACTTCAATTCCCGTGGCCCCAACATATCTCCTCCCAAACTTCATTTCTTCTTCTTCTTTTTAAAAAATGTCCAAATGAGTTCAAATAGTGCTGCCCATATGTACATGTATGTGAGGCCATCCACTGGATAATGGGAAGATTCACCTTCCTCCAGCAGCCATGGACTGACAATGCTACCCCAGCTAGGGGTGGGGCTTCATTAGCTCCCTCATAATCCATGCTTAAATTTCAATTGTCATGATCTTGCACAGATTTTGTTCAGATAACCATAGCTGCTGTGAGTTCATCAGTGCAATGGTAGTGTTCTATTCAAAAGATACCATTTCACAACACCTTTTTTTTTTCATGCTCTGGCTCTTTCATTCCTTCTGTCTATTCTTCCCCAGTGTTTCTTATGCTTTAACATGGGAGGTTGATCTGGCTGCCCCATCTACATGGAGAACTCGCCGTCATTTAGTCTTAACATTTGGATTGTGTATGAATCTCTGTGGCATTACTAACTGTACAAAGAAGCTTCTCTGACCAAGTTTGAGAGCAGCAAGTATTTATAGGTATTAACATAAATATTTAGAAGGCAGCTGGGCATAGTTCCCTCCCTAGGACCTGTAGCCTGATCAGCCATGGGCTTTTAGTCAGGTTTTCAGTACTGAGTATGAATTCCTTTCTATGGGGCAGGACTAAATCCAATAAAAAAAATCATGCTACTATTGTACCCATGGATATATGTTGATTAGCAGGTTAGGAATGCAATGTGCAGGATCTAGGCTGTAGAAGCCATTTCTCCCCAAGACAGCTAAATAGCAGCATCTAGAGCTAGGAATATTTTCCATCAGCAAAGAAGTGTGAAATAAGTTTAAGATTAACTTCTCTTTGTCCTACAACCAAAGTATGTGGTATGTTCATCAGTATGGTCTTACCATCTAGTTCTGAAGGCCACTAAGAGCAACGGTAATAATCTGTGTGTTTTGGAGACATCTGGGACCTTCCAAGCAGATAATTCTTAAAAAGGTATCCCATGGCTGATACTGAGATTTTCATTTAATAACTCATGTTTCCTGGGAAGAGCATTGTCCACCCTGCATAATTAACATAAATTAGTAGTGGGTTTCCTTAAGGCCTTTTAATACATCTTTAGTTGAGGATAACCCAGCTCTGTCCTTTTCTCTCTCCCATCCATCTACCCCATCCACAGTTAAATCATTCATCGCTATTATTCTCACCTCCTTTCATTTCACATGAGTTCTACTTTATTCACCAACTATAATTTTATCTGGTTTACAAAACAGTAAAAGTTTATATGTTTTACATGTGTCCTTCATTTTGGTAAGCCCTCCTGTACCAGGTTCCTTCCACCATTCCGTTGCACCTCTTCTTGCTTAAACCTGCTAGTCTCATGCCCTTCATTTTACCTGTAATCTATTATCACCCTTCCTTAATGTCCCAGCAAGAATCCCTTTGCAGTTTCCTGGCTTCTGGGAACACTGCAAATTAAATATACAAAATAAAAGACCCAAAGATAGGATCCAAATATAGCATGAATGACTTCACTCACTATACATTTCCTCACTTTCATCATTTGCCTTCAATTTTCCTGATTTAATTTTTCTCTACAGCTGAATAAAATTCCATTGCACATAGGCATTGCATCCTCATTATTTATTCATCAATTGATGACCATCTAGATTGATTGCCTTTGCTAGTTATTGTGAATAGAACAGCAATGGATAAAACCACACAAATCTTAATGTTATCCCTTGAATTAAGTCTCAGGTTTTGTAGTGTCCAATATTTATACCATAGTGTCCACTATGCTGTTCTTTTGTATGTTGGTCTTCATGTCACCACAGCAAAAATACTAGTCATGGATATCTACAGGCCCTTTCCTCTGTAATTGAAAAAATATATATTTTACTTTTATTACTGTGGAATTGATTAAAGTCATAATGGGCTGAGAGTCAGGAGAGGACAAAACAGGTTTACATTGGAGATAATAGGTCAAGTCTACAGAGCTACAAACCAGTTATATTAGGTAGAGGCCCCAGTCTTGGATCTCAACTTCTTCTCAAGTCTATGTATACTCTTCTTTGACTTTCTATGGACAGCTTTCCATGAGCTCTGCCATTGCAGACATAGTGGATACTAGTACATATTATATCAATTTCCAGACAGGAATTGAATTCCTAATTTAGGAGATACTGCTTGTGGTCTTAGACTAATCTTAGGCTGTATTTCCTCCATAGATTTCTATCTCACTAGGCAAACTAGAACGCATAGGATAATAGACTGAACAATCATAAAGATTCATTTTAGAACTTATGTTATAGTACAAGTTTACTTGGAACAATTTGCCGAGAAACAGTAACATTCTATTGCTTCAAATAGAAAAGAGTTTTAGGATGTGGGAGTTTGGAGAGCTGTGAAATCAGTGAGCATAATTGGATAAGCCACAAGTGGAAGAATACTCTGGGACACAGTAAATAAACAAGAAACATACTAACATTCTAAAGAAGTTGTTAGGAAAAAAAAGTAGTGATGTGTTCAACAGCTTCTTAGAAACCTGTTAAAAGATTTATAGCTAAGGAAAATGGGGCCAAGACTTGGGAGATGAAAAACTGCTTTAGAGAAATTACTTTAAAAGTAGATGTTGTATAGGACCAGAAAAATTCAGGAAGTACTATCAGATAACACTAAAACTGAGTGAATCCTTTTACTTCAAGTATTATTAAATGTGTGGAATGAGTGGTACAAAGGGAAATCTTTCACACCCTCTGTTGAACTCTCATCCCACACAATATGACTTCAGGGTTCTCTCTGTACACATTTTGGTTCCCAGTGTACAATAGAGTAGAATTGTTGTTTTAGAAATTTAGCATGACTTGTTTGTAGTAGGGATGACAAGGCATAAGAATGAGTTTAACCACTACAGAAATCAGTCTGGTGATATCTTAGAAAACTTGGAATAGCTCTACCTCAAGACTCAGTCATACCACTACTGGGTATAAATCCAATTGATTCTTCACCAAATCACAAGGACGTTTCCTCATCTATGTTCATAGCAACCTTATTTGTAATAGCTAGAAACTGGAAACAACCTAGATGTCCCTCAACGAAGGAGTGGATAAAAACACCATGATACATCTGTACAATGGAATACTACTCAGCCATCAGAAACAATGAAATAATGCAATTTGCAGCCAAATGGATGGAACTAGAGAAGCTCATCCTGAGTGAACTAACCCAGACTCAGAAGGATGCACATGGCATCTATTCACTTATAATCAGATTTTAGCAATATAGTACAGGATAACTATACTACACCAATGCACCAAAGGGAACAGAAACATAGACTTTGTTTCCTGTCAATGAGACACTTTACCCTAGTGGTGCTGCCTTGTAGGCCCCCAGTGTATGAGGAGGCTCTTGGCCTTCATGTGACTGCTGAACTGGGGCAATGGACTGTATTCCACTCCAGAGGACTGTGATGGAAGGTATAGGGGGTAGAGTGTGGGAGGGCAGGACTTGGAGGGGTGGAAAGAGGGCACTGTAATGGAGATGTACCTGAAGGAATGAATAAATATTTTAAAAAAACAATGAGTTTAAATACAGAAAAATATTAGAGATGAGAAAACAACTGAGCTATAATGCACAATGTGAGGCCCTGGACCAGGCTATTTCCTCTTGTAAAGAAAGTCAACACTCCTCTTCATTTTTTTTAGAATAAATCTTCAGGCACTGGGCTTGCATGTGAGTTAAGAAAAGTTTGGGTGCATAAAATATAAACTTCTCGTTTTCCGCAAACACACACACACATATGCTAGAAAATAACACACCTCTAATAAAAATATCACATGAGTTAGAATCAGAGGTTTCTGGAGGAAGGAAATGACTGATTATAGGCTTGTCACAGAAAATACAGGAGAACTTTGAAATATCTTTTTCCAAAAAGCATGAAAAAAAACTCAAAAGATCAGTGGACCATGGTTTTGAAGCATAGAAGCAGCAGCAGGAGCTTTGCGAATCCAGGCAGTGAAAGATTACACAACGACTAGAATTATGATGTCTTTTAAAAAAGTCTATTAATTTATCATGATATGAGTGGAGAGGAGGAATAGTTAAAAGAGAAATGAAGAACAAACAAAATCCCTCTATGCAGAAGACTAGCAGCTAGAATAAAGAGAAGGGACTGCAGAATTAGGAAACCAACACTTGTTTTAGATCAGTCTATTCAACAACAGCCATCAGTTGAAGAGCCACTTGACTCGAGTAACCCAGCTCCCCCCTCCAAATTCGTGAGCCTTTCTACAACCAATTCTTCCAATGTCCCAAGAGCAGCTATTGTCTAATGATTCAGCTCAAAGCAGACCTTGCGTGTGAAACAAGACAGTTCCCATTTCAGGTGTCAATTGCAATTCCCTGGGCTTCTTTCAGTTTAGTTGGCCAACTATAGAAATCAAAAGTTCTCATTGCTGTCCCCTTGGGGTTGATAAATTGTTCAAAGAATTCAGGTATCTACTTCAGTTAGATTTGCTGACATTATAAAGGATATAACTCAGAAACTGCACAGTGAAGTAAACTTCTGGTTGGTCCTTTTGGGTTTTCTTTTCATATGTTATTGTTATTTCTTGTTTTCCTCCAAATACATCTTATATTTATCTGATAACACTCAAGAGTCTCTAGCATTAATCAAGTCTCCCTTTATTGATTTCCTCAGTTTCTGATGGTGTAAAACACCACAACAGCCTTGGCTGCATGAAAAGCCATTGTAGATTACTTTCTTCCTAATGGGCTTTATCTCATTGCTTCCTTCTTTAGTATCACTTGAATACTTTGGCAGTTGGAGACTCTGGGGTTTTCTGCAGCCTGATGTGAACCCCAATCAGACACAGAGCTATTAAGAGAATTCATTGATTTGGAATAGATGGTGCTCAGACCTAAGAAAAACAGGCTGGATGCACTAAAATGCAGTATTTTTGTTATAAATAACATTATTGGCATTTTGTCTAAGTTCATGTTATTAGGAGAACTTGAAAATCATCTAGGAAGTTCCACTGCTGCTGTCAAAAGTCTCTCCATACTTCTCCTTGCACAACATTCCTACCTGTGCTCTCTATGTTAGTCTTAGTGGAAAAAAACAGCCTGTCAGAAAGATGGGGTGAGCCTCCTTGGGCATTTGGTCCGAAGGCACCCTGTCTATTTTTACATATTTGTGGATAGAACCATGATTCTTATGTAAGGATATAATCTACGGATATGCATTATATCACACAACAGGGTTTTGAATGTTATTGTTAACTGGACTGATGGTTCAGAGATTAGAATTCTACTCTTAGTCAAACCTTGTATATGTCCCCAACCTTGGAAAATCATTCCTTGTACATGGATGGATATTATCTGTCAGTAAGATTAGGAGGATATGGCTGATAGAGTTCATGCATGCCTTCTGTTTTACTACAAACTTATTTACATATCTACTTCTGATTTTATTTTGTTTATAAGTCATAAAACTAATTTTACACACCTCAAAGTGTTAATAAGCTTCTAGAGGGAAAATTTAAGTCATGTAAATTGCAACTGTGCAGCACAGCAGAAGAGGAAAATAGTAACTAAAAGTATTAACACAGAGAGATGTGCCTGCTATCCTTGGTAATACTATCTGCAAAGACTGGACATATCGAAACTTGAGTTTTATTAAATTGCCTTGTCATTGCTATTCTTAACAGAGTAAAAAGAGGTGAGGAAAGCTCCATGATTTCTTACCTAACCCCTGGCAGACTGTTCTTATCTTAATGTGCAACCTGTCTGTATCATAATCTATCTTGTATTCTGTTTCTGTTCTTCTCTCATCTCTCTCCTCCATTTTTAAAAAACATTTATTTCTTCAAGTTACATCTCAATTATAGTCCCCTCCCTTCTCCTCCTCCCAGTCCCTCTCAGTCCCATCCTCCTACCCTCTTCCCCCTCACCCTCCTACCTGCTCTTTTTAATTTTTTTCCAACATAATATTTTTATTGATTATTTGGGAATTTTACATAATGCACACATCACATTCACTTCCAAGTCCTCCAAGGCCTGTCCCCACCCCACCCTCACCATTGTTACTTCCACCTCTAAAATGAAGAAGAAGACAAAGAAGAAGATGAAGAAGAAGAAGAGAAGAACCAAAACATAATTTGAAGATCATGATCAAGTTCCCAATGACCAACCTCTTAAAGTAAACTGAGTTCTCCCCCACCTACACCCTCGACAGAAGCCATTAATACTGCAGAGCTAAACTTCAGCATCCTTATTGAAATATTTTAAGAGTTCTTTTTGGTGGCCTCCTCTTGTCTAGGCTGTTGCATTTCTGAGGTGGCGTGGGGGTTGTCATAGAAGCCTTCTATGTCCCTCTGTATTCTCAACTGTAAGTCTGCAGTCATCCATGCCACTGCAAAAGTAACTTCTTCATCCTTTACAGTCAGCATGAGCATGGATCATGGACTTCCACATGGTTTTGGGTAACAGTATGGACCATGGACATCCACACATTCCCCAGCATCAGCATGTGCCATGGGCCATAGCATGATCTCTGATGGTAAATACAGACCAGGGACATAAACTTGGCCCTCTGCTATAGCACAGCCATTGATGCCATCATAGCCTTCAGTGGCAGCACAGACCACAAACATCCAAATGGCCTTCAGTGGTAATGCGGACCTTGGACATCAACATGGCCTACATCTGATGTATTTTACTGTGAACCCCAGTGCTCGGCCTCATGGTGAAGATCTTGCTTTAGGGTGACTTCCCTGGGCTTACCTAAGCTGCCCTTGCTCATATGATGGCAAGAGCTTCTTCCTGTGGAGACCAGAGCTTCATGCATTATAGGAAAGCACTGTACCAGCTGAGCCACACCTCAAGTCTTCATTCTTCTTTAGAAGCGCATCAAACGCCACTCTGTATGTTCCATATTTTCTCTGTCAACTCATTTGTTGATGGACATCCAGGCTGATTCCATGACTTTGCTGTTGTGGCTAGCACTATAATAAACATAGATGTGTGGGTATGTCTGTGATGTGTGTGTGTGTGTGTGTGTGTGTGTGTGTGTGTGTGTGTGTGTCCTTTGGGTACATACCTGTAAGTGATATAGCCAATGATTGGTTCATTTCTGAGTTGCTGGTCCTTTCAATTTTTTAAAAGGAATATTGTTGGGGGCTGGAGAGTTGACTCAGTGGCTAAGAACACTGGCTGCTCTTTCAGAGGACCCAGGTTCGATTCCCAACACTCACGTGGCAGCTCACAACTGTCTATAATTCCTGTTCCAGGGCATCCAACACCTTTGTGCAGACATACATATAGTCAAAATACCAATGTCAGAGTTTCACTATGTAGCCTTAACTGGCCTGGTACGTGCTATGTAGAACAGGCTGGTCTTAAATTCACAGATATGCCTACTTTGGACTCTGGAGTCCTGGCATTAAAAATATGGGCCATCGACCTAACAACTATATTTTAATCTCCAGGATCACTGGTCTGATAGATATCCAGAAGTTCCTCTCACAGAATCAGAGGTGTGATAGACAAGTACTTTGCAAAGCAAATGAAGTCTATACCTGGGCAGCAACAGTAGGTAGGCTTCCCTGGTATCAAAAGGAGATTCTTGTAATTTTTTTTTTGAGACAGGGTTTTTCTTGTCTTGGCTGTCTTGGACTTGCTTTGTAGACAAGACTGGCCTGAAACTCACAGAGATCCACCTGCCTTTGCCTACCAGAGTGATGGGATTACAGGTGTGTGCCACCATGCCAGGCTTCTCTTCCCCAATTTTGTAGAAGCTACTTCCTTGGCACTACAAGTTCTTGGTATTACACAGACTGATCCTATTCTGTCCTATCTATCTATCTATTTTGTTTTTTTATTTTGTGAATTTTACATCATGCACCCTGTTCCATCTCAACTTCCACCTCCCCTCAGACCCCACCCTCTACCCTTGAAATGTCCCCCAACATAAAAAAAAAATTGTAGAAGCAGTAGCATGTCTCAGTGTGTCCTGCAATATTTCCTTTTGTCCACACTTTTTTGCTTGGAAATGTTCATTATAGTGACTTCTTGGTCTGATATAAGGCCTCTGGCTTCTGCTACTTTGTCAATACTAGAACCTTACTGGGATTCTCTCAGATATACTGTTGTTGTCCTTTGTCATGGGAACCCTGTAGTTTTGGGTATGTGGAACTGGCCTCTTCATGTACTTCAGCAGTTCATCCATGGGGTATATGTTGGTGTGGGCCAACTCAAAACCCTGGTTCTGGGTCTGCAATCCATACATCCAGGACCAGATCTACTGTGCTACCAAGGTAAGGTGCAGGGCCTGCTCTCCCAAGTGCTGCAGCAGGTAAGGGGTGGACAAGATCTCCTGCTTTCATGAGCCCATCAGGGCCAACTATCCTGCCTCCTACCTGTGATGAGGGCATCAGAGAGTGGAGGGGATGTTTCCCTAATCAACACAGCAAAGTAGACAAAAGACAGAGCTTTCTCTCCCACACTCACTCCCTTGGGGTCAGCTCACCCACAACCCCCACATCCAGAGCCATCTGTACTATAATGCTCAGGTGAGGTGCAGGGCCTGTTCTCCCAAGTGCTGCAGCATGTGAGGGACAGGGACAGCTCTCCTGTTCTTGTAACCTCATCAGAGCCAGATCTCCTATCTTCACCAGGTGGTGACAGCAAAAGGGAAAGGAGGGGAATCTTTCCCTGGCCAACACCACCACAAAGCAGACAAAAGGCAGGGGGTGGCTCTACCACATTCACATTCTTGGGGCTGGCTTACCCACAATCCCTACATCCAGTGCCAGACAGGGTACTTCTAGTCTCTGGCTACCTTCCTGTCATTGGAGCCCATCCAGTGCTTGCTTGGTGCTGGACTGGTGGTCGTCATAAACTAGCTCCCTATCCTGGCCCCATGGCACCAAATTGGTATTGGTCTCTGGTTTTTTTTTTTCCCCAGGAATGTTAGGCTACTATTCATTCAGATGTTCATAGGTCAGAACACTGAACATAGAGTAGACATAGCCTTTCTTCTCTCTGCCACCTACTGATGCATGTGTGACACAGCAGCCATATTTGCAATGCCTCTAGGAGCAAACTTTTTAAAATTTAAGGTGTATCCCCCCATAGCTTCCTCTTTTAGTACAATAAAAGGCTCTTTTTTATCACAATAAATACAAAACAATAAGAACAATTAGGCCACAATTATGAAAATTATAAGGTATAATATATATTTCCAATGTCCACCAAATACATATTTGGCAACTGATATTAATATTCTATTGTCTATCTATCTTGATGGGTTTAAAGTTCTATACTTAACTCAGTTTCCATCATAACTTTAATTACCAATTTAAAAACATCTTCTTAGGCCTAGAACATCCTTTTAATTCTTAAACAACTGAAAATTTAACTGTGAGACTATAACTATTTAGTCTTCAACCATATCAGAGACCTGAGAAGGACAAATATATCTGAATATACAGGAAGTGCAGAGCCAGCATCTTCCAAATTGAAGGAATGAGAGACAACTGGATGTCTAGACAGTCCCCATTTTCTCTCAATACATTAGAGCATCTATTTTCAGCCTTTTGGCCCAGTATCTCTGACAGACATTAATTGCAAAGCAGAAATTATGAAATACTTGCATACCTTGTCTTTGCAGGGCTGGGCTGTTCACTTACTTGTTTCCATCTTTTCTCCTTTTCAGACAATATTCTGTCTACCATTGAAGCAAGGGATTTTTCTTGCCCAGTGACAAGGTTGGCACTAGTGCAACCATCTCCCAATGGAGATTCTTCAATGGTCATCATCTACTAGGAGTAGAATAAGGGGTGTTGTCAGGAGCTGACATGTCTCAATATCAAAAAAATCTTAAATTAAGAAAACGTCTTTGAATGCCACATTCTACAGATCTCTTGAGTTTTTTGAATACCACCTATCTATATACATATATTTGGATAAACAAATGTTTCTTGTCTCTTAGCAATTTGATTTCTGATTAACTTAGAAAACATCTGTGATATACTATGCTAGTACCTAACAAAATGACATGTTTGAATGACTATTAGTTTGCATTTCTTAATTATCTTAAACAGTTTGTGACAGTTGCTCTCAAGAGGCCAAAAACTTCACATTGCATTTTTAAGCATTGCATAGGTACAATACCTTAAAAATAGTTAACCTTAATTTTGTATTAATACATAAAAATACCAATATAGTCAAATATAATCTTAATTTTGTATCAATACACAAAAATATAAGAGCAAATTCAATAATCTATCCATTTTTCTTTATCATTCCTATATCATATCTATATTACATTTTTTCAAGTCTTTTCCCCACTTACATAGAAGAGATAGAGAAAAGAAAAAGAGAGAAATCTCTGGGTCTCAACTCCAAAACCTTGTTTAACAAAATCATTTAACAACTTGTAACCAAGCCCCCTAAATACCAACAAACATCTGTAACCCATCAAATGACCAAAGGAAAAAAAACAAAAAATTCACCCACTTCACCTTTCGGGAATGGGACATCTATCGCTCTGTTAAAATTGCTTCCTGCTGATTTGGGGTGTAGGAAATCTGTTTGGGGGCCCAAACATGAGTGGAAAAATTATGAAGCAAATTAATACTAACATTTGATGTTCAGTCTTTTTGTGCTCAGCTATTTAAATGTCCTAATAAATTTGTAGTCAGAAGCTGAACTTTGTGTGGGAAAGTTCAGGGCTTTACTGGAGTCCTGGCTGAAACCATCTATGAGACTGAACCATCTTAGTTAGCCATTTTGAGTTGTTCTGGTTGTAGATTTTTGAGGAAACAGCTATTGAGGCAGTCTTCAAGGCTGAATCATTTGAATAAAATTAATTTAAATCTACTTTTTCAAGTGAATCTTGAACTTTGTTAATCGTAAAAACAGAATCTTAGAGTAAATGAAATCAAGAGGCACCTAGACTGGGAAGAGATGCATTTAGGGCCCCAGTGCTGAGAGGCAGTAGACACATGTCTCCATTCCAAACCTAGAAGTTAACTCAAATTAATATCTACTTGTAAATGTAAATTTTGTTTTCTCCAAGGGGGTTTCACTGGTTAAACAAACTACTCTTAAGGTTAGGCTGCACACCCAGTGGTAAATGGCTGATAAAACCTGAACTCCATGGCACTATTGAAGGTTTCTTGTTTTATGATGCTGTGTTAAGTCTGTTTGTTTTTTTTTGTTTTTGTTTTAAACTATGTTTTACTTTCTTAATTTTTCTTTTTATGTTCCAGGCTTTTTGTGTCTCTGTAATGAGTGGCATTTAAATTCTTATGAGAAAATGAACATATACTACTTAATAGTATGTTTTATTTGAGTGGAAGGCTAGACCTATGAAAATGTATGGATGGAAAAGGCATAGAACAATCTATTAACAAACAAGAAAATACTAAATATAATCCTAAAGAATCCTGAAGTAAGCTACTCCAGCTAATAAAATAAATTGTCAAAGTTTCAAGGCATGGATCCATACACACAAACCACTAGTATCTCTATATTCTACTAGTGAATAATCTAAACTTAAAATTAAGAAACAAATTCAATTTTTCAGTATTATGTTTAAAAAACTAACTAAATATTGGGAGTAAATCTAACCAAAGATCTAGAAATCTTATATACTGAAAACTGAAATTCCTTGCTGAAGGAAGTTTTGGAGAATGGAGAATCTTGAATGGAGTGAAAATACTTGCTCATTCTTACATAGACTTTTAACACTGCTAATATGTTAATTTTTCTCCAAGAAATGTTCAGATTTAATGTAATTGATGTCAAAATTCCAGCAATGCCTTTTTGGAAACTGTAAAAGCTAATTATAAGGAGCTCTTAAAATGCTTAAGAGAAAATATTCGTGTCATTGGACTAGGCAATAGTTTGATGCGTACAAAACCAAAAGCACAGATATCAAAAAAGAAAAAAGCACAGACATCAAAAGGAACAATAACAAATTTAACTCTATAAAATTAATAACTTTCTATATCAAGCTGGTACAACCACTGCGATATTCAGTCTGGCAGTATCTTAGAAAACTTGGAATAACTCTACCTCAAGACCCAGCCATACCACTTCTGGGTATACATCCAAATGATTCCTCACCAAATCACAAGGAAGTTTCCTCATCTATGTTCATAGAAGTCTTGTCTGTAATGGCTAGAAACTGGAAACAACCCAGATGTCCCTCAACCGAGGAATGGATAAAAAAATAAAAACTATGGTACATCTACAGAATGGAATACTACTCAGCCATCAGAAACAACAAAATCATGCAATTTGCAGTCAAATGGATGGAACTAGAGAAGCTCATCCTGAGTGAGCTAAACCAGACTCAGAAGGATGCACATGGCATCTATTCACTTATAATTGGATTTTAGCCATATAGTGCAGGATAACTATACTACAATGAATGCACCAAAGGGAACATGAACATAGATTTGTTTCCTGTCAATGAGACACTTTGTCCTAGTGGTGCAGCCTTGTAGGTCCCCAGTGTATGAGGAGGCTCTTGGCCCTCATATGGCTGCTGAACTGGGGTGGGGCTGTTATGTAAGGACACTCCACTCCAGAGGAGTGGGCTGGAAGGGATAGGTGGTAGAAGGTGGGAGGATGGGACTGGGAGGGGTGGAAGGAGGACACTGTGATGGAAATGTAACCTGAAGTAATAAATAAATATAAAAAAGACTCTATTGTAAGTGTAGAAAGACATTGAGCAGAATAGAAGAAAACATTTTTAAAGTGTATTTCTTATAAGAAATAGCCAAAATATAAAAACCTTCTATGACTCAATCACTAAAACAAAAACAAAATGAACAAAATTCCCACAAAAAGAAATGTAAGGATTTAAATATGCATTTCTCCAAAGAAGATATTTAAAACTGCTAATAATAACAGGAGATGTTCAGCAGCATCTGTCACTAAGAAAATGCAGATCACAGCAAATCTAAGATAGTGGTTCATTCTCATTAACATGACTATTATCAAAACAAGGAAACAAACAAACAGGAACTAGGAAAGAGCAAGTGTGGGCAAGGTCACAGAGTGCCCCTTACAATCTACAGTGAGGATGGGAAATGGTGTAGATACTGTGAAAAACAGATGATGATTATCCAAAAACTTAAACAAATATTTACTATTTACCCAGAAATTACAAGTTCTCCTTCTAGATATGTACTCAAAAGTAATTAATAACAGGAATATATATGTGTATAAACATATAGCTACATATATGTATATAGACACATTAGTGTTTGTAGTACCATTTTTTCACTATAACCAATAGAAAACAAGCCACGTATCTATGGACAAATAGATGGGTAAATGAAAGGTGGTTGAATAAGTTATATTTCTTTCTTTCTTTTTTATGCATTTATTAATTCAAGTTACATCTCAATCACAGCCCCCTTACTCCTCCCCTCCAGGTCCCTCCCTCCCACTGTCTATCCCCTCTTCCACCTATCCTACTCCTCTGGTGTGAGGGGCCCCACCTATGAGCCCTCATCAGTTCATCAGTCACATGAGAGCTAAGAGCTTCTTCTTGGTCTGGATCCCAACTTGGCAGCTCCACTTCAGGGAAGTGTCTGACTAACAGGTAACAATGTCTATGACTGAGTCTTCCCCACCCCTATTGTTAAGAGATCTGTATGAGGACCAAGTTGCCTATCTTCTATATTTGTATAGGGGGGGCCTAGGTCAAGTCTAAGCTTTTTTATTCTTATTTTGGTTAGTGTTTCAGCCTCTGTAAGCCTCTAGAGGCCTAGGTTGGTTGGTTCTGTTGATCTTCATGTATTGTTCTTGTCCCCTCTGGGATTCTCTATTCTTCCTCCCACTCTTATATAGGACTCCAAGAGCTCCACATAATGTTTGATTGTGTATTTCAGCATCTGTTTTGATATGCTGCTAGGTGGAACTTCTCATAGGACAGTTATGTTAGGTTCCTGTTCCTTTGGGTCTATGAGTTGTAGGATAGTTATCCTGTGCTATATGGCTAAAATCCAGTTATAAGTGACTACATGCCATGTATATCTTTCTAGATATAAAAGCTCACTCTTTCTAGATAGAAAAGCTCACTCAGGATGAGCTTTTCTAGATCCATCCATGTGGTTGCAAGTTGCATGGTTTCCTTGTTTCTGATAGCTGAGTAATATTCCATTGTGTAAATGTACCACAGGTTTTTTTTTAATCCATTCATTGTTTGAGGGACATCTAGGTTTTTTCCAGTTTCTAGCTATTACAAATAAAGCTGCTATGAACACAGTTGAGGAGATGTCCTTGTGTTTTGGTGAGTAATCTTTTGTATATATGCCCAGGAGTGGTATGGCTGGGTCTTGAGGTAGAGCTATTCCAAGTTTTCTAAAATATCACTAGACTGATTTCCATAGTGGTTGTACAAGTTTGCACTACCACCAGCAATGGATGAGTGATTCCCTTTCTCCACAACCTCTCTAACACGTGCTGTCATTTGAGTTTTTGATGTAGGCTGTTCTGACAGATATGAGATGGAATCTCAGAGTAGTGTTGAGTTCCATTTCTCTGATGAATAAGGATGTTGAGCATTTCCTCATCTGTCTCTTAGCCATTAGAGATTCTTCTTTTGTGAATTCTCGGTTTAGCTCCATACCCCATTTATTTATTGTATTATTTAGTTTCTTGGTGTTTAATTTCTTGAGTTCTTTGTAAATTTTGTATATTAGTCCTCTGTCAGATGTGGGGTTGGTGAAGATATTTTCCCAACCTGTAGGCTGATGTTTTGTTCTAATGACAGTGTCCTTTGCCTTACAGAAGCTTTTCAGTTTCATAAGGTCTCATTTGTTGATTGTTGATCTTAGAGCCTGAACTATTGGTGTTCTGTTCAGGAAGTTGTCACCTGTATCAGTGAGTTCAAGGCTTTTTCCCATTTTCTCTTCTACTAGATTTAGCATATCCTGTTTTATGTTAAGTCTTTGATTCAGTTGGACTTAAGTTTTCTGCAAGGTGATAAATATTTGCATTCTTCTACATGTTGACGTCCAGTTAGACCAACACCATTTGTTGAAGATTTTTTCCATTGTATGGTTTTGGGTTCTTTGTCAAAAATTAACTGACCTTAGGTGCATGGTTTATTTCTGGATCTTCAATGCAATGCCATTGATCCAGCAGTCTGTTTCTATGCCAGTGCCATGCTGTTTTTACTACTATTGCTCTGTAGTATATCTTGAAATCATTGATGGTGTGATACCTCCAGATGTTTTTTTGTTGTTGTTGTACAGGATTGATTTAGATATTGTGGGTTTTTTTCCATATAAAGTTGAGAATTGTTTTTTCAATGTCAGTAAAGAATTGTGTTGGTATTTGATATGAATTGCATTGAATTTGTATATTGCTTTTGGTAGGATGGCCACTTTTATTATGTTGATCCTACCTATCCATGATCATGGGAGATCTTTCCAACTTCTGCTATCTTCTTCAATTTCTTTCTTCAAGAACTTGAAGTTCAGTATCATATACCATGATCAAGTAGGCTTCATTCCAGGGATGTAGGAGTGGTTCATCATAAGAAAATCCATCAACATAATCCAACATATAAGCAAGCTGGAAGGAAAAAAAACCTCATGATCATCTCACTAGATGCCAAAAATGCATTTGACAAAATCCAGCACACCTTCATGCTAAGCATCTTGGGAGAAATCTGGCATATAAGCACCATGACTAAAAATGATAAAGGCAATATACATCAAGCTGTTAGCCAACATCTAATTAAATGGAGAGAAACTTAAAGCATTTCCCCTAAAATTGGGGACAATTAAAGGATGCCCACTCTCTCCATATCTCCTCAACATAGTACTTGAAATTCTAGCTAGAGGAATGAGACAACTGAAGGAGATCAAGTGGATACAAATTGGAAAGGAAGAAGTCAAAGTATCCCTATTCATACATGATAAGATAGTATACATAAGTGACCCAAAAAATTCCATCAGAGAACTCCTATGGCTGATAAAGATTTCATCAAGGTGGTTGGATAAAAAATGAATTCTAAAAAATCAGTAGCCTGTTTTTAAACAAAAGGCAGATGGGCCAAGAAAGAAATTAGGGAAACAACCCTTCATAATAGCCACAAATAATATAAAATACATGGGGGTAACTCTAACCAAGCAAGTGAAAGACCTGTATGACAAGTTACATTTCCTATCACCATCACAAAATAGCTGACAGAAGCAACTTAAGAAAAAAAGAAAGCTTATTTTGGTTCACAGTTTAGAGTGCACAGTCCATCATAGGAATGAAGCCATGGTAACAGTATTGGTTCATACCAATCATGGCAGGAACAAGATATGGTTTATCACACCTCTGAAGGTGTTAAGAAACATGAAACTTGAGTTGAAGTTGGTGCTGAGGTTAAGTAACCTTTCTCTACCAATAAATGATGCCCTCTGCCTCAAAAGTACTCGAGCTTTCAGTTCAATAGCAATAGGAGTTGGAGACCAAGTGTTCAAAAACATGACCCCATGTGAGACACTGTATATTCAAATCATAATAATGATATTATATATGATAGAATATTATTAAAATGGATGATATCTGGATGCAGGTTACATGGTAAAGTATACCAAGTAACAAACCAGTTATAAGACAATGAATATTGTACAACTACATGTAATCAACTTTACAAGAACAGAAAGCTGAAAAGAGTTTATTAGGAGCTGGGGAAATTATGAATGCAGAACTCTGATTTTATGAAGACAGTGTATGCTAAGGATGATTTAAAAATTTAGGGTAGAGACATTGGTGATATTTATACAGCACCGTGAATATCCTGAAAATCATCAGATTGCACACTTAATTTGTTAATATGCTTTGCATATTTTATCACAATAAATAGGGAATTATTTTGTAAGGAAATTTGTTATTTTTAACTTAGTCTTGAATCATCTAGCCACTCTTTGACTGAGGCAGGAGTTGTAGATTAAAATTAGGCCTAAGAACAGGAAGTAAATTTAATTGATGACCCCATGCAAATTGCCTAAGTGCAGAAGGATCATTTTCTGAAAGAATAATAAGGAGAGAACTGATGAAGCAAAGCTACAAGGTGCTCATTGCTGAGATGTTTGAGTGACGACAGGTTCTCGGGGTTTACATGTGATTAATCTTTTTTAAAAAAGAACACTTATATGTTAATTCAAGTTATATTTTGACCTCAGCCCCCAACCTCCTTTCCTCCTAGACCTAACCTCACACCCTTTTCTCCTTTTCCCTCCTATTCTTATCTTTAGGTGAGGGAGCCCCCCCCCCATATATCAATCCCTCAGTTCTTCAGACACATGAGGGCTAAGTGCTTCTTCTTACTCTGTGACCCCATGTAGCAACCCAGTCAGGGTAAAATGTCCCTCTAACAGGCAACATAGTCCATGACTGAGATGCACAACCCCCCTACTTGCTAAGGGATCTGTATAAAAACTAAGTTGGCTATCATCTATATATATATGGGGTGGAGGCTAGGTCTAATCTAAGCTTTCTTCTTCTGTTTTTGGTTAATGTTTCAGTCTCTGTAAGCCTCTAGGGGCCTAGGTTGGTTGGTTCTGTTGATCTTCATGTATAGTTCTTGTCCTCTCTGGGATTCTCTATTCTTCCTCCCGCTCTTATATAGGACTCCAAGAGCTCCACCTAATGTTTGACTATGTGTCTCAGCATCTATTTAGATCTGCTGCTGGGTGGAATTTCACATAGAATAGTTATGCTAGGTTCCTGTTCCTTTGGGTCCAGGGGTTGTAGGATAGTTATCCTACAACTAATATATAGCTAATATCCAGTTATAAGTGACTACATGCCAAGTGTGTCTTCTATATCTGGGTGAGCTCACTCTGGATGATCTTTTCTAGATCCATCCATTTGGTTGCAAATAGCATGATTTCCTTGTTTCTGATAGCCGAGTGGTATTCCTTTGTGTAAATGTACCACAGGTTTTTTTTTTTTTTTTAATCCATTCTTCAGATGAAGGACATCTGGGTTGTTTCCAGTTTCTAGCTATTACAAATAAAGCTATTATGAACATAGTCCTTATGGTTTGGTGAGGAATCTTTTGTATATATACCCAGGCGTAATATGGCTGGGTCTTGAAGTGGAGATATTCCAAGTTTTCTATTATCTCACCAGAGTCAGACTGATTTCCAAAGTGGTTGTACAAGTTTGTGCTCCCACCAGCAATGGATGAGTGTTCCCCTTTCTCCATATCCTGTCCAACATGTGCTGCCATTTGAGTTTTTGATCTTAGCCATTCTAACAGGTATGAGATGAAATCTCAGAATTGTCTGGAGTTGCATTTCTTTAATGACTAATTAATCATTCAGCTGACTGCATCAAAAGAAATTTCTAGAACTAAACTTCTCTAAAATATCATTACAACCTAATGAATTCACTTCATATAGATTTCTTATAGAAAGCTAAACATATGCTGTCCCAAAAGGAGTAATTTTTGAACAATTACACTTGAACTTGTTAAGTTTGTTGTTAAAACAGATAATGTGTAGGATTACAGGATGCATCCTTATTTCATTATTTTTTTAAAATAGAAATTGCTATTTATATTAAAACTTTTAGATCCCTTATACCTATTCTTAGAATGAAGAATAAAATCACAATACATTTCTACTCACCTTGTGTTGCAGTCATTTTGTAATGTGACTTTCTTTGAGTCTTTGCCTATCAAAGCTAGGTAGGTTACTAGTCTGTGTGCTTACTGATCTACATGATGTACTTCGACTAATCAAAGGTAGTGGATATGACCTGTCATACTCCCATCCCTCAAATGCTCTCCCAACTTATTGATTGTAATATCTATTCGGTCTATATGGTGGATCTTAGGCCTAGGGTGAGTGAACAAGTATGTTCAAGATAAACTATTGACTCATGAAGTGTGACTATAAGAGGAGGGGTTATGACTCTCTCAGCTTCTGATGACTGATGGCTTGGGAACACCTTATCCTAAGCCTTGTAGCCCCCATGTGTTGGAAGAAATAGGAAGGAGATATGAGGGCATTATATGTATCTCTCATACTGCCCTTAGCCTGTGAAATAATTCCACAACTACTTGTTCTTTCATTAAATTCCCTAGGAAGTACTTGATAACTTACTGTTACATAAAAAGGTGTCTTTTTAAAATTGTACTTGCAAAGAAATAAATATGTGAAATATGTTAGGGTAGAAGGTTTTCCTAGCTCTCTCTACTGCCTTCTGTAAGAATAGATAAGGACACATCACAATAAACATTTTCCCATAAATATGGATTTATAAAATCCCTATATCTTCATATGTGTGTGTGTGTGTGTGTGTATATATATATATATATATATATATCTTCAAGGATATGCAAATCCTTTCCATGGATCTATGTGGAATGAATGAGGAAAAGCAAAATTTAACTTGAACTGAAGCAAATACTTAGAAATAAACTTATGGTAGAGCATAATACTTTCCCTCTAATACTAGCTATCAAATTCAAGAAAGTATATTAGTTTTGACATGCTGTCCTAGGCCCCTTTTGTGGAGCAGA
Source organism: Lophiomys imhausi (assembly GCA_907164525.1). Classification (NCBI taxonomy): domain Eukaryota; kingdom Metazoa; phylum Chordata; class Mammalia; order Rodentia; family Muridae; genus Lophiomys; species Lophiomys imhausi. Next base: position 13,428,710 of record CAJQZJ010004888.1, read on the forward strand.
GAATATCTATATTAAAAGATAATGGTTGAGATAAAGATGGATTGGAGGATAATGAAAACAGCCCTTATTGTTTATGTAAAGTTCTAGTATATTAGGATCTATATTAATTCCTGATTATGAGTATTTTTTGGTCAAACTTATGAGAGACAACACAAAGGTCACATTAAAATTGTCAGTTTTCATAAATTGGGACCTAAAGTTCAAGTACGTTTGCAAGTCATGAACTAATGAAAACAAGAACGTTTAATTCTTTTTATTGCTTTTAACAGTATTTTCCAATTTGTCACAAAAGAGATGATTTAAATTTTTTTACTTGTTGATTTTGGTCAAGAGTCTCACACTATTGGCTAAAATGCCCTAGAACTCACTATGCATCCCAGACTTGCCTTTAACTCATACAAATTATCTTGCCTTAGCCTCCCACATCTGGGATTGAAGGCAGGAATCACTATTTTTGGCCTCAAATGTGTGACTTTAGAGTTTAGAAACAGAAAAAACGTATTCATCAACATGAATGGAGTGTGTGTGTGTGTGTGTGTGTGTGTGTGTGTGTGTGTGTAATTTAACGGTTCCTGTTAGTAACAATGGTTTCATGTGTTTGTTTTCTTTTTTTAATCATTTCTGGTATCCTCCAAACACTGCCTGTATCTAAGATTTGGTATCTATCATTACTTTTTTTTTAAAAAAAATTTTTAAATGTTTATTTATTACTTCAAGTTACATCTCCATCACAGTGCCCTCTTTCCACCTCTCCCAGTCCCTCCCTCCCACCCTCTACCCCCCTATCCCTTCTATCCTATCACTCTGGAGTGGGGTGTCTCTACATACAGTTTTCTGCACCAGTTCAGAAGTCATATGAGGGCTAAAATGTTTTGTTTGTTTGTTTGGTTAGTTAGGTTTCTCTTTTGTTGAGAGAATTGCCATTACACCTTGTCATGCTTTTTCAAATATCATGCCTTTTCAAAACATGCCATATTCTATCTCATTAAAACTCATTCTTTTGTTTTGTCTCTGAAGTATTTCATAAACAATGTATATGCCTCCTTACTGTGTCTTTGCCCCTAGCTATAGCATTTGTCCCTCCAAGAGTAACACAAAATCTAGATAGTATAGTGGTTCCCAGTGGGTGAAATGTTCTTCACTTGAAGGGAAAAAGACTCATCCTCTGGATGGGCAGGCCTCATTACCAACATTCTGAGTGCTATTCATTAGAGTATTGTTTACTGACCTTGCCACAGTTGTGAAAATATGGAGGTTCCTTTAAGACTATGGATCAATTAGACAAGGAGTAAGGGACATGAGTGAAGTTGGAAGAAGAAAAAGGAAGAGGTGTATAATGGTTTGAATCTGAATGGCCCTCATAGGTTTATATATTTGAATACTTAGCCACCAGGAAGTGGGAGTGTTTGAAAGGATTAGAAAGATCAGGCCTTGTTGGAAGAGGTGTATCATTAGGGGTGGGCTTGCACATCAGGATGTAGCTCTCAGCTACTCCTACACCACCATGCCTGCTTCCTGCTGCCATGCTTTCTGCCATGATCATATTAGTCTAAGATCATGAAACTAAGCAAACCCCCAATTAAGTCCTTTCTTTTATAAGACTTGCCTTGGTCATGTGTCTCTTCATATTAACAGAACAGTTACTAAGACAGGGGACTTCTTTATAGAACTTGAAAGAGCAATTTCAATTTCATATGGAACAAATAGGGAACCCAGGATAGCAAAAACAGTCTTATACAATAAAAGAACTTATGGAGGTATCACCATCCTTGATTGCAAGTTGTACTGCACAGCAATAATAATAAAAACCATATGGTATCGGCATAGAAACAGACAGATTGTTTAATGGAATCGAATGCAAGACCTAAAATAAACCCACATATATATAGACACTAATTTTTGACAAAGAAGCCAAAACCATACAAAGGATGGAAAAAAGAAAAATTTTTCAGCAAATGGTGCTGGTTTAACTGGATGTCAGCATATCGAAGAATGCAAGTAGATACATATTTATCGCCCTGCAAAAAATTTAAGTTTAAGTAGATCAAAGACCTCAACATAAAACCAGATGAACTAAGTCTAACAAAAGAAAAAGTAGGGAATAGATTGAACACATTTGCACAGGAGACAGCTTCCTTCAACAGCTCAGACACCATGATCAACAATTAGTAAATTGGACTTCATGAAAGTGAAAAGCTTCCATAAGGCGATGGACACCATCAGTAGGACAAAATGGCAACCAACAGATTGGGGAAAGATCTTCAACAATCCTATATTTGATCAAGGGCTAATATCTGAAATATATAAAGAACTCAAGAAACTAACACCAACAAAACAAATAGTCCAATTTAAAAAGTGCAGTGTAAAGCTAAAACAAGAATTCTCAACAGAGGAATCTCTAAAGGCCAAGAAACACTGAAAGAAATGCTCAACATCCTTAGTCATCAGGGAGATACAAATCAAAATGACTCTGAGATTCCATCTTATACCTGCCAGAATGGCTAACATCAAAAACTCATGTTACAGCACATGATGGCAAGGGTGTGGAGCACAGGGAACACATCTCCATTGCTGGTGGGAGTGCAAACTTGTACAACCACTTTAGAAATCAATTTGATGGTTTCTCAGAAAATTGGGAATAGTTCTACCTTAAGACAAAAGTGTACAATCCTGGGCATATACCCAAAAGATGCTCCACCATACCACAAGGATACTTGCTCAAGTATGTTCATAACAGCTTATTTGTAATAGCCACATGTCCCTCAACCAAAGAATGTATTAAGAAACTGTGGTACATTTACACAATGGAATACTACTCAGTTATTAAAAATAAGGACATCATGAACTTCATAGAAAAGATCATCCTGAGTCAGGTTACTCAGACCCAGAAAGACACACATGGCGTCTACTCACTCATAGGTAGATATTAGCCATATAGTACAGGATAACCATGCTGCAATCCACAGACCCAACAAAGCTAAATAACAAGGAGGACTCAAGGGAGGATACTTGAATCCCAGTAAGAAGGGGAAATAAAATAGGCATTGGAAATGATCAGAGAGAGGGGAATGGAGGGAGAGGGGATGGAGCAGGAGGAATCAGGTGTGGCCAGAGTGGCGATGGGGAAGAACTTGCTGGGAGAGAGAAGAGAAAATGGCTGGAGGGTGCATCTCTGAGACAAGCTGGAGAACTGGACAGGGGAGACTCCCAGGGAGGTACAGGGGTGACCATAATTGAGACTCATAGCACCAGGAGATACTGAGACTGAAGTGGCCACCTCCTGTAGCCAGGCAGGATTTTCAGCATAGGGAGGGGGGCACCAAACTTCAACCCAAATATTGTTGTACCTACAAGATGTGTAGGTATAAATACGGAACAGAAATTGAGGGAAATACCAAACAATAACTGGCCCAACTTGAGACCCACCACCTGGGAGAGAGCTAACCCCTGACACTACTAAGGAGACTCTGCTATCCTTGAAGACAGAAACCTAATATAACTGTCAACTGATAAGCTTCCTCCAGCAGATAATGGAAACAGAGAAAATGCAGAGACCCACACTCAAACAGTAGGTGGAACTCAGGGAGTCTTGTGGAAGAGTTAAGAGGAAGGATTGAGGGAAGTGGAGGGGTCAAGGACACCACAAAAACACCTACAGAGACAACTAACCTGGACCCATGGGTTTATAAAGACTGAACCACCAACCAAAGAACATGCATGGATCTAGGCCCCTTACACATATGAAGCTGATGTGCTGCTTGGTCTTCAAGTGAGTGCCCTAACAATTGGAGCAGGGCATGTCTCTGACTTGAACTCTGTTGCCACCCTCTGGATCCCTTTCCCCAGCAGGTCTGCCTTATCTGGCTTCACTGGAAGAGGAGGCACTTAGTCACAATACAACTTGATGTGCCAGGGTGGTTTGGTCCCACTTGGGGCAGAGGGGATAGGGGAAATGGAGGAAGAGGATGGGAGAATGGGAGTCAGAGAAGAGGAGGGAGTAAGGCTGTGATTGGATTGTAAAATGATCAAATAGATAAATTGATGAATTTTTTTTAAAATACCAGAACTCCTAAGAGCTCATTCTCATGCCTTCATACTCAGCCTCCAGAAATTTATTGAAATTACTACCTTAGCACCCTATGAGAGTTTCTGTGTTTTATAGAATGTATGCAACTCTCTAATATTGGACTGATCCTTGACCTTCTGCAGTAAATCAACAAAATTTTTTTCAGAATTTTTTCCTTTTCTTTGTGTGATTATGTAATTGAGAACTTGTGAGGTCTTTATCTATTGGAATGTAAACTGGAGGTTCCCTCATGCAGAGAACTTCTTCATCAACCTAGGGACTAGCTTTACATATCTTAATCTTCCTGCCTTCTGATTCCATACCTCTTTTAAGGACTTGATTCCAGACTCTAAGCCTCAGTGAAGCATTAGATCTTTCTAGGCTAATCGATGCACTCCTGAAAGCCAATATATCTTATCCATTCCCCTGTAGAAGAGGTCAAATCATGGTGAATAGAAAAATATTTACTTTCTAGAGGTTTTACTGTGTTCCATGTCTTGCTGTTTTATGTCCCAGGATATTGTTTTTATTCAAGACTCTTAAAGGCGCTAGAAATTTGGGGCTGTACTGGAGCCTGCCTATGTTGAGAGAGGTAGTGAGGGAGTGAAGGAGAGAAGAAGAAGAAGAAGAAGGAGGAGGAGGAGGAGGAGAAGAGGAGGAGGAGGAGGAGGAGGAGGATGTGGAGGAGGAGGGGGGGAGAAAGATCAAGAATGAAATATTGACTCCTTGCTAGTTTCCTCTAGCATGCAGATACCTAACGTTTGCATGTTATTTTCTTTTCAAGAATGAGAAGTGCCACAGCACAGTCAATTTTGACAAAATATAAACAACAAACATCTCTTCTCAGCTTATATATGAACAGAAAGGCAATGGTGAGATATCAATGAAGTAACCCACAATCCCCTTGTGCTGCTTCTTATCTGATTATCTGAGGTCAAGAGGACTGAGAACAACAAGGAAATGAGGTCTTCCATAGTTCTCATTAGCTGTTCAGGAGTCAGAGGACTGACTGCTGCGCAGAGCCCTTTCTGGGTCTGGAAAGAGAAGCACAGCTACGCTTCTCATCACCTTCACTGTGCTGGAGGAAATAAGAAACAGCTCAGAGACTAATAATCACAGAAACAGCATTGAAGGCAGAAGGCCTGGTTACACTTCCTAACAGCAGTATAAATAATTGAGTGTCTCTACAGGCAAACCAGTAGGAATAAAGGAAAAAGAACTGCAATGTGCTGATGTCCTTTCAACTCAGTTCTGATCATTCTCTTTAAAGGGAAAAGGAGTTTGGCTTTCATTAAAACCCCAGCACTGGGAAAAAAAACCAGGTATTTGTTCATTGACTTATTCATTTACTCAATCCTTATTGAGCACACATCATAAACCATCCCTAAAACTACCTGCTAGCAGCTTTGATCACATTTATTCCACTTCTTCAATAGTAAGATAAAGAATCATCTGCGGGGTGGATCCACAAAGGCAGTGCAGAATAAAGGATGAGGTCTGGATTGTCCAAACCTCAGATGATAGATAGCTCTCGCCAGAGGCTGTTTCAACCATGTTTCATTTTTAACTCTTAAAAATGTGGCTTATGTCATAAAAAACATATTTGCAAAAAACACCATCATTTTGCTAAATGAAACAACCCATATGAAGAAAGACAAATACTATGTATTTTCTCTCATATATAGAACATAGATGTGTGTGTGAGAGAGGAAGACAGAGAGAGAGAGAGAGAGATATTAAGGTAGAAAATGAGCCAGAAGATAGGAAGAAGCTACCTTTAAAATGGGAAGGGAATAGAGAGTAGTGGTATAGATGTGACATAAAAACAGAAGGGAGATACTCTTTACAGAAGGGAAGGGGACCAGTAAGAGGGCAGCAAAGAGGATGGAGAATCCAGGGAAGGATATAAAGTAGTGAAGATAAATTAAGAGGTGTGTTCCTTTGGTAATGATACAGTCATGAGGGTTCCTCCGTCCCCTGCCCCATTGTTTGGTTAATGCCCTTACACAGAGGTTAAGCATGTTAAGAATGGTTTCTTGTCCTTCTTCCTTTGCTGCCCTGTGTGGATGTGGTTATTGTGTCTTCCAGAAGTGGTGACAACAAAAGATCTTTACCATACTCCAGGCCTAACAAAGTATTGACCTTGGACTTTCCATCTTCTCATGCCATGAGAAAATAAGTTTCTATTGTATAAATTCTCCAGTCTCAGGAATTTGGCTATAAAGGCACAGATAAATTAAGACAATGAGACATTTCATCAACTTGTATGTTCACTGTCAGCAATCACATACCTGGTATGGCTCTACTTGCATACTTTCCTCATGATGGCCAGGCTGGTTCAGTAGTCCACCTTTGGAGATACCACTGACACATGGAGAAAACCCAAGTAAACTGATTGAGGACAGAATTTCCATTGTCTTTTTTTTTCTTTTTTAGAAGCAATACTTTTACTTATGTACATTTACCAAAATAAAAATATATATTTCTTGACGCAAACTATTAATTTCAAATGAAGGGAAAGAAAACTATATTGTACCCTTTGCTTGTTTTACTGTAGATAATTATTTTTCCTTTAGAAGTTGAAACTCCTATATTTTTTTGTTTAGTTGCTAGCTTTATTTTTAAAATGTTTGTCAATATCATAATATTAACTATACAATTTCCCCCTTTCTTTGGCCTTAAAAGTTTTAGCTTGGCGGGAATAAGTAACCTGTCTGCTCACATTCTATTGGGTTAAGTAGGTTATAAGGCCAACCTCATGACATGGGATTCTTCCATGGTGAAGATGGTTCAGGCTTACAGCAATGAGAACAGATGCATAATCCTTTTACATAGAAGTGTGATGAGGAAGAATGATTGGAGACAAAACTAGAAGTCACTACAAGCACATCTACATATCCTCTTTAAGTAGGGAATTAAACTCAGTCAAAATATTCATATGAAAATACCAGAGAAAATGAGAGTAAAGCAAGCCTTCTGTAGAAGACATTTTATTTGTCAGCCTTGTTTCATTTGCACATATCTTGGTTCTAGCACTTGCTATTTTTGTCATGCTGAGTGTGATTCCTAAATACTCAGACTTTCAGTCTACTTATCTCTAGAGCCACGGTGAAAATACTAGTCTTGCAAGGTTGCTACTTGCTTATGATTGAAGATTTAGCTCTTCATAGTTTTTCAAAATGGCCAGCTCTATTTTGTTCCCCTAGTATGTTTATTTAGGGTAGAGGGTGTTATCTGACTGATTTTTAAGGTCTCACCCCTGATCTCATTCTCTTTTTACTGTGACTAGTTAAAAACCAATGTTTCTTCCATCCAAGCACTAACTAGGCCTGACCTGTCCAGCTCCCAAGATCTGAGGTATGGCTATAGAAAACATGTAGCTTTTCACTGTTGAAGAAGAATACATGATACCATCTTTTCTGTAAACTTAAAAGAAAAAAAAACAAAAACAAAAAACAAACTCCAGGCCGGGCGGTGGTGGCGCACGCCTTTAATCCCAGCACTTGGGAGGCAGAGGCAGGCGAATCTTTGTGAGTTCAAGGCCAGCCTGGTCTACAAAGTGAGTCCAGGACAGCCAAGGATACACAGAGAAACCCTGTCTCGAAAAACCAAAAAAAAAAAAAAAAACAAACTCCAAAACAACAATAAAAACCATTTCAAAATCTTTTTTTAAAAGATAAACAAAAAAAAAGAAGGGAAGAGGATGGGGGGTTGAGGGGGAGGAGAGTGGAAGGGTGGGACTGGAGGGGGGAGTAGGGAGGGGATTATGATTGAGGTGGAACTTGAAGAAATAAAAAATAAATTATTAAAAAAAGATAAACAAAATACAACATAGCACTAAGTATCATCCCATGTCCCCACTAAAACTCTCCAATGGTGTTCCTTTATAACCTCTTGGATGGAACCCGTTATTTTGTGTAAGTAACAAAATTCAGAGTCCATGTATAGGTTGATGGATAAATTTTTCTCATACTCAATGCCTTTTTCTTTTGTTTCGAACTGCTATCTTCTCTGAAAAGAGGTTATTTTCTAAGCTATGCTATTTTTTTTCTATAATGAGTTCAACAGACACTTATTTGAAAGTAACCAATCTGTCTACGGCCATACCATCCTGAAAGCGCCCAATCTCGTCTGAAAGTAACCAATCTATAAAATGTACCAAGGGAAAATATAAGAATGGCATGATCATAAATAATGAACGTTTTCTACTCACCTGTACACATATCATTACATGGATAATCATAGTAGTTTTCTAAGTAGCTCAGAAATGTATTTCTCTTTTGAAAGCTAACAAGCTAGAGGAAAGCTAATGTTGCCTGGCTAAAAGGGAAAGAAGAAATTCTATTAAATGAGAGAAACTTTGTAAGAGAACTTTTTTCCTGGACGAGGAACCATTATTGACTCTGATTTATTTTAAGTACCTGCAGTTTAAGGAAATTGAGATGAATGATGATGACATTGTGAGCTATGCCTTGAATCTTTTGAAAATGGAGTTGGTGATAGCATGCAGTATGCCTGCAAATAGGTGAAGCTTGAATGGCCTCAGAGTTCATGGCTTGTGTAATTTGCCCAGACGAGCTTTTAGACACCATCTATATGACCTTGAGCATGTCTCTTTTCCTCACTCTGTCCTGTTTCCCACATTTGTGTGATTAGAAAGTTGAATGCCCCTTAACACTCTTTCTAAAGGCCTTACTGTTTACTTATGAACTAGAAATAAATATCATTTTGCTTGCAGTGACTAATGCTACTCAATTTGCCTGTTTTTCTGGCCTTGTGTTTAGACATCTGCCATACTGTGGTCAACGTGACATTGCTACTGACTGAACACTGACCCCTTCCAGCTTTCTTGACGGCACTGTGACATATCACTCACAATAAATAAAGAGTCGAGTGTTTTCATAATCAGATCCAATCTAAAGCAATTAAATAAAAGTTAAATGACAGACTTTGTATTACTTATGTCAGGGCTGTTGGTCATAGGTGAACATATCATGTTCAGCTGGCATATGAAATGACCAATCTGAAGGATGATGTTACCTGGTGAGGTATTCAGTCTCCTGGAGTTGGAATGGAAGTATTAGTGAGAAGGCATCCTGAAGTGAGAAAGACAGTTGCCATAGGCACAGAAGGTCATGCCTTGTGGGGAAATGAATCGGAGGCTACAAATAATGAAGAGGCAGTTTGTCAGCATCTACAAAAGACCTCTGCATATGGGTTAGAGTGCCAATCACTGTACATTCCCATGTTCCTTCAGGAGGTTTAACAGGCAGCCTTATTGTATTATTCTCTCAACATCCAAGAAAGCAGACTGAGAAATATCCAGAAAGAGCTGAATATTTTGATACTCCACTAAAGACTCCATCATAGACCTCTTAAAGCTGTTATTAATTACCTTTTATCATCCATGTGATAAAGTACCTGACTAAAGAAGCTTAAAGGGAAAGGAGTTTATTTTGGCTCTTACTTAATAGTTCCTCATGGTAGGAAAAGGCAGTCATCTGGTCCCTTTCTGTCTGTCTTCAGGAGAGAGATGAAGGAGGATAGATGGTGCTCATGTTGCTTTCTCCTTCTTATTCAGTCAAGAACTCTTGCCAATGGAATGGTGCAACTTGTACTTAAAGTGAATCTCCCAACCTTGCTTAACTCAGTCTGGAAATCCTCTGAGAGACACACCTTGAGGTGTTTCCCCCCACCATGGGTATTCTGAATGCCATCAATCTGAAAATCCAGATTTAGCTATCACCTCTATTAATGTAGATCAAGGAGACCTAGAGGTTGGTGATGAAGGCTGGACATACAAACTCAAGTCACATATGGTCATAGTCTACTGCCCAGAAGACAAGCTTGTATAAATAGATAAGCAATTTCACCATTCCTTGTGCCTTTTCTTGAACGATAAAATGGGACAGATAGTAGTGTGAGTTAACCATCCTTTGTCTGAAAATCTTCAGACTAGAAAAAAATTCCAATTTTGTGATTTTTTTTTGAATTTTGAAAGTAAACATGACACACACACACTAGTTTTTGTATCGAAAAAGTAGGGAGAGTTATTTGGAATAGAAAATACTTATGAAAAGTATCAACATTTCAAAAGGCAAAGCAGGATGACCTAAAGATTCCCAGTTAATAGCTTCACATCACTGCAGACCAGGCTATGGGACCAAAAGAATAAGAAGCTAGTTTATAGTCATTTATCTGTGCTGTACATATGTTTCTGAGTTATACTAAAATTTATCATCTCTTTTAAAAGTTTTATTTAATTTGTTTGTGTGCATGTGCACACCTGTACATGGGTGCATGTCCTTGTGCTTGCACAGACCCTTTAGAGGAAATTAACTGTCTCAGAGGAATCTAGATACCTGGCTTGCTACATGTGTCCTGAGATCTGAAGTTCATTCCTCATGGTTTTACAGCAAGGGTTGTCAATTGCTGAGCCCCTTTTCTTCAGCATTTGTTCTGGTGGCAATTAGAAGGAGAACTGTATTTTGAGAAAAATATGAACTTTAAAATCTGAGAGAATTTGCTCTAGACTCTAGTTGAGCAGTGCTCCAGTTTTAGTGTCTATATCCCACCCCTGATGTGCCAAATCCGCTCAGGAAGCATTAGAGAGCTTATTTTAATTACATGATAAATCTAAATCACTTCAAACAAAGTCTATCTAACATTAAATGATTAATTTAAACAATTCTTACTATTGCTATTTTTTATGATTGTAGCAATGAGTCTGTAGAATCCCTGTCTGACCCAGGCCACAAAGCTTTGTGTGACTCCCTTGGCTCATTTGAGCTGGTATAACAGAAACTGCAGAATTAGTCATTTAGAAATGGTCTGAAATTATTTCTTCTTCATAGTTTGGAAACTGAGAAGTCTAGGGCCAGTGTGCCAGCAGGAACAATGTTTGGTGAAGGCTACTCTATGCCCCTAAGTTGACCATTTATGGCTGTGTTCCCACATACTGGAAGGCATGAAAATGGGTGCCTAGCCATGTCCCCATATCAGAGATAAGATGCAAGAGCTGGAACGCTCTCGATCACCTCTATTACAGAACCATTAATCTCATTACAGAGATTAGGGCCTCATTACTGACTCATTCTCCCAAAGGCTCCCTTTCCTTCCACTGAAAACCTGATGAAGTTTCAATATGCATATTGTTGGGTAGTTGGATATGAAACCATAGCTGTGCTCAATTAAAATCTATATCTAACTCTCTTGGATTTTAAAGCTTATGCTATTCCCAAAATACCACTCTTTCTAATTGCTATCATAACAAATTCCTGAAGAAAAAAAAACTCGCTAATTTCAAAATCACTACAAACTAACAGTAATCAAAAGATTGTGGGACTGGGATGAAAATAGACATGGAAACCATTGGTTAGTCTAGAGATTCCATAAATAAACCCCACCAGTGTGGTTAAAGGAGTTTGTTTTTTCATGTTAGTGCCAAGAATGTTCACTGGAAAAAAAAAAAAAAACATGGTCTTTTCAACAAATGGGAAATTTGAATCTCTGGATAAAAATAATAAAGTTGGACCATCATCTAATACAAAACTTATCTAAAATCGAGCAAATACCTACTTGTAAGACCTAAGACAATAAAATTCTTCACAAAAACAAAAACATAGATAAAACTTCCCCACACTGAATTGTCCAGGTTTCTTTGGAATGAGGGTGAATGTGTGAGAACAGCACTAAAGGAAGGTAAAGTGGGCTCATGAAAAATTTAAAATTTTAGTGCATCAAAAAACAATAGCCTAGAAAGACAACTCACAGAAGGGAGAAAATGTTTGCAAATTATGTTTGCTGAACTTAATATATAGAATACAGAGGGGGGTTCTAAAATTTAACAAAACCCAAAGATGCTGATTACCAGTGGGTACAGAGATTGAGTATACCTTCTCCAGCAGCTATAAAAATATTCAGTGAGGGCTGAGAGTTGATTCCATAGATTAAGAACTGACTATGCAAGCAGGAAAACACAGCCCGGATCCCAGTACCCACCTAATGCACATATGCAACTTCAGTGAGTCTATGAGAGATGGCAGTACAGATAGGAGAATCCTCAGAAGCTTCCAAGCCAGCTAAGCTGCTCTGTTATTCTTTCATCTTTATCCCATTTGTCATAATTAATATTTTTACAATGGAAATGTGCTTTTCATAACAATTACTAGTGCACCAAGCAGTGAACATCAAGAAACCCTGTCCCTGAGAAGGTTGGAAGTCAAAGACTCATATGCAAGGCTGTCTGTCCTCTTTCCCCTACATGATGCTATGGGAAATGCATCTATACTCACAAACATGAATTCTCATGTACACACACATGACATGCATAATAACACATCACAGGCACACACAGAGTGGGGGAGACATTGAAAATGTCCAATGTCCCTGGTCATTAAGGAATTATATATAAATCATTGAAAAGCCATGTTATTTCCCTTAGGACGGTTATGTTAAATAAGCAAAGAAACAAAGCCAGAAAGTAAGTGTTGAAAACAGAATAGCATTGGTCCATTGGTCACTCTAGATGGGAGTACAGAACAGTCTGTCTTCTGTGAAATTAGACTGATGACACCTGAAAAAAATTACAGTAAAGTTTCCATATGACTCAGTAACTGAACTTATGGGTATTTAGTCTAACATCTGAAAGTGGGGGACTGAAAAGATATCTGTCCACCTATGTGAACAGATTCAGAATAACTAAGAAGCAGAAGCAGTAGACGAGATGTGTTTATTGGCACATGTATGGTTCACCCATATTTTGGAAGTACAAACAATTGAATATTATTAAGCATTATGCAAATAGACCCATATTTATCACATGCATATAACTTAAGTCCAAGTGGTTCGAAGACCTTAACATAAAACTTGACACACTAAATCTAATAGAAGAAAAAGTGAAGAAGAGCCTCGAACTCATTGACACAGGTGATACTTCCTGAACAGAACACTAATAGCTTAGGCTCTATGACCAACAATCAATAAATGGGAACTTATAAAACTGTAAAGCTTCTGTAAGGCAAAGGAGTCTGTCATTAGAACAAAATGGTAGCCTACACATTGGAAAAAGATCTTCACCAATCCCATATCTGACAAAGTCCTAATATCCAAAATATATAAAGAAATCAAGAAATTAAACTCCAAGAAACCAAATAATCCAATCAAAATATGGGTAACAGAGCTAAACCAAGAATTCACAAAAGAAGAATCTCTAATAGCTAAGAGATATTTGAAGAAATGTTCAACCATCCTTAATCATCAGAGAAATGCAACTCAAGAGGACTCAGATTCCATCTCACACCTGTCAGAATGGCTAACATCAAAAACTCAAATGACAGCACATGCTGGCGAGGTTGTGGAGAAAGGGACTCACTCCTCCACTGCTGGTGTTAGTGAAAAGTTGTACAACCAATATGGAAATCAATCTAGTGATATCTTCGAAAACTTGGAATAACTCTACCTCAAGACCCAGCCACATCACTCCTGGGTATATATCTAAAAGATTCCTCACCAAACCACAAGTATATCTCTCTTCAACTATGTTCACAGCAGCCTTATTTGTAATAGCTACAAACTGGAAACAATGCAAATGTCCTTCAACTGAAAAGTGAATAAAAAAACTGTGGTACATTTACACAATGGAATACTACTCAGCTGTCAGAAACAAGGAAATCATGCAATTTACAACCAAATGGATGGAACTAGAGAAGCTCATCCTGAGTGAGCTAACCCAGACCCAGAAAGATGTACATGGTATCTATTCACTTATAACTGGATTTTAGCCATATAGTACAGGATAACCATCCTACAATCAACAGACTCAAAGGAACAGGAGTATGTGCTCACTTTGGCAGCACATACACTAAAATTGGAATGATAAAGAGAAGATTAGCATGGCTCCTGCACAAGGATGACATGCAAATTCATGAAGAATTCCATATTTTAAGATATCATCAAACACTATTAAAAAAAAACCTCTTAGGTATCTATTTTAAAAATAGGAATAGAAGTATGTACTTTGTTACCTGTTAGTGGGGCACTTTGCCCTAGTGGAACTGCCATATAGGCCCCCAGTGCAAGAGGAAGCTCTTAGTCCTCTTGTGACTGATGAACTGAGTGGGGCTGATTGATATGTGTAGGCACCCACACTGGAGAAGTAGGATAGGTGGGAGCAGGGACAGATGCTGGGAGGGTGGGACCAGTAGGGGTGAGGGAGGGGGCTGTGATGGAGATGTAACTTGAATTAATAAATAAACATTAAAAAAGTTTTAAAAAGTAAAAGGAAATTCTGAATCTATTACATATCATGTGATAAGCTTGAGGCTATTATGGAAGGAAAATAATCCAATCCAAAGCTAACAAATATTGCACTATTTGACTTAAACAAGGCTCATGTAAAAACCAAATCAGAAAGACAGACCATGGAATGGTGGCCACCAGCTATTAGGAAGAAGGGACAAAGAACACTTACTACACATAAGCTGTGTAAGTTCCATTTATTTCTATTTTTATTTATTCTTTGAAATTCTCATTCATGTAGTCAATGTTGCTTGATCATAGCAACTCCTAACAGCTTCTCTCCACCTCTTCTCAGAAAACCCACCACTGTCACACATCCCTCCCTACTTAGTTCTCCTATTATAACTTTTAATTAATTCTTTTTTTTTTTTTTTTTACTGACTGCATCCAATCAGGATTGACGCTTTGTTCATGGGCGTGAGAAACTGACCCATGCCACACTCTTTAAGAAAAGTGATTATCTTTGTCCCAGCAGCCATCAAATGCCAGTAGCCTCTTAGCTAGAGCTGGGATATCAGAAGATCACTCCTGTAGCTAGAATTTTTAAATGGCTTTAAAGTCTAATGTAAGTAACCATAGCTACTGTGAGTTCACCTGTCATATCCAAAGACAGCATTTCACAGTTCTGTTCCCCATCCCACAGCTCTTACATTTGCTGTGACCTCTTTTCCATCATGCTTCCTGAGCCCTGAGCAGGGAGTCAATGTAGATGTCCATGTACTGCTAAACCCTCATAGATACTTGTCCTCAGCATTTTGAATATGAATGCATCTCTGTGATAACCACTTCCCATTGTAGTTAGATGTTTCTCTGACTAACGACTCTGACAGCACAAATCATTTAAGCGTAAGTATTTATAAGGCAGTTTGACACCACCACCATTTAGAAACACATCAATAGGTTCTTCCGTAAGGCCTATGACTTCCCTTACTGGGGGAAGACCATATTTACAATACCAGGCATGAATTACTGACTGTGGAGCAGACAACAAATCCAGTCAAGGGAACAGTTGGTTTCCCACATCAACAGTCTCACTGCTATAGTATTTTAATGCATTTCCTTGCCTTGACTTGCCTTGCTTTGCCTAGCCTTGCCATTTTAGAATGCATGGTACCTTCCATCTATCAGCACCATGAAAGAGCCAGCTGGGCAAGTTATCTGGCAAGTTCATGATTTTCTCTACAATCTACAACCAAAATGTATGGTCTTCAGCAACTGTGTCTTAACATATGGCTATTATGAATAATCAAGAGCAATGGCAATAGCCTGTGTTTCTCAGGTGTCTCTGGGACCTTCTTGACCAATAATTCACAGGGAGGTAACCTGTGCCTGGCATCATGATTTTCATTCAGTAGCCTGTGGCTTCTGTGAGTAATACTTTTAGGTACTATGGGATGCTTCTGTTCAAACTATTTTAGAAACTGTATCTTTAATTAGCTTCCAAACTAGTGGGATTAATTTATATATTCATATTATTTATTTATATATCTTTAGTCTTGGGTAGCCCACTCCTTACCACTCCTTTTCCTCTACCCTATATTCATTCCCAAAGTAAACTGTAAGTCTTCCATTTCTCCCTATGTCTGTTCATGTCAAATATATTTTACTATCCTGTTACTGTTTTTTTTTTCACTTTGATTGCAAGATCCTAAGTTGTCAAGTAGTTTCCTTGTGCATACTTCATTTTGGTTAGGCCTGTCCTAATATCTCATTTGCCTATCCCCTTCACTCTGATACCTACTTGAGGCTTAATTCCCCTTAAGTATTTCCTTATTTATTTTCATTTTACACATATTCTGATATCCCATTTCCCTAATTGCTCCCTGTACCCTGATTCTACTTTCCTAACTTCCACATGTATTCAGTGTTAAACACACAAAATAGAAAACCAAATATTAGGATCTTTATATGAGAAGGAACGTAAAGCATTTATGCATTTGTCTTTCTTGGCCTGGATGACCTCACCAGTACAATTTTATTCCAATTCCATTCATTACATGGAAAATTTATGATTTTGTTTTCATTAAAACTTAGTAATATTCCATTGTACACATGTAACACATTTTCACTATCCACTCATCAGTTGATAAACATCTATGTTGATTCTTTTTCCTTGTTGAAGTGAATAGAACAGCAATGATCATATATGTGCATATATATCTATTATATATCTATAGTAAGATATAAAGTCATTGAGGTATATACCCAAAAGTGTTATAGCTGTCATATGGCAGATGTACTTACAGTATTTTAGGAAACTTCCAGACTGAACTTCAATTTTATAAGATACAGATATATGAAAATGAGTTGTAGTAATGTTGCCACAACACTAAAAATATATTTGACACCATTGGCTTACTTCAAAATGGTAGAGATGGTTGATTTTGTTATGTGAATTTTACTATGATACATTTTTGAGTGAAAACATCCAGACAAACTCACGTTATTTATTCTCTCTTTCCTGATAATAAACCCTTCATTCTTGATATTGTTTCAGTCAAGGTCATGCATCCGACTAGCAGAGTATAAGTAAGTTTAACTAATGATTGGTTGAATACATAGCAGGGCCAGGTATATTTTAAGTACACTATATTGTATATCTTAATATTTCAAGGTATTGTATATCTTGAAATATCAAGATAATATTATTGCTGTCTTATGGCCAATGTAGCTAAGAAATATTGACCAAATAAGTTTCCTGAGAACACAGTAAATATCTGAGATTTTAGTTCTTTCTGCAATCTGTGCTACTAAAAGTATGGTTCATGGGCTAACACCAATGTCATTACCCAAGAGCTGGTTAGATACTCAGATACACTCTATCCTAAAAATATGAAGCAATTTTAACACAATGCTTAGTAGTTATGGAAGAGTTATTCTAAATCTGACTCCCATTGCATCTTTGTTTCAATCCCCTAAAGAGAAGGTTTGTAATGTGATCTCTCTAGGGTCATCACTCATCCCTGAAAATGACATTACTTTGATGGGGACCAGCTTTGCATAATGTCCATGCCCGCCCCAGAACACAGCTCCTAGATTAACCCTTCCATAGTGATTTTGCTTCTCTCTCTCGTCATTTTCCAGATGAAATTAAAGCATGATATCTGAGAAACCCTTCAGATACATTAAATTGAGAGGATTTTTTTTTTAATTACCAAACAGTGACTCAGTGATTCTATGGCTTCTGTGAGTAATGGGGGGCAGAGTCACTGACGAGAAAAAGCACACACATTGAAACCTGTACTTCCTATAAAATCAGATATATTTATCCCTCTCAGGTCTCTGAGGTGGTTGAAGAACAGATAGATAGAGTCTCATAATTAAATTTTGAGTTGTTTAGGAGTCAAGAGAGTGTTATACATCTAAGAAGATACTTTTAAAATTGTGTTGCAATTAGTATGAATGTTGAGTCAGATATAGAACTTTAAACTCATGGAGATGGTTAGATAGTAGAACGTTAAAGTCAGGGGCCAAATACATATGGACTGGACATTGGGAATGTACGTTAAGCCATATAACCCTCATAACTGTGGCCTAATTACTTCTGTTGTACTGTATTGTATTTATTATTATAAGAGAAAGAGCCATTTGTTGGACTGAAAGGAGAAACTGTAGGGGGAAATAATATATACCTTAAACTTAAAAGAAAAAAAAAAAAGGGAAGAGGATGGGGGGTTGAGGGTGGGAGGGTAGGACTGGAGGGGGAATAGGGAGGGGACTGCGATTGAGATGTAACTTGAAGAAATAAAAAATAAAGGAAAAAAAAGAAATTATGGAAAGAGTCTTAGATGAAGTAAACCAGGGAAGATTTTTCTAAAAAGAGGGGAATCTTAGTAATTTGTTAACTTGGGTAACTTGTCTCTCTAAACCCTTTCATCAATCACCAAAGGAGACATGGCATACAAGTTCAGTGAAATAAAGGAGCTTGTTTTTTCTCTCAGCTATGATGTGTTTGAAATGGAATTCAAACCTGTGGAAAGCCAAGAGGTCAAGTCTTTCAAACTTTGAGATTTGTCTCTGCTCTGTCTTTTATTAGTTGTGCAATGTCACTCGATCTGGTTATCTATGAGATAAAAATAAAAATCTCTATCTGTTTAGAGAGGCAATACAGTCAAAGGATCTGCACAAATTTTAATATGTTCAGTAAATGTTAAGAGTCAGGCCTTTTTAAATCTACAACTATTTGTATAAGGTCAACTTTGAATAAAAACTTAAACATGTTGAAACTAAATCACCTGTTCCCTTAATTATCAGGATAGCTTGCATCTATTTGGAGAAAAATAAGAAAATTACAGTAAAATGAGCTGACATCTGCACTGACAATTTCAAAGAAATATCTAAGAAATGGCCCAGGGTATATCAACTGCATATGGAATATCTTTACTATTTTCTTCTTGCCTTGATAATGATAATTATCATTAACGGTCAGCATAGTTAAAAATCAACATATATTTAGTACACAATGCCTCTAACAGAAGATATAGGTTAATAAATGAAAATCCCAATGGGAGGCACAAGCTACCTCCCTGTGAGTTATTGGTCAATGAGGAACTAGGGGCACCAAAAACAATACAGGCTGTTGCCATTGCTCATGATTGCTCACCATTACTAGATGATATGACAGTACTTCTAAAGACACTGCAAAATTTTGTTGCAGGACACAAATTAGTTTGGAGTGATTAGGAAACTATCCTGCTGACTAGGCTTCACAGACTGAAAGGTGCTATATAGGTTGTTGGGGGAAACAAGACATCAGGTGACTTATCCAGAACTGGACCATACATATTATGATACTGGCATTCGGGAAATAATGTGGTTGCTTTATAGGATACCCTTGTAACAGATAGTGAAACCAGCTGAGTGGTTTGAGAACTTCCCTAAGGCCATCACGAAAGTCACTTGGGGACAGAATTCTCTTCTAAACTCTCTCTTTGTAGTAGACTACATTGATGCTATCAGTCATTCACTCACACTAAATTTTGAAACTATTTACAAGTATTGTTATTGTTCAGACATTGTATACATTGTTAATGTGCTATAGATAAATAGAAATCACTCTGAAGGAGCAACAGACACAAGTAGGTTAATATAAAAAAAGTGAACTCAGGGGTGGATGGAAAATGTACTTTGGAAGTTGGGTTTAGGCTGTAGGTTAAGAAGATTTACCAAACAATGGTGTCTTGGAAGACTAGAATAGTCAGTGAGATTTAGGGGCTGAAGAAGAAGGCGAACAATAAGATGTGGCTTGAAACTTGAAATAGAGTGCCTTTTAACCTTAAAAGTGGCTGTGTTTAACATCATGGAGAACCTTGAAAGTGTTGCTGACTCTAGATTTAAGGATGGACCACCTTCGATGAATTTTAGTTTAGACTTGTATACTAGGCGGATAATTCAAGTGGCATTTAGAATAAGGGGCTTTCAGAATTTTAGGTATACATGGACTGAAAGTGATGACAAGTGAAGATAAGAAAATTAACTATCACCTATGACAGACAGTATTCATTTCCTTCCTGAATCCATTCATCACTCTCTTGGGTAAGCCAGCCTGTATTTTATTTTAAATATCTACTTTCTCCCTACACACAGCCCATGGACTTCAGTTGGAGTTATTTCACTTCAGGATTCAGCCATGAGCATGCAACGCCAGGCTGGCCAGTCAGAGTGTTACATTCCCTTACAAAAGTGATTTTTTTTTCTCATGACAGATATGTAATTCATTAGAAAATCCATGAAATACAATGACTTTTTGCTGACTGAAGTTAAGGCAGGAAGGTGCTTTTATTGTTGTCCTTAAATCTAGGAGGGCTTAGACTTAATGATCACCACTGAACATGAGAATAGTATAGATATGAGCCAAACCAGGAGGAGAGAGGTGTGGTTGCTCAATGTGTGGATCAAGCCAGGCATGAAGACTATTCAGGAGATGTATTCAGCTTTTAATTTTTATACATTCTTTAAGCCCAGGTTGAAATGCAAACATCACATGTGCTATAAGCCAGATAAAACCAAGAGGATTTTGATGGGACAGCCTCTGGCCATATCACTTCTGTCTGAGTCTCAGCTTGGTCTACAAAATAGCTTGTTCAAGCCACTTGAGTTGATCCCCCTTCAAACACCATGCAATGCAGAGTGTCTTGAAGGTTTGTTCCAGTGACAGTGATTTGTTCCAGTGAGAGTGATGGGAAATGCCCTCTTGCCACCCAGTTGAACTTCTTTGCAGTTTTCTTGGTTCAGTATGTGGCAGAGCATTTAAATTTTACTACAATCGAATAGGGAGAGCCATAGCTAGGAGGAAATTTTCAAACAGATGTCCAATTTTTCTCCTTTCTGGAGAAGTTCATAAGAGCCCTGAGTTGGCTTTACATCCACATCCCTTCACAGTAAGGACGATTGCTCTATGAAAAATTCATTAGTGCCTTGGGCCTCAAGTGCTCTATTCCCTTGCCCCAGAGGGTTCATAACTCCAGCTGAAAAGACAGTGAATTTAATCTGCACGGAGAAACGCATCTCTGAGCATTCCAACCTCCCAGACAGAAGGTAAGACATACATTTGCTTCTTTTGATGCTGTGCATGGCATTACCTGTCTGTTCTTTTGTTTGTAGCAATAATATGTAGAAAGATTATTAACAGATGGTACAAATGAGCATTTGTTTGAATTATATGGCAACATTTGCAGAGGAGAATTTAAAGTCCTGCACTTAGGCTTTCATGTACAGCAATAATTCGGTGGGTTATAGCCCTAATGTGTTAGAAGCAAGTAGAATCTCTCTCCTTTATGATGTAGACTTGATGGAAACATTTGGCATATTTGCCTAATGAAGTCATGCTTCATGCATCTCAGAGAACACATTCCATTTGATTCAATTCTTCCAGCATTACTGAGCTCTGTGTTTGTTGCTGGGAATATAAACACCAAAAAAGGCATGTTTTTGTCCTTGTCAGGCTTAAAAATTGGTAGCGAAGAGAAGCAAGTAACCACAGCTTTGGAGCATATGCAATTGAATGGTCCAGTCAAATCATGATGGGCATACAGGGAGAGATGCTGGGCTGTGTAGAAGGAAGAAAGAGAAGAGACGGTACTTGAAATGGACTTTAGGAAAATGAGGTGGAACTTATGAATACATCAGGAATTGTTATTGGACCCCAAAAGGAATGCATGGACTGTTCAAAGGCAAGGAGGATGATGACATTTAGTGTTTGATTGATGAGTGGTACATGATGGCTGAAGGATCCTGTCCAGAAGGGGTCTCTGTTGGGAAAAAGAAGCTGAGAGTCGGCAGGAAGAAAGACAGGAGGGCAACCAAGATATCTCAGATAAAGGCTGAATGACAGCATTCCCACTAGGAAGGAGAAATGGGACCAGTGGGGCATTGGGGTAGTTGGAGTGGAGACAGAATAAGTTGGTCAATCCAAAAATGTTGTATGGTTCTGTCCCTGATGACCGAGAATATCCTCATGTGTCACATGCGCAACCTGCTTCCCTTGGGCACACATTTTCATCTGTTTTTGTTTGGCCTCATGGAAACCGAGCAAGATCTTCTACCCTACAGATTGGGATATTGTTTCAGGAACTGTGAGTCAGCTTTCACAGAAAGTATTCGTGTTGAAATGATGAGGGTCAAATGTGTTTTCCACTAACCTGACTTTTGTGCACCTTTCATTTTAACATAGTTTAGAGGAAGAAGAGAACTTTATACATAAGTCCCTTCAAAGGGCAAAACCTAAGTTCAGCTTTCTCTTTTCAGCCATACTCACCTGATCTTCTTCCCTTCAATTGACTGGAAAATTGAATGTCGTATTTGGGTCAAGGAAGGTCTCTGTCCCACCTCTATTTTCTCCTTTTAGGGTTCCCTGACTATCAGTTTTTTATCTTCAGATTTCCATCCTTATGTCTTGAATTTGGCAAAGACCATGCATAATTATACAAAACCTCCATACTTGTGGACACCACTCTCTACTGAGCTACATGGCTGGGATTTTCTATCTATCAGCCAAAGTTGACATAGATGTCTACTTGGGGAAGACTCTACTGAGCCTTTTCTTAAAGTTTCATACAGCAGGAATTAAGTAAAAAATTATTCTACCATCCTTTAAAAGATATAAAATCAGGTTCCAAATGTCCAATTGGTATCTTAAATTTTCTAAGGGTATTATAATTAATTAGTTTAAATTGATGGTAAATCTAACAAATTTAAGAATCATTAAACACATGAAGTCACTCCTATAAATTTTTATTGTCATTTCTTTATCCAGTGTTGAGCAGTAAAGGAGTTAGGTAGATATTTGGTTTCTAGTGTTCATCATGCAAGTTTGAAGTTTTTCATTTGGTTCACATATATGTTCTTAAAAGATACAGAGGCAAAAGCCCAAAATGTTAGGCAAGCTGTTTGATACAACACAATTAATAAGTCATAAAACAGCATTTGCAGTCAGGACTTCAAAACTCATGTCTTTTTAAGAAACAGAAGAATTACCCAGGGAAATTTCTGTTTTGTCTAAAAGGGTAAAGATGCAGTAATGGGTTTGAATTCCTAGGAGGTCACCATTGTCACCTTTGTGTTTTCTGAAATAGAATGGAGACAAATGTATTCATCAATAGCTTTTCACAGAAGGAATTCACATAATGAAGAAATTGGAAAGGACCCAAATAATGCTTTTATATGCATGGAGGAAAACATATATCCATATTGGAGAAAATGGCACCTTTTAGACAATTCAACAGAAATACTTCTTCTAAATTCAAAACCAGGAATAATTTGTTCTCTGTAATGAATCAGTTTATAGAGTTTGAATTTCACCAGAGAAATTTGCACAATATTTTATGTGTCTGCCTGGGGCAGGATAATTTAATCATTACATTTGAGTCAATAATGATAATGAAACCTTGTAACATGATTCTCTTTCCATAATAACCATTCCCTTGAATGTAGGTCCCCTCTTTGCATATAAAGTACACTCATTAATGCAAGTTCATTTGACCCTCACAACCAAGCAAATAGGGATTAACAGCTTGCTTGAAGCAAAAAGTTAGGGTTCCTAGAAGTAGGACATTGGAGATGATAGACTGTAGGGGTTAGATAAATTAGATTTAGAAAATATATAGGAGTTTCTGATACTGTCTCTTAATTCGGGGCCTGAAGAGCATTATCAGCATGAAGTCAGCAAAAACAGGAAAGACTTAATAGACTGAAAAACAAGGTTGAAGTCAGGAAAAACAGGAAAGACTCAACAGACTTGAAGAAACAAAGTATCTGGCCTGATATTGTTTTCAGCTGCTAAGTGGGCAGAGCCCAAATTAAGCTGAAACAGAGTTTCTCCTATTTAAGGACAGTGCATGGAGCCCAAAAGAAGAAGAGGCCCCTGATGCTAGAGAGCTCCAAGAGTCCTGCTGAAAAAAGGGCTGGCCATTGATGGCCAGCTCTCTCCCTGAAGCAGAAAGAAGCCAGTGAGCAAAGAAAGCCTGAGCAAGACACCAAAAGGCCAAGGACTAAACCCTGTGGCTCAGCTTTTGCCTAGAGGGGTTTGATCTGTCTGAACAGTGGCCTAAAGGAAACTGTGCCTGACTTTAAGGACTGAGACAGAGCAGCTGAGTTCCTGATTCAAAAGAAGTAAGTTGGCCTGAAAACGGCTGGGGTCTCCCACAGAGAAGAAAGCATGAAGCCTTATTTAAAGTGAGACTGCAATAACCAACTTACCCTGACGAACCTGCATCTGAGAGATCCAGAAAAAGGACTGCTAAGTGCCTTAAAGAATCTACAACAAAGATTGTGTTCCTGACGACTGAGGACCTGCCCCAGAGACTGTATCATTCTAAAAGGTTATGAAAGTAGTTGTTATAATTATCAATAGGTTTAGTGGATAGGTTAAAGGGGTTGTAAGAGTTTATAGGATTAATAGTTAAGAAATTGTTGGTGTTAGTTATAAGTGAATTTAGTAATAAATAAATAAGTGTAAAATAATAATTTAAAAGTTCGGCTACAATAGACAGAATTTTGATCTCTAAGCCCTATCTTCTGTTATATACTGTTCCCCCAAAAATTAGTTTTCCAAACTGTTGGCATCTTTATACAACATCTGAATTTTGTTTGATTATTATTTTTAGCTTTAATTAAATATAAATACACCAATTTTTATTTGCCTTCCATATCTTCAACCCTTCCCATGTTCCTCTCCATCAATCCCCTCTCTGGGTACCCTTCTCACTTCCTCTCAAATTCATGGTTTCTTTTTCTTTGATTATTATTTCAGCATATGTAAATATATATGTAGCTCAAACATATTACATAAACATAAATAACATAAAACACATAAATATACAAGTACAACCTGTTCAATCCATTAGTGTGGCTTGTATGTATACGATTTCAGCACTGATCACTTGGAATTAGATAGCCAATTAGGTGACTTGTTCCTGGGGAACACATACTCTCCTTTCAGCATTCCTTAGTTGCCTGTAGTTCTTTGTTTAGGTGTGGATACCTGTACAATTTCCCCCTTATATTTTAGCATATCAAGTGGTGCTATCATTGTCCAGGTATTGTTTAGGAAGTCATATTGTTAAGGTATCATGGGTGTAGCTTCCCTGTCATTTCTAGGAGACACGATCTCACAGGAGTTTTCTTGGTCTTTCTGTACTTAAAACTTTTCTGCCCACTTTTATAGAATATTCCCTGACCCATAGATTCAGGAGCCATGTAATAGATGTATCTATTGCAGCTGGGGATTACATGGATGATCTCTGTATTTTGACCAGCTGTGGTTTTCTGTAATGGTCTCCATTTGCTACAGAGACGTTTCTTTGATAAAGAAGTTTCTTGTGTGTGTGTGTGTGTGTGTGTGTGTGTGTGTGTGTGTGTGTTTATTGCTTAAAGTTATATCCCAATCACAGTGACCTCTTTCCACCCCTCCCGGTCTCACTCCCCACCCTCCATCCCCAATCCCTTCTATCCTACTCCTCTGGAGTTAGGTGTCCCTACATATCAGTCCACTGCCTCCCAGTTCAGCCATCAAATAAGGGCCAAAAGCTTCCTCATGTACTGGGGACCTACATGGCAGCACCACTAGAGCAAAGTGTCTCACTATCAGGTAACAAAATTTATGTTCCTGTTCCTTTTGGTGCATTGGTTGTAATATAGTTATCCTGTACTATCTAGCTAAAATCCAATTACAAGTGAATAGATGCCATGAGTATCTTTCTGAGTCTGTGTTAGCTCACTCAGGATAAGCTTTTCTAGTTCCATCCATTTGGCTGCAAATTGCATGATTTACTTGTTTCTGATAGCTGAGTAGTATTCCATTGTGGAGATGTACCACAGGATTTTTGTTTGTTTTGTTTTTGTTTTTGTTTTTTATCCATTCATCAGTTGAGGGACATCTAGGTTGTTTCCAGTTTCTAACTATTACAAATAAGGCTGCTATGAACATAGATGAGAAGATGTACTTGTGGTTTTGGGGGGAATCATTTGTATGTATACCCAGAAGTGGTATGGCTGAGTCTTAAGGTAGAGCTATTCCAAGTTTTCTAAGATATTGCCAGACTAATTTCCATATTGGTTGTACAAGTTTGCACTCCCACCAGCAATGGAGGAGTGTTCCCCTTTCTCCACAACCTTGCCAGCATGTGATGTCATTTGAGTTTTTGATCTTGGCCATTCTGACAGGCGTGAGATGGAATCTCAGAGTTGTCTTGAGTTGCATTTCTCTGATGATTATGGATGGTGAGCATTTCTTCAAATGTCTCTTGGCCATTAGGTATTCCTCCTTTGTGAATTCTCGGTTTAGCTCTGCTCCCCATTTTTTGATTGGATTATTTGGTTTGTTGGCATTTAATTTCTTGGTAAAGATATCATGCTTATCTGTGAGCATAAGGATACATTTTCATATACAGTTAGGAATTATGCTGTCTTAGTAAAGTGGAGGAAAAAGATTCTCTTCTAAGACCCATGACATCAGTAACACAAGGTAATTTTCTAGGTTTCCACTATCAAGCTTTCGACTTTTGTGTTTTATTTACAATCAAATTAAATTTCCCTTCTATTTATAAGCCTTAAGTCCAATTAGACAGGCGTTGTTTATCATTAATATATGAGCACCACTACTAGATCTTTGTATGATATTTTAAAATTCTAAAATAGATAGATTTTTCCTCAAGATTTCCTGATAAGTAACATCCCTCTAGTCCACCTAGTTTTGGAAGAAATTGATAGGGGAGAAGACTGGTCAGTGGGATGTTTAACTCTTTTTAAAATTATTATTACTGATATACCAGGAGGATTATTCACATTGGAAGAAGACTGAAAGATCTATGAAGGAAAAAAGAGAAGGATTTTCATAGCTTGACTCCAAATATTTTCAACAATAAGGTCTTGTGATGAAATTTTAGGAGAAACTTAACCAATATTTTTGTTCTCTTTTTTATGTATTCACACAGGTGATATTGTAGACTACTCTATTTTTATAAACACAAAATCAATTTTTTTTGACTTTTGTGTTTTATTTATTACTCAAGTTAAATTTCCATCATAGTCCCCTCCCTCTACCCCTCCTGTTCCCACTTTGTTAACTCTCCCCTTTCTCCCACCTATCCTATTACTCTGGAGAGGGGTGCCCCTACATATCAGCCCCCCTCAGTTCAGCATTCATATGAGGGTGGAGAGTTTCCTCTTGCACTGGGGAACTACATGACACCTCCACTAGGACAAAGTGTCCAAATATCAGGTAACAAAATCTATGTTCCTGTTCCTTTCAGTCTGTTGGTTGTAGGATAGTTATCCTGTACTATATGGCTAATATCCAGTTATACATGAATATATGCCACATGCATCTTTCTGGGTCCAGGTTAGCACACTCAGGATGAGCTTTTCTAGTTCCATCCATTTGGCAGAAAATTGTATGATTTCCTTGTTTCTGATGGCTGAGTAGTAGCCATTGTATAAATGTACCACAGCTTTTTTTATCCATTTTTTGGTTGAAGGACATCCGCATTATTTCCACTTTCCAGCTATTACAAATAAAGCTACTATAAACATAGTTGAGGAGCTGTCCTTGTGGTTTGGAGAGGAATCTTTTGGATATATGGCCAGGAGTGGTATGTCTGGGTCTTATGGTAGGGCTATACCAACTTTTCTAAGGTATCGCCAGACTGATTTCCACAGAGGTTGTACAAGTTTGGACTCCCATCAGCAATGGAGGAGTGTTCCCCTTTCTCCACAATTTCACCAGCATGTGCTGTCATTTGAGATTTGATCTTAACTATTCTGACAGGTGTGAGATGAAATCCCAGAGTCATATTGAGTTGCCTTTCTCTGATGATTAAGGATGCTGAGCATTTCTTCAAGCGTCTGTCAGCCATTAGGAATTCCTCCTTTGTGAATTCTCTGTTTAGATCTGTTCCCAATTTTTTGATTGGATTATTTGGTTTCTTGGTGTTTAGCTTCTTGAGTTCCTTATAAATTATGGACAATAGCCCTCTATTGGATATGGGGTTGGTAAAGAACTTTTCCCAGTCTGTAGGTTGCTGTTTTGTTCAAATGACAGTTTCCTTTGCCTTACAGAAGCTTTCCAGTTTCATGAAGTCCCATTTATTGTTGGTCTTAGAGCCCGAGCTATTTGTATTCTGTTCATGAAGTTGTTACCTCTGACAATGAGTTTGAGGATTTTCCCTACTTTCTCTTCTATTAGATTTAATGTGTGTCTGGTTTTATGTCAAGACCTTTTGTAGGGAGTTAGATTAATATGAATTAGATTTAGTAAATATCTAGTTTTCTGATACAGTCTCTTAATCCGGGGCATGAAGATCAACTTGGCTGTGAGCAATTAGCTTATCAGTTTATGGATGAAGTCACATGAAACTAGGGGAGTCTCTATGGACTGAAAACCAAGGTTGAAGCCAGGTGAAACAAAGAAAAACTTTATGACTTGGCATTGTTTTCAGCTGCTAAGTGGGCAGAGCCCAAATTAAGCTGAAGCAGATGGAACAAGGAGCGATACTATTTAACGACAAGTGGATGAGCCTGGGAGAACTGCATGCTAGGGGGCCCCACACTATAGAGCAACATGCTAGAGAGCTCTGATGCTAGCGAGTCCACATGCTAGAAAGGACAATAAGTAGTTTGTATCCACTGATGGAGAAAGTGCTGGTGAACTTATGGCCAGATCTCCCTGAGGCAGAAAGAAGCTGGTGAGCAGAGAAAGCCTTAGCAAGACAGTAAAAGGCCAAGGAGTAAACCCTATGGCTCAGCTTTTGCCTAGAGGGGTTTGACCTGTTTGAACAGTGGTCTGAATGGAACTGTGGCCAGCTTTAAAGACTGAGGCAGAGCGGCAGAGTTGCTGATACAAAGGAAGTAAGTTGGCCTACAGACGGCTGAGGTCTCCCAACGAGAAGAAAGCCTCAAGCATTATTTAAGGTGAGACTTCGATAGCCAATTTACCCTGATGTGATCTACGTCTGAGATATTCCAGAAGAAAGACTGCTAAGTGCATTAAAGGGTCTACCCTAGAGACTGTGTTCCTGGCGACTGAGGACCTGCCCCAGAGACTGTTTCCTTCTAAAAGGTGGCGAAAATAGTTGTAGTAGTTATCAATAGGCTTAGTGGGTAGGTCATAGGGGTTGTAGGAATTTGTAGGGTTAAAAGTTAAGAAATTGTGGTATTTGTTATAAGTGAATAGTTATCAATAAATAAGCATTAAATAATTAAAAAGTTTGGTAACAGGTGGCGCCCAACATGGGGCAGCATTATGGGAATTTGGCTTTCAAAACTGTAGAGGAAACTGCCAATTTTGAAACTATGGAACCGGTGGTTGACAAAATGGCAATATTTGCAACTGAATTCTATCCTGTTTTCCAGTCAGACCAGATGTTTAATGTTTGCCTTTTCTTCTTTTATTGTCTTATCATAAAGAAGTCAGCCTCACAATTAGAAAGTTTGCAAATGCAGATTGAGGAGCTGAAGAAAAATTTGCCAAAGATGGTAACTGCAACTGGTTACTTGCCAATGTTTGAAACAGGGAAACAGGAGGAGTTGCAACGCATGGTGCAACCCTGTCCTGCACCTCGGACTTTCCTATCTAGGTCTCAAAAGCCATTACATGAAGCAGCAACAGCAGAAGATTAGGTAAGTAATGGTGTGAAACTAAGTGCGCCCTCAGAGGAGACACTTGGTACTCCACAGGCACCAATAGCTTTTCCAGTAATTTATCAAAATAGGCCTGGTATTAATGAAGATCAACCCAATCCAGAATTAACATGGTATCCAATTGATATGTTGGATTTGAAATGATTCAAAGAGTGTATTGTGTCTTATGGTATCCATTCAGGCTTTGTCAAGCAAATGCTTAATAACTGGACAATGCACCATAGAGTCATTCCTCGGGATTGGAAGGGACTTGTATTAGCTGTGCTGGAAGGCAGCCAGCAATTACAATGGTTTTCATGGTGGAGACATGAAGCTACAAAGTTAGCACAACAAAATATCGAAAGGGGAATAAATGTTATTACAAACAATCAAATACTTGGTGAGGGATGGTATGCTGACTTAAGGGAACAAATTCATATGGATGATACTGTAATTGATCAATGCCGTAATACATCTTTAAGGGCCTGGGACAGGATTACAGAAAATGGAGAAAGATATGTTTCATATATTAAGATTATACAAGGTCCAGGAGAAATATTTACTGACTTTTTACAGAGGTTGACTTCAGCTGTGGAGAGAGATGTACCAAACCCTGATATCAGACAAGAGTTAATAAATACCTTGTCATTTGAAAATGCCAATATCCAATGCCAAAGAATAATTAGACCATTAAAGGCTCGAGGAGCTCCAATAGACGATTGGATAAGAGAAACAACGGATATTAGTTCTCAAGAATATCAGGCTATATCATAGGACAAGCCATTGCTGGGGTTTTAATTGATGCTTTAAATGTGGTTAATTTGGTCATTTCCAAAAAGATTATACAGCTACAACTTCCAGAGCTTGAACTGATTTCAGAACTAAAAATAACAGGTATCATGGTTTTACAGTACGTGGTCATAACAGGGAACAAATGGTTTCTGATAACAATGGAAGGTCAAGGTCTACAGATTTTTGTACTCAGTGTGGAAGAGGTAAACACTGGTCCTGGGATTGTAGATAAAAAAACAGATGTCACAGGTAACCCCTTGCAGGAAAACGAGGGGAGGGGCCTACTGGTTCAAGGCCCCAAATCAAAAAATCTAAAACATTGTCCATCAGCCATTCAGAGGGAAATAAGGAATCAGGAAGAACAAAATTAAATGTGGTCAATCTTTTGCATGTTAATGAAGGCAGTGTAGCTTTAGATCTGGCCACAGACAAGTCCATTACTTTCTCCAAAACAGATGAATGTTATACATTGACCACAGGCGTTTATGGTCCTTTACCATCAGGAACAATAAGTTTAATCTTTGGAAAAAGGGGGTTCACTTGTCAAGCATTTTTGCTACATCCAGGTGTTATAGATGGATATTGTAAAGAAGAAATTAAAATTATGGTATCCATATGGAAAGAGGTGACGATTAAGGCAGGGGATAAAATTGCTCAGCTGCTCTTGTTTCCATATGCTAAGAGCAAGTCTTCTCCAATACAAAAAACAAGAGCATTTGGGAGTACTGAAAAAGGTGTATTTTGGCAAACAATGGTGAATGACCAAAGACCAAAATTAAAAGTACAAATGAATGAAACTGAAATTGAAGGATTGGTGGACACAGGAGCAGATGTCACTATTCTATCTCACAATTCTTGGAATATAAAATGACCACTTCAAAAGGTCCCTACACATTTTATAGGGGTTGGCAAAGTATCACATGTTAAACAAAGTGTACAATGGATTGAATGTGTTGGATTGGAAGGGCAAAAAGCAAAATTAAGACCTTATGTGGCTGACATACCTATAAATTTATGGGAAAAAGATCTTCTACAACAATGGGGTACTCAAATTAATATTCCTGCAATCCCAGAAACAGCAAATGATGAAATGATGAATGTATGTGAAAGGTATTGATATGGGTACTCAAGAGCAATCACAAGTTGTGTCCAGTGTACAAACACAGGACACCCCAGGCATAGAGTTTCCACATTTATACTAGGGGCCACTGCTGAAATTCCAACAGCCATACCCTTGAAATGGCTATCAAATAATCTGGTATGGCAAGAGCAGTGGCCCATAACAAAGGAAAAATTGGAGGCTCTTGAGCAATTGGTAAAGAAGCAGCTGGAGGCTGGTCATATAGAAGAGTCTACCAGCCCACGGAATTCTCCAGTATTTGTGGTAAAAAAGAAGTCAGGGAAATGAAGAATGGTAACAGATTTAAGAGCTGTGAATAAAGTAATTCAGCCAATGGGTCCTTTGCAGTCTGGTATGTCATTACCTTCTTTACTACCAAAGCCATGACCTTACTAGTAATTGATTTAAAAGATTGCTTTTTCACAATTCCGTTGCATAAAAATGATAGGGAAAGGTTTGTTTTCTCTGTACCTACTTTTAATAATAGTAGGCCAATCAAGAGGTATCACTGGAATATGCTTCCACAGGGAATGTTGAATAGTCCAACTTTATGTCAATATTTTGTACAAAAACCATTGGAAATAATCCGTAGGCAATTTCCTCAATCTATTATTTATCATTATATGGATGATATTTTGTTGACTGATTCTGCAGCAGGTACTTTAGAGAGTTTATTTAAGGAAACGCAGAAAATTCTGCGACTGTGGGAGTTACAAATTGCTCCTGAAAAAATACAAAGAGGAGAGTCAGTCAACTATTTGGATTATAAGATAAGTCAACAAAGAATAAGACCACAAAAGGTACAGATCCGAAGAGACCAATTGAAAACTCTTAATGATTATCAAAAGTTAATGGGATATATTAATTGGCTGAGACCTACCCTTGGATTAAATACATATGAGTTAACTAATTTGTTTCAGACATTACAAGGGGATTCAAATCTAAGTAGTTCAAGATGTTTAACTGCTGAAGCAGAAAAAGAACTACTTCTTGTAGAACAAAGATTACAGGATGCATATGTAGATCGAATTGATTCTGAATTGATTGTATTTAGGTCATTTTACCATCAACTCATTCTACTACAGGACTTATTATGCAATGGGAAGATAGTATTATGGAATGGATTTTCTTACCACTTAAGCAAAGTAAAAAATTAAAGACCTAGTTAGAAAGAGGCAATAAAGATCGTTAAAATACATAATACAATTAAAATTATTTAGCTCTGAATTAGAATGATGAAAATGATAAAATATTTTCTAATTACCAGGCATTTTGGTACATACCTGTAATCCCAGCAGTAGGGAGGTAAAGTAAGAAGGATCAAGAGTTTAAGGTCCATCTCATCTTACACAGAGAGCTTGAGACCAGCCTGGGCTACAAGAGACCCTGTTACAAACAACAACTAAGAAAAACAGTACTCCACCCAATAATGTACAAATAAAGCAATTTACATGTGCTCACTGCTTTTTGTTGTATTTGACGTTCTGAAACAGAGTCTAATGTATCTCAGGCTATCCTGAGCCCTTAAGAATATGAGACTAGTCTTAAACTCTCAATCCTTCTCTCTCCATCTTCAAAGATCTAGGATCAGAGGTATGTGTCATCAAACCTGACTCACTGTGATTTATAGAAGTTTTATGAAATTTACAGTACTGTACAGCAATAATTTTGTATGTTTTTTTATTGCTACTTCTCATTGTCATCAATTTCCTTTTCTTACAATTTTTCCATGGTTTTTATTCCCATGTCATGTCCAGAGGACCACATTTCATACCACTCTTCTCCATCTACCTCTTACATTCTTTCTGCCTCCTCTTCATGAATGTTCCCTGAGCTTTGATGGAGGTGTTGATATGGATGAGCACTCACACTTGCTTATTCTCAGCACTTTGAGCACTAATGTGTTTCTATTAACCACTGCCTACAGATAATAAGAATAATATCTGGTCAAAGCTGGGACCACTGGAAATAAATCAATATAAACATCTAAAAGGCAATTGATGGCATCACCATTTAGAGAAACATCAGTAGGTTCATGTCTAGGGTTCTATCACTTCCATTCCTATTGGTTTTTATCTTTTTTTTTTTTTCAGTACCACACATAAAGTGCCTTTTGTGGAACAGACCTCAGATCTATACTCAGGCTTCTATTGCAACTGTGACACATCTTGTCTGTCAGGTTGGTGTTATAGTATGTAGGATCCAGTGCTGTAAATTATCATTGATAATTTTCATTCCTCAGTTGCCTGCCTAGCACCTTCTAGCACTGTGAAATCTAGCTAGAGGGATTCCCTATCAGTTCAAGACTGATTTCTCTGTATCCTGAAACCAAAGTGTGTGTTCTCTTAAGCAACAAAGTCTTACCATGTAGTTATGGTGGACAATGAAAAAAGTTGCAGTAGCCATTTGGATATTTCTGGGAACTCACTACACAATAACTCATAGGGAGGTAACTTGTGCATAGTGTCAGATTTCCATTTAGTAGCTATGTATTCTGTGGGCTACATTCTTCACTAGCACTAAGACTTCTGTTCAAACTCCTCTTTAAAAAAAATATACTTTAAAGACTTTTACAAACTACTAGGGTTTTATTTATAAGACTTCCTCATATACTCTTAGCTTTGGTCAATCTAAGCCCATATTTCTTTCCCCATGCTCCTGTCCCCATTATGTGCCAATTCCTATCTAAGTCTTTACCTCCCAGTATTCTCCCTCACTTTGTTCATACCATATATTTTAATTATTATATTTTTATTTGAGTTGTAAGTTTGTATGTTTGGATGTAGCTTCTTGATGCATATTTCACTTTATGTAGAGAGCTGCGACGTGCCGCGCCTTAAAGATGGCACTGGTCTCCGCCTTCCACCAGCCCGACGGTGAGCGCTCTCAGTGGTAAACAAGTCCATATTTGGCAAAGACCACTGATCTGGCTTGCTTCCGCATACGTGGGCCTCTAAGATAGCACCACGTGGCTTTACTTGATTGGCTGTTCATATAGTATTTAGCCTGTGGGTTGGGTCTGCCCGGGCATTCAGAAGACTGTTTTCAAGGGACCTGAATAAACTGCTGGAGAAGAGCTTTTGTGAGTTGCGTCATCCTTGCTGGTCGAGGGGGACGCGACAACTTTAGTTAGCCCTTTCCCTGGCTTTCATTGCCCCATTCTCAGTCACTTTACTACCTTCTTGAGCACGTTTACACCAGTCTTCTCCTTCTCTACTCTCATTTAGCATATATCATAACTATCCCCCTTTCCTGGATGCTCTGCCATTGAGCAGATTCTACAAAGCAAGAGGTAAATTCTCTGGAATGCTATGTTCCATATTAAGTCCATGAGAATGTCTGTATTTTGTGGGTTCCAAAGCTAAGGGTCCTGACTAAAAAACTGTGAGTAAAATTAGCTCAAAATGTAAATAATAAGCAAAAATTAAAAGTGACAAAGACAACTCAATATATGTATATATGTTATATAAAGGTGAAAATCACAAAAATCAATAAGAGCAGTATTTTATTAATGAAGAGCTTGAATTATTATTGCAATATTTTTTCATACACTTTAGGTCCATAAAGTTAATCACTGTTTCAAGTTAAAATGCAGAGCTGCTGTGAGGCTTGGTGATGAGGAGCACTTGCTGTTCTTTAAGAAGGCACAGGTTCAGGGCTGGAGAGATGACTCAGTAGTTAAGAGTACTGGCTGCTCTTCCAGAAGACCGGGATTCAATTCCCAGCACCCACATGGCAGATCACAGCTGTCTATACCTCTGGTTCCAGGGAATCTTACACCCTCATACAGACATATATACAGGTAAAATGCCAACACACATTAAATTAAAAAAAAGACACAGGTTCAGTTCAGAACACTCCACAATAGCTCACAACTATTTTTTTTATGTTTATTTATTACTTCAAGTTATATCTCCATTCCAGAGAATCTGGCACCGTCTTATGCAACATACATTCATACATGTAGGCAAACACTAATACACACAAAATAAAAATAAATCTCAAGTTGAAATGCTCTGTAATTATCAATTTGATAATTTCTAAAAAAAAGAGAATAGAAAAAATGATTAAATCTTTTCTCCACTAAGATTACAGATTTTCCTTTTTACATTGGACAGTTCAGAACATTCAAGTTTTATCTTTTGGTAATAACTTGAAAATGTGACAGACTTTCTTCCAATTGGGAAAAAAAAAAAAAAAACATGGTCAAGTTTCTTTCATCTATGAGTTGTACTATTTGGGGGTGAATCAACTTTTCTTGTACAGTGACTAATCTTCAGCACATTTTGAGCTAAGGGCATTGATTAGTCACAAGCCACATCTTCTGATGCTTTCATTAGGAGACACTCTGGTTCTGTAGTGTTGTGTCCCAGTACCAGATGAGTCAGTAGAGGTAATGATCTGAGAGTGCTTTGGCTTGGAAAGCTTTCATGCCCAAGATGGCTGACAATACCTGTGAATTCTGTAACAATACCTGTGTATGCTGCAATCCCAAAGAAGTAGGCTCTACTACTAGAGTAATAAACTTTCTACTGAGAGGAAAGGAAAAACAGGCAAAGAAAGAGGCTTCCTTCTTCCATGGTGGTTCTTCCTACAACAAAAGATCTAGATTAAACGTGGATTTTCCCATTTAATGGTTTATTCAAGAAAAACCATCCATAGATGTACCCAGCTGCTTGGGTTTTAGTTAATTTGAGATATAGCCAGGTTGACAACCTAGAGTCGTCATCATAACTTGTTACTTTGTTTATTTCTGTAAGGAACTGGACTCATTCAGCTTCAACTTCCTTAATGGGTTGTAGTGTTTGATTACATTGATCCTTCTTTTTTTTCCTTCCTTTTTCTTCTTCAAAATCCCCACCTATTCTTAAGTTCTGCATATGTAAGTTATAATCAATTATTTAAGTTATACACATGGACATATACATGCAAATATCCATCAAATCTGTTGCCAATGTGTTTGAACCTGTGTTATATTTATTAATCAGTATAAGACACAGAGGTATCTTTATTATAGTTCATTTTATTATCCATAAATGCGGGTTACAGTCTCTATGAATGTACATCTTTGAATCAAAGTAACAGAAACATCTAGCAATGTAAAGAACAGATTAATCTAACAAGCCATTGATCTACAATTGTAAACCTGCTGCAGTCAATTTATGTCTTAGTGACTCTGTATACTCACTAATTTTTTATGCTGAATATGAGAATGTGGCCTGATGATTGCTTTTTATTTGGAAGCACTAAGCACAGCCTCTTAGGCATCCACTGGAGGTTACAGAAATCTTATACTTGCCTATGGTATATGTGGAAGAGTGTGAAGAATCAAGTTATCTTCTCTTCTCACTCAGAGAGAGCAGGACATTCCCCACAGAGAAAGCTGTGAGCACTGTGGTTCTACACAAAACCAAACACCAAGGGAGGCTGGAATTTGTGAAGCTGTTGAACCATTGTGATCCAACAGAATTTCAAATAATTAGAACTCATAAAAGAGATATGTGGTCCTGTCTACTATTTCTCCAATGATATGTAGTCTTCCATAAAGCAAAATAGTACACAAAATAAAAAAATGAAAAAGTTTTGAGGCTGGAGAGATGGCTCAGTGGTTAAGAGCACTGGCTGTTCTCCCAAAGGACCCTGATTCAAATCCCAGCACCCACATGGCAGTTCACAGCTGTCTGTAATTGTCAGGTGTGGTGGTGCATGCCTTTAATCTCAGCACTTGGGAGGCAGAGGCAGGCAGATTTCTGTGAGTTCAAGGCCAGCCTGGTCTGCAAAGTGAGTCCATGACATCCAGGGCTACACAGAGAAACCCTGTCCCTCCAAATAAATAAATAAATAAATAAATAGAAGGTTGTGATAAAGATTTAAACACAAACATTGAGGAAGAGAAAGAGATGTGTTAGAAAGGGACATGCAA
The DNA here is from genome assembly GCA_907164525.1 of Lophiomys imhausi. Lineage (NCBI taxonomy): Eukaryota > Metazoa > Chordata > Mammalia > Rodentia > Muridae > Lophiomys > Lophiomys imhausi. Next base: position 13,466,024 of record CAJQZJ010004888.1, read on the forward strand.
AGCAAGAAGGGTTCAGGCTTCTCAAGAGAGAGAGAGTCACATTTGAATGCTTATATATATTATATATATATTTTTTCAAGGTCTTGCCACAAGGAGTCACTGTCTTTATAACATAAACAAATTAATTCCCAAGTAGTTACTATCTCTCTCTCTCTTTCCAGGATCACATGTATGTATAAATATTTATGAAAAGATAGTCCTGGAACATATGGACTGATCATGGCTGGATGTGTAGGAATGTGATAAATTCATAGAGGACATTGTTCAGTGAAGAATGCTTTACTATATAAACATGCTCTTGAGATGCTAGACCCTCTCTTCTAACTTGTACTAAGTATTCAACATGGTTGTGAAATCCATTTTAGACATTTTATTTTTCTCAATCCTTTTATAATTATTACACTGGTTTTTTTGGAATCTCTTTGTCACATTATTTCTTTGTCTTCCTTTGCTATTTTTTCCTTTTGGCTAGATAGCTTACATTTTCTCTTTATGGTGCTGAAATCTACAGTCTTTATTTGTTTGGGTGCTTTGTGGTACTTTTGAAGAAGCTTAGGTTTGCAGGGGATGATGGGCTGTGGGTGAGGAGAAATATAACTAGACCTAAGATGGAGAGCTGCTGGGTGGAGCGTGACAGAAGGGCTGTTCTGTTCAGACACAGCAGTCAGGTTCCACATCTCTAAATGCTAGGCAGAACATCACAGGTGTGAAATTAAATTCATTCCTCTGTGGGTTTATGACACCTATCTTCTAAATTAAAAGCTGTTCTGGAATTCAATTCTCATTCTAGTTTATGTTGACATTCACAGGCTAGGTAGGGGTGGGTGGTGGGGATTGATCTCCTCCAGTGTCACAGAAAGCCAGATAAATGAAAGTTCTTCTCTGAGACCATCAAGGTACATAAAAATTATTCTTACAGTCTAATGTCTATGAATAAATACCTCTTTAATACATTTTATAAGATACATTGATATTATAAAGGCAATGCATACCTTTAATTACGTATCAAATGATTTGGATCAACTTACAGCAGATAAGGACTTTTTTAGAAAAAATCTTCCACATTTCTCTTTGTGCTATTATGAGTATCAACGTGGGTTATATGGAATACCAGATCCTTTTAAATTTTGTTTTGTTGTATCTTTAGCCCTTAGAATAGGTATTGACCTTTAGTGAGCACTCAGTAAATATTTTCTGAATAAGTCATGTGATCACTTCTAATAAGGACTTCCATATTTGGACACTTCTGCAATTGATATGCATCTTATACTTTGTAGCTGCTCACAACATGGGTAGGAAGTACTTTTATTCTTTTCTAATGGTCTAAGGTAATTGATCATTGGGATGTGTGTGTGTGTGTGTGTGTGTGTGTGTGTATGTGTGTTGGATTTATTGAAATATAACATATAATGTTTTATTACTTTTAAGTTTAACAAAACTTAATTCCTTATGACTGAGGAGATGGCTTAAAAGTCACCAAATTTTGACAGAGTTCTTTTAAATTTTGTGCATTAGTTTCTTTAGATAAAGATTCAACATACTCATTTGTTGTTTGTTCATGTCCTGAGTTCACATATACAAGCCCTTATCGCAGCAGTGTCTGATAGACATGCTAACACCCACATGAAGAAGGAGCTGCTTTACTTAAGGTGTGAACCCTTTTACTAAGTGGAGAAAGAACAGAGACAAGTGAGCAATCAAGCAAGCAGATCATGAGGAGTGCCAGAGGGTGGAGATGAGGATACAGTCTGAGGCAGTTGGCTGAAGAGAGGGAATCAGAGCAAAGAGGCTTCAGATCATAAAGCTCAGAAACAATCACTAGTCACAAGTGGAAGTGAGAGGGAGGAGGAGAAACCCATCTGAGGACCACAGATAGACAGACAAAGGAGACAATGGGGCCACTTTATAATCTTTATATTCCAGCTGAATTCATGCAGGTTGTTTCTCAAAACAGAGCAGAAAACCAAGCACAGCCTGTGGAGATACTGCAAGATCAGGGCAGAGATGTGAGTGTTGATAGGCACATCTCCAAACACAGACTCTGGGGATTCTACTTTTAAGTATAGACTTTGTCTCCTCCATTTCTTCTTATACTCTACAAAATTATGAATGCTTTGAGGGCAAGTAGTGTCTCCTTCCCATATTATTATTATTATATATTATAAGCCCTACTTATAATAGGAACTAACTGCTGAATATCTGCTGAGTGATGAATTCAGAAACTGAATGTGAGCTGACTCCAGACCACATGAACTGTAGGGCAAATTCTTACCATTCAAAGGCTTAAATGGTATACAACATATGTAAGATGCTAAGACCTATATGTCTTTATTATTTAGCAAGACATGATTCATTCCCTCCCTGTTGTTCTTTTTTTTTTCTCTTTTAGTCTCCCTATGTACACATTAAAATATATGGCCATTAAACAAAATGTTATAGATAAGTCAAATACTGTTTTTATCAAAAATACTGCTGATATGGGTAACCATATCAGGCTTTGACCACAGACCTTTTCTGCCTAAGTGTACAACAATTTCCTGACTGTGCATTACATGATCTAAGCAGCAGGACAAGATGATTGAGGAGGGATTTCCCCTGTGAAAGGTGTAGTTGTCTGGTGAATGACAACAAAAAGATGCCACCTGCAGTTGCATGCTCATCCTCCCTAAGAGATTTTTGTATGCACAGATACAAGCATATCTGATTGTGGTTAGACACGATGACAACTTTTGATAATGACTGAAGGAAATATGCTAGAGGACAGATATTTCCTATAATAAATATGTTAGAGGTTAAATATTCCTTGTAATGAAGAAAACCAAATAGGTTTAATTGAGGAAAGAATCACAGAGGAAACCCTGGGAGCAACTGAATTTCACAACACCATATGCCTGACACTTTACATTATGAGTAGAGTGTTTGCTGAGTCCTTCAAAATCAACAAAGCATCTTTCACACCTTCTTCATGTATTTATTTAGCAAATGAATTTTTATCAAAAAGCAGCTAGAGTTGAGGGAAAAGAAAGAAATTATGACTCACAAGGGTCCTGACACATTTATACCAATCCATACTTGTAAGAAATGTCCATTCTGTCTTCTCATTGGCAAGTCTGCCTGTTTTGGAAACTGTTACTCTTTGAAGGCTTGGTGCTTGTCATATTTCTTGCAGAATGTACAGTGGGTCTTAGGAAGGTTCACCATGCTAACAGGAGTGATATTGGCACAGAAAGATCAAGTGGATACTTTTAAACCCAAATAGAAAGTCTTTACTGCCAGATAGCAGTCACACAGGGAATTTCTCCAAATTAGCCAGCCCTGTGCCTTACAGTTCTTAGTTTTTAATGCACAAAAACAATATCAGGGTTGGCACATTTCAGTTACCAAGACATGTAACTACAGAAGCAAAAAGGAAGGGTTAGTACATTTAGGGATTTTTCACTTTGGAACTTTCCTAGCCATATAGAGGAACTGTTACTTAGCCTTTGTTCCTATTTTGACAGGTGGGTTAGGCCTTTGTTCCTGATTTGGCAGACTTTGCTGCCTACATGCTTGGTTTCAAGGCCCAACTGGTGTTTCTATCATGGTGTTAGTTGTACAGTGGTCTGGGGGCCTATGACAGACACATCCAATCTGGATAGGTCAATAAAACCAGCATGGTGGAAAGAAGGTTGATTGTGTGCCATGCTGGAACCCACCATGCACACTACAAGATTCCTGAATCTATGTTGGATTATCAGAAATGGAGGTACAAAGGAGGTGAACTGTTTGCCGTACAGTAACACATAGTGAGCAGCAAAATTTATTGAACTCTTCTTATGCCCTTTAAAATGATATCAGATAGCTAATTTGAACCATAAAGTGTTTTAAGTTTTTGGTGGTATGTGTTATTTAGTTTCTCCAAAAAATCAGATAAATACTATGCTCTTTCTTGCTTTACAAATGAGGAAACTGAGGCACATGGGAGTTGATCACAAATTTACTAACTTTAAAGCCAGTGTTTTCAATCTAGGTTTCCTCCTTAAGAGTGCAGAAACTGAGAAAAGGGACCAGATACCAAAGAAGACAAGTAGCCCAGATGATCCAGCCTTGCAGATTGCCTCAGTAGCTGTTTCCTCAAAAATCTACCTCCAGAACAACTCAAAATGGCTAACTAAGATAGTTTAGCCCCACAGACTGTTCCATCCAGGCCTTCAGTAAAGCCCTGAACTTTCCCACCCAAAGTGAGACTTTCTGACTATAAATTCTTAGGACATTTGAACAGCTGAGCACAAAAAGACTGAACATAAAATGTTACTATTAACTTGCTTAACCACTTTTCCATTCTTATTTGGGCTCCCAAACAGGTTTCCTACATCCCAAATCAGCAGGAAGCAACTTTAAGAGAGTGATGTCCCATTCCCCGAATGTGCAGTGGGTAATTTTTTCCCCACTTTGGTCATTTGATGGGTTATGGATGTTTGTTGTCATTTAGGGGGATTAGTGACAAGTTGTTAAATGGTCTTGTTAAACAAGGTTTTGGAGGTTAGGCCCAGGGATTTCTTTTTCTTTTCTCTATCCATCTTCCTTTCCTATGTAGGGGGAAAAAGACTTGAAAAAATGGGATATAGATATAACATAGGAATGGTAAAGAAAAAGGGATAGATTATTGAATATGCTCTTATATCTTTGTATATTGATATATAATTAAGGTTAACTTTTTTAAGGTATTGTACCTATGCAATGCTTAAAAATGTAATGTGAAGTTTTTGCCTTTTGATAGAATCTGTCACAAACTGTTTAGGATAATTAAGAAATGCAAACTAATAGTCATTCAAACATGACATTTTGTTAGGTACTAGCATAGTATATCACAGATGTTTTCTAAGTTAATCAGAAATCAAATTGCTAAGAGAAAAAGCAACATTTGCTTATCCAAATATACAGATATAGATAGGTATTCTTCAAAAACCTCAAGAGATCTTTATAATATGGCATTTAAAGATGTTTTCTTAACTTAAGATTTTTTGATATGGAGACATGTCAGCACCTGACAGCATCCCATATTCTATTCCAAGTAGATGATGTCCATCTAAGAATCTCCATTTGGAGAAAGCTGCGTTAGTGTCAAGCATGTCACTGGGCAAGAGAAATTCCTTGCTTCAATTGTAGACGGAATGCTGTCCGAAAAGGACAAAACTTGGAAACAGGTAAGTCGACATCCTAGCATCTGCTAAGACAGGATAGGCAAGTCCTTCATAATACCTGCTTCACATTTAATGTTTGTCAGAGATACTGGTCCAAAAGGCTGAAGAGAAATGCTTCAATGTATTGAGAGAAATTGGGGACTGTCCAGGCAGCCAGTTGTCTGTCATTTCTTAGTTTTGGAATCTGCTCTGCACTTCCTGTTTATTCAGATATATTTATCCTTCTCAGGTTTCTGATGTAGTTGAATACCAGATAATTATAGTCTCACAGTTAAATTTTCAGTTGTTTAGGATGTTTAATTTAAAAGGATGTTTTAGGTCTAAGAAGATGTCTTTAAGTTGATTATGCAAGTTAGGTTGGAAACTGAGTTAGATATAGAATTTTAAACTCATTGAGATAGATAGATAATAGAATATTAGTATCAGTTGACAAATATGTATGGACTGGATATTGGGAATGTATGTTATACTTACAAATTTCATAATTGTGGCCTAATTTTTCTTATTGTTTTCTATTGTATTTATTGTTATAAGAAAAGGAGCCTTTTATTGGACTGAAAGGAGGAGATGTTGGGGGGGGGGAAGATACACCTTAAGTTAAGAAAAGGTAAAGCAGATAGGAAAGTGAGGGGGAAAAAGGTAAGAGGGTGGGACGGGGACGGGATGGGGAGGAAGAAAAGGACTATGAGTAGGATTTAATTTGAAGAAATAAATGTTAAAAAAAGAGTGCAGAAACTGGAAGCAACCCAGATGTCCTTCAACCAAAGAATGGATATTTTAAAAAAATAAAAATAAAAAAACTGTGGAATACTACTCAGCTATCAGAAACAAGGAAATCATGCAATTTGCTGACAAAAGGATGAAACTAGAAAAGCTCATTCTGAGTGAGCTAACTCAGACCCAGAAAGATGCACATGGCATCTATTCACTGGATTTTAGCCATATAGTACAGGATAGCCATCCTATAACCAACAGACTGAAAGGACAGGAACATAGACTTTCTTACCTGTTAGTGGGACTCTTTACCCTAGTGTAGCAGCCAAGTCAGCCCCACATGGAAGAGGAAGTTCTTAGCCTTCATATGAGTGATGAACTGACAGGGGCTGAGATGTGGGGACCCCACACCAGAGGAGTAGGATAGGGGTAGAGCAGGTAGAGGGTGAGAGGGTGAGACCAAAAGAGGTGGAGGGAGGAGGCTGTGATGGAGATGTATATTAAAGTAATAAAGAAACATAATTTTTTAAAAAAGAGTGCAGCATTTGCACTATTAACCAGTATTCTGTGTTGTATATCTATCACAACTTATCCTTTTTCAGCCTTATTTAATGAACTTTCCTGGAACTTGAACTTAACACGGGAGCAAATTAACTGTATGAAGATAATGGTTAACATCAAGTAGTGTGTAAATAAGCAAGAAGTAAGTTGAAGCCTTACATCCATATAGGATAATACAATCACAAAATTAAATGAATTTGTGGCAAAAAATGAGGAGAAATTAAAACACAGATAATTATAATATGGAAAAGAGGAGAGTAATGCTAAGAGTTTATGTGCTTTGAGTCCTTATAAGATACAAAAGACAAGTAGACATATTTATACTGAACCCATATCTTCCATGTGGATGTTAATATTTAAACATAATCTAAAGGAAGAAGTAAACTTTAAATCTGGAATATATATTAGGTATGTATACATATGTGCATGAAATAACAGTTTTAAAATGGCCATACATTTAAAAGAAAGCAAGGGATGATATATGGGATGGTATGAAGAAAGGAAATGGAGGGGAGAAATCTTGTAATTATATTACAATATCAAAAATGAAAATTTAAGAAAGACAAAAAATACTGAAAATTTGAAAAGTATCTGGTCATTCAAAGGCAGGTCAAAAATAATAAAGATTTAGAAAAATCAGTTAAAGTATTGAATAAGATGGCATAGAAAATTAAAAGCAATGTATCTACAAATTTCAACATAAATCATAATAATAAAAATTTGGATTATTTGTTTATTGCCTGCATGAATATGAGTGTTCAGAAAAGCTAAAATACTTGTAAAAGGTTAAAAAATATTCAAATGCTTTGCAATAAAAATTTGATAGAGAAGAATTTATTTAAAAAGTCGTTGCCTTAAATTCTTCTCTTATGGATATGATAACATATTCTGAGGAGAGCAACTTAAGGGAGAAAGGCTTCGCTTACATTGCAATTCCAGGTCATAGTCCATCATGGCGGGGAGGCCACAGTACTAGGCTTTAGGGGGGCTTCTCATACTATGTCCACAGCCAAAAAGGGAGAAGAATAGGTGCATGTGTGCTAGTGCTCAGCTTGCCCTTTCTACTTTATACAGCCAAGAATACCTTCTCCATGAAATAGTCTCATCCATAATTGAGGAATGTCTTCCATATCAGTACCTAATTACTACAATCCCTCATAGATATCCTTAGAGGGATATCTATCCAAAGAAACCTTAACTAGACAACTCCTTACAAGTGTACCTGAGGTCTGCCTTGTAGGCGTCAAATTGACAGGTGATACTAACCATATAATCATTATTAGGAATTTGAAGAAAAAGTCTTTCTAAGGACAAAATCCTTCACTACAATGATACTATACTAAGTTTACCAAAAAGTATGATAATTCTTAAAACCGAATTGAAAGTTGAAATTTACAAAGACATTAATACATTGAATTTGTATGCTCTCTTCTCAATGATCCAAAGAGAAATCAATCAAACTAAAGCTAATATATACATAAATAGCTCCATACATTATAATTAGAAAATATATGTTACTTATTATTAAGCACAAAGAGACATTCATTCCAAAGGGGAAGATATAAGGTCATAAAACAAATTTGTGTGAATGACAGGAAGGTCATATTATTTCAAAAAATCCATCAGCTTCTATTAAACTATGAGGCAGCATCTGGGTATACAGTGGGTTATCACATACCGCCAAGTCTTAAAGGATAACAATATTATTTTAGAAGAGAATGTGATGCTGTGATCTAGAGTGGGAATTGGAATTATCCAGGTGGAACATTAGAATGTTAAGTGAAGAATAAAAGGAATAATATTTTCTTAGGCCTCCAATAGCTCAGGTGCTCTTTGTAGAAGGCTTACATTATTATCACCCAGTAGACTTCCCAAACACCTGTTACCAGTGCAACTTGGGAGGCAGATTCATTAGGGTGATATATAAAATCTGAGGAGGATTCCATTCCCTGTCATGCTGTTGAATAGCTATTTTTCTTAAAACTTAAGTTACACTAAGCAATCCAATGAAACTTGATATGTCTCTACCTCACTGCCTATCCCTGCCAAAAGAAACATTCTACTTGTGAAAATATTTGCAAAGAACTCCAGGCTAACATATTTCAATCTCTTCTTGAAATGAGATGGTAATTACCTTTCTTTCTGAGCCACTGGCTGTAAAATAAAATCAATGTAGATTATATTTGGGGCTAGTAAGAACTTACTCCTACAATAATTTCAAGTATATTGTTTTTTATTTATTCAGTGCATTTTTTCAGTGCAGGGAGCATTGTACTACCATAATTAGATCACCATAAGTCATGAGAGGAATCATTCAAAAGTGAACCCAATAGTCTATAGAGTGTTCTATTCTAAGAGATTCCCAGTTTCAATCATATTTTAAAAGCCTTTGTGGCCTTCACACTCATACCCAAATTTAATAACATGGCTTTTAAAATGTGAAGGGTGTGTGAAGTTTAAGAACACCAGATAGATGTTGGCAGACTCACTGTACAGAACAGAAGAGGTTGTTAAGTATAAAAGGAAAGCATATTTTAGGGGTGACCCAAAATTGAGCCAAGAACCAGGTTCTGCAAATCTGCATTTCTTCACTTTAGATTTCACATTCAAAGAACTGTGAAGATATCCAATTCAAACTATCTCACACTCAGCAAAGTGGAGTTGTAAATTAACAAGGCAGATCAGCTAATTTGTCCCCAAAATAACACAGGTGAAACAAACTGAGTATTCCATCATTCAGTTATCTGGGCAAATATTTTTTCATCAATCTTTGTTAATGTATTCATTTCTGTAATTTTTTTTGTTTTGTGAGTACATAGCAAGGAGCCCTCAAATCAATGTATGCCACTCAACTGATCCAAGTCTAATCTCTTTTCCTTGTGCACATTTGTAAAATGAATCCTTGGGCCACCATGGATCAACAGATGCCCTCTGGGACAGCCCCTCATCTGGATAGACGCTCAATATTCTGAAGGTGTGTTTCCCCCATGTTTTGGCCTATGAATACTTTCAATTTTTCTTACTTTTTGGCAGATCACATGTTGTATTAATCAAGATTCTTTAGACAAATAGAACCAGCAGGATAAAGATAATGTAACTTTTATTGCCCCAAATACCTAATGAAAATAACTTAGAAGAGGAAAGATTTATTTTAGCTCATGGATTTTTATCCCCTTGTGCTTTGTATGAACATTATGGTAGTAAAAGCATGTGTAGGAGAAAGCATTTTAGCTCATGAAAATCAGGAAGCAGAGTGAGAAAGGAACCATGAAGAGATGCAACTTTAAGTGTCCTGCTTAAAAATCCAGCTAGGTCCCACCTTCCAAAGTTTCTACCACTTTACAAAATAGTGTCAACAGCTCAGACACAGGATGCACTATACTTCATATTCAAACCATAGCCTTCTATGCCCTGCCCCTAGAAGCTTATGAACATTTCATAATACAAAATTAATTCTCTCTCAGAAGTTCTCTAAATATTTGTAGCATCACACCATATTCCAAATCTAGGGTCTCTACTTACTCTCAAGAAAAACCCTTAAATGTCAGTCTTTGTAAAATCAAGTAGAAAGCTATACATTACTATGAAATTAGAACATAGAATATTTCCATCCTAAAATGGAAGAATGGAGGCATAGAAAGGAAATATAGGATCAAACCAACATCAAATCTCAGCAAAGCAAACTCTGAATGCTCAACTCCGTGTCTGGCGCCTGCAACATGATAACATGATTCAAGTTCCAAAGTGCTTGGAAAGCCCCATTATTATAGGCCTGCCTTTTCAAACCCACATAGACTATCTCTTGAGCTAGTTGATCTGATTGTCTGTAGCTTTCTTTAGCAGATGTTTTAGCATCTCCAAAATCATAGGTCTCTATCACAATTTAGATCACACCACCCTCAAAGCTTCACAAATTTCCTTCTCGGACTGTGCTACAGGAATTCCAACTCTGCCACATATTGCACAGATCCCAATGTTTTCCTTTGAAATCTGGGTGGAAGTACCAGTTGTCGCGTCCCCCTCGACCAGCAAGAACGACGCAACTCGCAAAAGCTCTTCTCAAGCAGTTTATTCAGGTCCCTTGAAAAAAGTCTTCCGAATGGCCGGGAAGACCCAACCCACAGGCTAAATACTATATGAACAGCCAATCAAGTAAAGCCACGTGGTACTATCTTAGAGGCCCACGTATGCGGAAGCAAGCCAGATCAGCGGTCTTAGCCAAATATGGACTTGTTTACCACCAAGAGCGCTCACCATCGGGCTAGTGGAAGGCGGAAACCGGCACCATCTTTAGGGCGTGGCACGTCGCAGCTCTCTACAGTTCCTCCTTTTTTATTTTTTCTAAAGTTGGTAGAAGTCCCTGGAAAGGCTTCGTAATCCCCATATCTGGGGATCTCATGGTGGGCCTGAGCCTGTAGGAGGGCGATGCTCAAACTCTTACCCATTTCTGGGTCAGCCTCCCCACTCGGGGCTGCCCTGTCTTAGGTGGCCGAGACTTACCCGTCAACTCCGTCATTGACTTGCCAGACCCTAATACCTGTGGAACGAATACCTCAGTGGGCAGGGACTATGCTCAGTGAAGATTTAAGGCTTCATGGCAGCGAGCCATGCCTGAGGGGACTGGCCCACCTCAATGGCGACAAGGGCCTGTATAATCATGGCTGCATTATGCTTCTGTGTGGCTCTCATCTTGTAGATGCACCATAGGCAAACCAGAGAGGCTAGTATCATCAGTATCGCCAAAGAGCCTACGCCCGCCCACTCCTTAAGATGATCCATAGCTGTCTGTATCCAGGAAGTCAAACCAGTAGCCAGGCTCAGATCCAACCGAGTGGAGTTGATGTGGACGATTGTCGCTCTCAGCTCTCTCATCAAGTTTTCAAATTCAGCCGACCAATCCTGTAAGAGGAACTCTGACAATTGTCTAGACAGATTAGCAGCCTTTGTAAAATTTTGATACCACACCGAAGTAACACACAAACCTTGCATTTTCCACTCACACCCCAATTGTACTAGTTGCCAAAGAGAATCAATCTGTTCTTGTATTAAATCTATGCCTTGATTAACTATCATAAGGCCTCCTTTGAGATGAGAATTCATAGAGGTCTGAGTATCCAATGCCTGTGCTACAGTGGCTGAGATGTTATTCAGGGCATTGCCAGTCTGTATAGAACTAGACAAGGCAATAGCTGAGGCAGTAGCCCCCACAGCAGCAATAGTGATGGCAGTAACAATAGCTTCAGTGATGCCAAAATCTCTTTTAAGCCTGAATAGCATCATGGTATTAGGGGCCTCTACAGGAACTGGTACATATTGAGGCATTCTAGTCACCACAGCAACAGGAAAGGCTGTGGCATTCCAGCACAGGGCATAAAAGCATGTGTCCGGAGTGCATACTAACTTTTCTTTACCCAAGGATGCACTCCCATTACTTACAATCCACAGAAAAGGAGGCCAGAGACATACTGGCGAGGCTGAAAAGGTCTTATTGCGGTAAGAATGAAACAAAGAATTCCAAGTACCAGAGCCACTACCACTAGAAAGATCCAATTTGGTAGTGGACCCTAGGGAAAAATTACCTCTTTGATAAATTCCTCCCCCAAGCATAATGACAGGTCCCAAGTCCATGCAACTTCCATTTACCCCACACAAAAGCCACAAATCAAAAGGATTGGTGGCAGTCTGCTGAGGATCCCTAGTAGATATATCAAGCATTCCTGTACAAGACTTATTCACTATATTACTAATCATGGGGCTAAAGGAAAAATAATCTTGTTGAACCCAAACTGCTCTGCGCTCCTGACATCCAGTCCAGGGAAAAGGTCCTTCCTCTCCTGTGGATCCTCTACAAAAAGGTGCCCAGCGTGGCTGTCTGGGGGGGGAGTCCCAGTCAGAGACTCGTGTGGGCCACCATCCTTCAAGGCGAGAACCATTGCCTGAAAACAAACCACCACCCCTACCCCCAAACCTCAGTTGTGCTAAAAAATCTGCTGACTGCTGAGACAATTTAATGCATTCTGTATCATCTGACCTATTGAAGCTCATAAAAAAGCACAGACTACCCTTCAAGCTGACATTTCTATTACCCTCTATAGGGGTTTTCTGATCATCAAAGAGAAGGTAGGGTAAGCCTAAGCTATTACTGCTAAATAAGCGTGGAAACACAGTTGCATCATGTCTGACTGGCATCGGCTTTGGGAATATCGACAGGATCCCCCATCTCGGCTCAGTCATTCCTGACATCATCACTGCTACTATCACCAGGATCCCTAGGAAGGTCTTCATGATGAATCTTCCTCACAAGGCATTCAGGCACCCACACTGGATCTTGTTGATCCTGAGGAAAAACACAAACAGACCCTCTCGCCCATGTTAGCACGGGGTCAGGCCCTCGCCAAGAGCCTGTCAAAATATCCTTCCACTTCACCATGCCTTTAGGTGGACCATGGGAATCCTGATGTCTGTCCACTGCTGAGTGGCCTTGAGCATCCAAATTGAAAAATTTTAAAGTAAATAAGGCTAAAGACATTCTCTCCTTGGGGGTACGGACTTAGCCTATTCCCCCTTTCTGTTTTTGCAAACATTCTTTCAAGGTGCGATAAGCACGCTCTACAATTCCTTGTCCTTGAGGATTATATGGTAATCCGTGATTAAGCTGTACCTCCATCTGGTTGCAGAAGGAGACAAAGGACTGTGCCGTATAGGCTGGTCCATTGTCCGTTTTCAGCTGCTGTGGTTTTCCCCATGCAGCCCAGGCTTCTAAGCAATGCCCTATGACATTGCGAGCCTTTTCTCCACTCATAGGTGTAGCATGTATGATACCTGAGCAGGTATCCACAGATACATGAATATATTTTAAGGTTCTAAACTCTGAAATGTGGGTAACGTCCATTTGCCAGATTTTGAGTGGCATCAACCCTCTAGGGTTCACTCCCACACTGGGAGGATGATGATGAATCACACACTGAGGACAGTCCAAAACCACTTGTCTAGCATCTGCTCTAGACAAATGGAATTTCTGCTGTAGAGTTCTGGCATTTACATGAAATAATTGGTGAAACTGTCTGGCTTGGTCCAGGAATGAGCTCCAAAAAAATGCATTCCATCCTAGTCCATTGATCAACTTCATCACTACCCTCACTTAATGGTCCAGGTAATCCTGTATGTGCTCTAATATGTTGAATATAAAAACACCTTTTTCTTTGCCAGATTAAAACTTGTAACTCTTGTAATAAGGCACATACAGTACTACTATTTTTAATAGGACCTGCTAATTCTAATACTTTCACTGCGTTGACCACATAGACTGAATCTGAGATCAAATTGAATGCAAATTGACATCTTTTAAACACCTCAATTACTATTTTCAACTCTACTATTTGGGGGGAGCCCGGTTGAAATTGACATAGCATGGGCTCTTGTCTTTCTATCAAATAGGTTCCGCAGCCTGTCTTTGAGCCATCAATAAACACATTTGCTGACCCTTGAAGTGGTACTGCTGAAGTAACCTTAGGGAATATCACTGGGTGCTCCTTAAAAAATGATAGCAATGGATGCTTAGGATAATGGTTATCAATCGCTCCTTCAAAGCTACATTGCAATATTGCCCAGTCATCTACAGTGCCACACAAAATCTTAATTTGATGACTGGAATAGGGCACTATTATACCGGCAGGAGCAACTCCCAAAGACTGCAAACATTGTTGGATACCATTCAAGGCTAAAGCAGCAACTGCAGTGGGATAATGTTCTATGGATTTTTTTTGGAGAAATCTTCGAATAAGTCCATAATAATGGTCCGTCCTGCCATAACAATCCTGTAGGTTGACCATAGGTGGCAAATATGCACAATGCAATGGGCTGTCCTTCCTGCCATCTCTTTAGGAAGGCACTCTGCAACCTTTCTTCCACTTTACATAAAGCTTTTCTTGCTTCTTCTGTTAATTGCCTAGGAGAATTAAGTGCTGAATCACCTTTCAAAATATCATATAGGGGTCTTATTTCATAATTTGGTAGCTTCAAATAGCCTCTTACCCAATTGATATCTCCTAACAACCTTTGAAAATCATTTAGAGTCTTTAAATTATCTTTTCTTATCTCAATCTTTTGTGGTATTATCTTTTCAGGTCCAACCTTCGCTCCTAAATAATTAACCACATTTTCCTTTTGAACCATATCAGGAGCAATAAACAACCTTTTCTTTTTTAATAATTGAACTAATTCTTCATAGGCCCGATCTAACATTTGCTCACTCTTAGCTGCCAGTAAGATATCATCCATATAATGAACACATCTCAAATCTGGAAAATTCTTTCTCAAGGGAGCAATGGCTTCCCCCACATACAGTTGGCACATAGTGGGGCTGTTCGCAAGGCCCTGAGGTAATACCACCCATTCAAACCGCTGATCAGGTTCTTCATAGTTACAGGATGGAACAGTAAATGCAAATCTCTCACTATCTTTGGCACACAAAGGGATGGAGAAAAAAACAGTCCCTTATATCTATAACTATAATGGGCCATGAGGCTGGCAAAGATGATAAAAGCGGCAAGCTGCGTTGCACTGGGCCCATGATCTGCATTTGTTGATTTATGGCATGCAGGTCATGCAACAATCTCCATTTTCCAGATTTCTTTTTAATGACAAAGATAGGTGTATTCCAGGGAGATACAGATGGTTTTATATGCTTTAAAGACATCTATTCATCCACCAACTCTTTGGCTGAATTCAATTTTACAGAGGAAAGTGGCCACTGAGGAACCCATACTGGGTCCTCTGTCTTCCAAGTTATGGGAATGCCCTCCTCAGTGGCCCCTAGGAAAAACCCAGGCCCTGTCTCTTTTGTCTTTGCTGCATAGATATGGGACTCTTCCGCCCCTGCAAATATTTTCCTATTCCAAAGCCTGGAGCATATCCCATATCTTGCATCATACGTTGGGCTGAATCAGAATAGTCATTACTCAATTTAAATCCCATATCCTTTAAAAGGTCTCTTCCCCAAAGGGAGATAGGGAGCTCAAGTACATATGGCTTCATTTCTCCTGAGTGGCCTTCTTGGTCCTGCCACTTTAATAATCTTGCACTCATATCTGGAGTCTTAGCATAACCCAGGCCTTGAAGTGTTTGAGAAGAGGCTTGTACGGGCCAACCTGAAGGCCAGTCTTTCTTTGCTATGATACTCCTATCAGCCCCAGTATCCAAAAGGCCCAGGATCCTTTTACCATCAACTTTTAACTCCAAGACGGGGCGTTGGTCCAAATCCAAGGAGAGAAAAGTCAGATCTGTGCCCATGGATCCAAAACCATCTTTTCCTCTCTCTCGATCCTTTGCCGCATAGCGATCATGTAAGCTCGGCAACATGATCAACTGAGCAATTCTATCTCCAGGAGAGATAGCTGTTATACCATGGGGGGAGGCTACCATGATCTTAACTACTCCTGTATAATCTGGATCTATAACCCCAGGATGGACAATAAGTCCTCTCAAGGCTGATGATGACCTCCCTAACAGCAAACCAACTGTACCAGGTTCAAGGGGTCCTTTAAAATCTGTTTCAATTAACTGGACCCCCATTTGGGGCGTTAATACGAGTCTGGTGGTGGAGCAGAGGTCCAATCCTGCTGAGCCTGCAGTGGCTCTCCGCGGTCTCTCGGATGGCGGAGGGTTGGCCATCTCTCTTGATTCTATTCTTTGTCCTTATTCTCTACTGCCCATATATTTGTGGGCCCTGGGGTCGTGGGCCCCGCTGTCCGTTTTTTGGACGAGCACCACCATAACATTGAGTCAAAGGCTGGCCATGGATGTCTGTCACTGAACGGCATTCATTAGCTCAATGGTTCCCTTTCTTACATTTTGGGCATAACCCCGGCCTCCTGGGGCGTTGTATACTTCCTGTACTTTCTGTACTCCTTCCCCCGGGGCACTGTCTTTTAAAGTGTCCCATTTTGCCACACTTAAAACAAACTCCTGGACTTCCTCCACCTTTTCTGGTCAACTGTACTACCGTGTCAGCAAGACCAGCATTAGTTAACGGCCCGCCAAGTTCTCTACACACTTTCATCCAGGCTTCTAGCCCTTTGTTCTTATAAGGGGTGATAGCAGCTCTACACTCTTTGGTGCATTGCTCATAGACCAACTGTTTTATTAGTGGCATAGCAGCATCCGGGTCACCAAAAATCTTCCCTGCCGCTTCCACCAATCGTGCCACAAAGTCTGAAAAGGGCTCCATGGGGCCCTGTAGAATCTTAGTTAAGTTCCCACTCACCTCCCCTTTGTTAGGAAGGGATTTCCAAGCCTTGATAGCTGTCTGGTTTATTTGTTCATAAACCTGATTGGGATATCCTGTCTGCTGGTTGGCAAATCTCCCCTGCCCAAGCAGCATATCTCTATCCCAGGCTGGATTTCCATTTCTCTGATTAATGGCTGCTTGCTCAGTGGCATACTCAATCAAGAAAGCTTTCCAGTCTAAGTATTGCCCTGGACTTAAGCAGGCGCGGGCCAGGCCACTCCAATCACTCGGAGTCATACAATGTCTGCTTAATGCTTCTACTTGAGCCAATGTAAAAGAAGCGGTAATGCCATAGGTATGAACCGACTCTGCAAGGGATTTAATTACTTTAAAATCAAGCGGTTCCTCGTACCTGTTCCCTTGTGGGTCTTGGTATACCGGATAGGCAAACTGTAATTCTGTTCTTACTTGTGTCCACATCCCCGGGCAGAAAGATCTCCCTACTTTCAGGGACTGAACAGGCTGATCTATCTGAACGGCTTCTGGGTATGGAGGGGGAGTTGAAGGCGCTGCGGCAACGGCTTCACTTACACCGACTACCGCCAACATGTCTTTCTCTTTTACCTTTTTCTTTTCCCTTTTTCTAATAGCAGTCCTCTCCAACTGTTCTATTAGAGCGTGTAGCTCCCCTTAAGAATCCATGCCCTCTGAGTCCTCAAAATCTCTAAAATCTCTAAGATCGGGATAGAGAGGGACCTTCTTTTTGCTTCCCTTTTCACTGTCTGCCTGCTCAGATCTTTCGCCTTTTTTGCTTCCTTTTTCACTGTCTACCTGCTCAGATCTTTCCCCTTGCAGCAGTTCCAAGGCTGATTCTCCCTCCTTGATTGCGTTACAGCATCTCTGATCTTCTAAACAACTCCTCACCATCTTCCAAATCGGTCTTACTCCATGCTTCAGAGTACCTTGCTCCCAAGCAAAATCCAAGTCTCTGCCTAATTTGTCCCAGCAGGATACCGTAAAATTCCCAGACACTGTAAACCATGGAGCCACAGATTCGCATTCATTCAAAAATCTCTCTAGGGTAGACTTCTTAAGTTTCAAATTCCTAGCTAAAAGTAGCTCCTGAAGAGCCAGAAAAATTCGACGTGACTGAGACAATCCCATGATTAAAATTTTACTTTCAGTTCGCAGTTTCCCCGCGAAACTTTACCTTTTGTTCTCAACTTCCCGCGAAACTTTACCTTTTGTTCGCTATTTCCGTGAAACTTTATTGTCCCAATTTACCCCAGGAACTTACCAGTGCACTGCCCCTGACTGCAGGAGTTCTGAGTCTTTTCTGGTTCCCCATACGGGCCACCACTTGTCGCGTCCCCCTCGACCAGCAAGAATGACGCAACTCGCAAAAGCTCTTCTCAAGCAGTTTATTCAGGTCCCTTGAAAACAGTCTTCCGAATGCCCGGGCAGACCCAACCCACAGGCTAAATACTATATGAACAGCCAATCAAGTAAAGCCACGTGGTGCTATCTTAGAGGCCCATGTATGTGGAAACAAGCCAGATCAGCAGTCTTAGCCAAATACGGACTTGTTTACCACTGAGAGCGCTCACCATCGGGCTGGTGGAAGGTGGAAACCGGCGCCATCTTTAGGGCGTGGCACGTCGCAGCTCTCTACAACCAGTGATCCCCTAATTGTATTTAAGTGTCTGAAAAATTAGAATTACAGAGATGATGCCAAAACTTGTTGCCTATTTATTCTGTATCTGGGTCCTCTTAGACCATGACTTCCTTAGCTTCTGTATACCTTGGAGGCTTGGTCTGTCAAAAAATTTAGAGAAATAACTTTCTGTAGGTGGCTTGTAGAGTGAGGGTGTCTGAATGGTGCTGCTCTTCACAAGGGAAAGCCTTTTAAATAAATAAACATTTGTATGCCCTTGAACCTGTGGTGAATGAAGCTGGCAGACTCCCAAGATAAAGTCTCTTAATTGATGTTTACCAAGGGCACACTTACACCTGAAATTTGTGAAGCTCTAACTACATTTCTGACTATGCTCAAGGTTTGGGAGCATCTCCTACAATCATTTATTAACTCGATTTATACCAATGTAAGATCTCTCCAACCCACTTCACCAAATTGTTTGCTGAAATTCCTCCCACTAATCTGTTTCAGCGTCCTAAGAACTATGTGGTGAGGCTTATTCATTGTGATGATCCCACTCTCATGGTTCTAATTTTTCTCGCACGGTGTAGTTGGTGTAGTTTATTGCTGCTGTGATCCAATACCGGAGAGAAACAAGTTATAGGAGGAAAGATGTCTTTTGGAGCATGAAATCAAAGGCTTAGTCCATGCTGCTTCACTCCATTTGGTTAGATAGAGCATCATGATGATGGAGCATGTGCAAGAAGAGGTTGTTCCTCTCCCAATGGAAAAGAATCAAAAAAGAGAGGAAAGAAACAGGAACCAGGGCTAATCTTTAAGACACACCTCTAGTGACATTTCTCTATTTGAATCCACTTCCCAAAGTTTCCAGTAATCTAAAAGTAGTGATTTCAACAAGGTACCATGAGTTGAACACATGGGCTTATAGGGGGCAATTCATCTTCAAACTGTAACAGATAAATAGACATGTAGGTAGGAAGGAAG
Organism: Lophiomys imhausi; assembly: GCA_907164525.1. Classification (NCBI taxonomy): domain Eukaryota; kingdom Metazoa; phylum Chordata; class Mammalia; order Rodentia; family Muridae; genus Lophiomys; species Lophiomys imhausi. The sequence continues at coordinate 13,485,351 of CAJQZJ010004888.1, forward strand.
GAAGGAAGAAAAAGAGAGAAGAAAAGAAAGAAAAAAAGGAAGGAAGAAAGAAGAGATAGAGGAAAGAGAGAAGAAAAAGGTAGGTGAGTATATGGATTATTTGATGCAAAGAAAATTGAAGAGATGATTACATCATTCAGTCTGTGTCTTCAGCCTTGATAATCAGGAGCCTATGTTTGGTGACCAGGGAAAGATGGGTGTCTCAGCTAAAGAAGAGAGTAAAAGTCCAATTCTTCTTCTGTATATTTGGACCAGCTCTCAACCTCAATATTGGATCATCTTAACTCAGTCCACTGAATGAAATGCTAATGTTTTCCATGAACAGCCTGATAGATACCCATAAATAATGTTTTGCTAGTCATCTGAATAATTTAACCCAGTCAACTTAGTATACAATATTAACCAACATGATGTACATTAAGTTATGAGATATAGTTTCTATATTGTCCCAGTTTGCTTTATTCTAACAGTCTGAGGTCCAGTTTCTGTCAGATGATGCCAGGGGTATAAAAGAGGTACAAAAAAGGGCCAGAGAATTTAAGTTGTTGATTGCTTTGAGTATCTTGGGTTCAATCCCATGGAATTTCAGGAAGTTTTCCTTCAAAAGTAAGACAGTATTAAGAATTCACTTGACAATGTTAGTCCTACAGTCCTGGGAGTATAACCCCTCTGGTAGTTTTTGGTGTGTGCAGGGATCAGGGTCATATCAAATATTTTACATGACTGCAGCTGAACTACATGGTAATATATGATTGTCACAATAATGACTAGAGCATTAAGACACTACAGACAATGAAGGCTGACCATGAACATGTCCATCACAAGTGGTGCATGAATGGAAAGGTAGATTATATTGCCAGAAACCTAACATAGGCTTTCTTCCCAGATTTAATCCTTAAGCAATCTCTGACAAGAAAGAATCCAAGTCGAACCCATGACATAGTTCTCCTCATGGCTGATTTACCTTGACCATGCCTTGCCTTTTATCCCAGAAGGAAAGCACTCATGGTAAAAGAGGATAATCACACTGTGGTTAATCTTATATGGCCTGGGAGACACAAGTTTTTCAATTGAAGTACAAAGTCACAGGACTCAGACAAGGAGAAAGCATGTGACTAGGCCATGCCAGGAGAGGAGTTTGGATGAGGCTAAAACAGGATCAGTATAAATGTTATAAAGGTTAACTCCTCTCTCTGGAATACCTGCTGATAGGCTTGGAGTTGCCAGGTTAGAACGCAAGCTCCTCAGAAACTTGAAAGAACTGGACAAGAACCATGTATTCCTCCTGGTGTAGCTCAAAGTGTCAAGTGCATATGACATAGTTGATGGACACTTAATAAGCTAAATGGAGACCATAGCTGTCACATTAATTACACGGTGAAGAGGTGAAGACTGTCATGTGCCATCTTGAGTGATGTCAGGGGAAGGGAGCAGAGTAGACACAGCAGAGCAGTCTGATCAAGTCATTTCCTTCTCAGCTGCATCACGCTAGGGCACTCAGTTATGCCTGCCTGAGTTCCTTGTGCACTCTGCATTGGTGAGAAGACTGCTGTAGTTAGCAAGATGTGCACAGGTCATGGGGATGTCAATCTGGTCTATTTTTCTCCTTGATTCCTTGAACCAGACAATGCTAGCCACAAACAGGCAGGAGCTAAAATGTGTGAGAATCGTTGGTGGAACTTGTAGGATCAATAAAGGAATAACAGGAGTGTTTTACAGTGTCTTGGAAATCAGGAGCAACTAGGCCATAATGCCAGGCCTAGGAAAGAAATCCAAACAGGACAGATACCTCATCGATTTCAATCACTATTCCATGACCTGCCAGGTGAATAATATTTTTTACAAAAGAAGCTCAATGGGAGGTCTTTGGATGTACATATTGAAAACTGCATAGATGTTCCTTCTCTGTTTGATAATTAAATGAAGGATAAATACACAGATTACAATCTTTTCTGTCACAATACTATATACCAAAGGGAAAAATGTTCACCAAATATAACGTTTTGACATGTGTGAGCCCCAAGTTATATATGTCATGTGAATTTTATATCTCCTAACACTTCATACCTCAGAAAATAGCTTAGGTGTTTGGAAACACTAGCAAAGAACAACAACTGCACTTTAGTAATTCACCCCCTGAAAAAAGTCTCTAAATGAAAATGGAAGAAAATTCAGAGGACTTATTGGCAGGAGAATGGGAGCCACTTGACCAAGACTTTGCTACACTTCCTCCATTCATTCTATTTGAATAAGGTCAGAAGGTAATTAATATGTTATCAAAATCTAATTTTCTCTGAAACACTCCTCTTTGGTTTATCTCAGTGGAAATATTCCACTCCTGAGTCACAGAATTGGTATTTTCCAATCCCTCAGTATAAAGTGTTGAAGGTGGTATCTATGGGAGCATTTCTCCATGCAGAAGATGAAGGAGCATTTAGGGATCAGAGGCAAACAACCATATTAGAGACCCTGAAAGGGCCTCTGTTTCCTGTTCTATGCAGTGCAGTGAGTCCAGTCTATATATGTTTATTTAGCATTTAGTGAACTAGTGAGTTGATTGTAACCCTTGGAATACAGAGATAAAGTAAGTCTGATTCTTTACTCTGTTAGACAGATGGAGAGGGAAATATGCAAACAGAATATGCTAGGCATGGTGGTACATCCCTGCCATGTCAACATGTGTGAGGCAGAAGCAAGTGATTAATTGTATCAGTTCCAGGCAAGCCTGAACTATAGAGGGACACACACACACACACACACACACACACACACACACACACACACGAGAGACAGAGAGAGACAGAGAGAGACAGAGAGAGACAGAGACAGAGAGACAGAGAGAGACAGAGAGACTGATACTAAAAGATTCTTAAGTGAAAGTGAATCATTTAGGGAATATAATTTCACATTGAAAGGTGACAACAAACATCTATTACAATGAGATGAATTGTGTGTGTTGAAGATGGCCATCAAGGGGAAATGTCCAGAGATTTGCTTGGGATTTTGTTGGAATAAAAAATAATAATAATACACATTTTCACCAGTCTGAGAATTTGAAGAAGGATGTTCTGAGAATTACACTAAAGGAGAGTTGAGATAAGTTGTGTTTGAGAGGTAGAATGATGAAGGAGAGAGGGATGGGCTAGTGGCTGGAAGATACTGTGTAGACAATGCTAGACAAATGTGTTACAGGAGTCTGGAGCTTGTCTGCATAATTTGGATATTAGGTGTGTGGACTCTGGACTCAAGAGTCAGACAGTAAATGTCTAAGCAATGGTTTCTTCATTCATAATAGTCAAAAAGTGATTACTATCACAACCATCATTACCATCAGCACATTATGAACCCAATGGCATGAGTACACACATGCACACACACATACACATATGAATGTAGTTGCTACTGTATTCCTATGGGGGTCATAAGAACACTATGTCAGTCAATGTCAGTTCTTTCATTCTACTTATTGGAGACGGGGTGTCTTTTGTTGTTTCTGCTAGGCTGCTCCTGGATAGCTGGCTTCTGAATTTCTAGACAATTCTCCTGTCTCTGCCTATCTCAGCCCGGAAGTACTGGGTTTACAGATGGTTCTGGGAATGGTACTAGGGTTGTCAGCCTTGTGTAGCAAGTGTTTTTGCCCCTAGTATCCATCTCCCCCACTTCAAAGGAGTTTGATTTAGCTAACTGTTTTGTAGGTATCAGAGCCAAAGGCTGACTTCAGCTCAGTTCTGATGATGGTCTCATGACAGATAGCACAGATGGTGGAGTCACTCCTCTACCTTGGGAGGGAGGGAGATCTGAAATGTACCTTGATGAGCTGCAAGGAGTAAAGTTGGATTTTCACCTTCTTCTTGACACAAAGATGAGAAGATAGCTAGCTACTTAAAATTATTCCTTGCTAATGAGAAGACACACTTCCCTCCAAAGGATGTCCCTCCATGCTCAAAGATACCAATATCCAATTAAGAACTCATTTGAGCCAGGAAAGTGGTTTAAGTTACTTTTGTTCTCATAACATCCTTGTCATTTGTTATTCAAGGCAAAAATGTCACATTGTTAAGGACAACATATGACAGGATCACACAATGGGAATGTGATCTTTCTCTGTGTTACCTCTACCAATCTCTTATGTGGTTTTGAAGCCCAGTACCACATATTTCCAGCTGCTGGTAGGCATCATCAGGAGCACAGTGTCAGAGGCCTGTGTTGGAGATAGTGTTAGCTTCCTCTGCTGTGACACTCAGCGAGTGCTTTCTTGCCTGACAGCATCAGTAATGCAAGGGGTGCTGGGTAGAAACACAGAAACATAGAACCTCTCCCAGCTTTTTGGATCAGGTTCTGAATTTCAACATGCTTCTTGAGCACTAGGATTGCCTATTCTGGCTAAAGAATCACATCCGTGTCAAGTTTAGAGTCCAGATACAGATAATGAGAAAAATATTTGTATTTGTTAACTAAGGTTTTGAAAAAGGAATTTTAGAAAAATTTGCATGGTTTTTATTTGAAGAACTAAAAGTCTTCCCTTATACTTTTGTCTATTATAAATGATTTCTTTTACTTTTGAAATTATAATACAATTACATTATCCCACCCTTTCTTTCCTCCCTCCAAACCATACCATATACCCCTCCTGGCTCTATTTCAAATCCATTTGCTCCACAATTTATAAATTATAAAATTTGGAACCCTAGAAATCACAACCTTTTACTGAGTGTTCACTCTTACCTAAGGCAAAACCTGTATATACATCAAGAACTTCAAGTCCACCTCATTGTTCTTTTAAAAATGTGGGGCATATAACGTAAAGGCCTGGCTAGCCTCTTACTTGCTGGCTGACCTAAAAGATGCCATAAAAGTAAAGAGATACCTCTTCTTTGCTTTTCCTACATGCAGAACAGGGAAGGCTGATAGATTGATTGCTGCTCTGACTTCCTATAGTGATGACTTTCCACCTTGTCGTATTCAAATCTTCCTATGCATGCTTTATAAGGGAGTAGTTGTGACTACACCAGTCCCTGGTACCAACTTCTGCCTAAATCACTGTTCTATTGGTATAAAGACACAACATGACCAAGGCAACATTTATAAAATAAAGCATTTAATTGGTGACTTAATTACAGTTTCAGAGGATTAGTCCATGATCATTATATCAGGAAACAGAACACATAGCACTAGAGCAGTAGCTGAGAGCTTTACATCCTGATCCATGGACAGCAGGCAGAAAGAGAAAAAGTTGGGTCTGGCATGGACTTTTGAAACCTCAAATCTGGCACCCATAGCACACCTCCTTCAACAAATCAGTACCTAGTGCAACAAAGCCATACCTCCTTATCCTTCCCAACAGTTCCATTAACTGAGGACCAGAAATTCAAACCTATAAGCCCGTGAGGACCATTCTCATTCAGACTACTACACCAATGTATACATAAATTAAGGAGATTATAATGTATGCTTGAATTAAGAAGGTGACGATAATACAAACATAAATTAAGTTTGACTTAATGTGTGCTTCCAATTAGCATGATCCACATACTTACTTAATTATTTCAATCATTGTTTTTCCATTCAAGGGGGAAATGTCCCTCAAAGGATGACTTTTCCTTAATTCATGGTTTTACTTGGCTCACAAATTAATTTCATCTATTTTCGTTGCCAACCAAAAGGGTACAATGCTTTGGATTCAGTCAGATGCTGTTTGGAAATTTGCCTGTCTTTCCTGTCCTGACTACAGTCGAATCTTAATAGTCCTGAATCAGCTCCCCCATAAGAATCATAGTGACAACCTACATTTTATAGTGCTTTATACTTTCCAAAGTACTTTCAGGGGAATTATATGCATGATGATCTCATTGATCCTGTGTCAGGTAGGGAAAAGGGGCACACGGTTTGAATCAAATCCAAGATTAGCTTCTCTGATTGAACAATTGATGTCCATTTTTACCTTCCAGGGAGAAGAGATTTAGAATCAAATATGGCTGTTTATTATAAGTCTTCTGAGGCTTCTATCCAGACACTATCTCATTTGCTTTTCTATATCAGGTTTGGAGGGAGTTGTGTCTTTTTCTATTTTGTAGGTGAAAGGGAAGAAAGAAAAAGAATCACATAATTGGAATTTCTTGAGCAAGATGACTGGATCTTAAAAACACTGAAGAATCCAATCTCAGGGTCTTGAGTCCAAAGCAGTATTTTCTCTTACTTCTACAGCAAAGGAAACATAAAGCTGAGTTTGTATGGATATTGGCAGAAAAGTGAGGGTATGGTGGAGGGCATTGTCTCACAATCTCTCTGCTGTTTTATTGTTGAAACACGTGTAAATGCACCAAAAATACGTCTCCTTATAGCAATGCTTTCATGAGCTTTTTTGTTTACATTATTTGTCAAGAAAACACTGCATGCTCCGACTTTTTAAGCCTGTTCTATAAATGCAGTCAGAGAAAACAATTCAGAAGCAGTAACAACTGCACTTTTTCTTTATAAGTAAACATTGTTTTGCCAAAAAACAGATTAGTAGGAAGGGATTGTGGGCAATAGAAAAGAGGAACTAGGATCTATTGGCTTAAACCACAGTTTGCTCCATAGGCTTTGTGCAGAATCTGACCAAGAATGCAGAGGTCGACTTATAGATTTTGTGCATGAAATGGTGTCATTAAGGGATTATAGATAAGAGATAAGAGAATGGGTTTTTGTTTGTTTGTTTGTCTGTTTTTAGCCAGGGGTCAGAACAGCTTAGGAGATAAAAGTACAATGATGCTCTGAGCTTTTTATTAGTAGAGTAGCGTTTTCTTATAAAAGTAATGATGGACACTCATGCATGTATTGAGCAATGCCTTACATTCAGTTCACATGAGCATACACCACATCATGTATATTATTGGACAAAGGTTGATTAACTTTTAAAAACTTGTTTGAGGTAACAGGTTCAGTGATAAAAAGGCAGAGTTTCTCCATCACTCTCTAGTTTCTCATAGACTCAGAAACTTGAGGACTGATACCTGCAAAAAAGTAGATCTCAATTTCATAAATTTTCATCTCTACTATTGGGGCAACAAAGAGGACTTTCCATTGTTCAAACTGTCTTTCTCTTGTAGAGACAAACAAAAACTCATTATCCTGAGGAATTAGACTTAGAAAAGAAAAAAAAAAACAGAGAAAGACTGAGTTACAGAAGAAGTTTGGAGACAGGATGTCCACTACTAGTTATGAGAAGTATCAGATACATCCTGTGGTTCTTATGGGGGAAAGAAACAAAAAATAATGTATTAAAGAGGACATCCATAGTGTAAGAGATGATAAAACTGGCAGGTGGTCTGGGAGGGACACTTTCTCATCTGAGGCATCCTAGACCATGGAAGAGTAGTTGTGAGGTCTTTGTCTTTTAGTCTTCCTCCCACTAGTCACACTACAGCTCAGATTCTTCAAATTCTCCTTAGTCCTGTCAGGAAGAAGTGTAGAGACCTTAGGTAGGCTAAGTGTCCTTATGTCCTACATGGAGGATACTGGCCTCATTCCAACTTTGGGCTCCAACCACATGAACAAGGCTAGATTTTCTAAAGGTACAGCTCCTTTGTTTAGGAACTTCTTTTTATTGTCCAGGAATAGTGCTCAAGAATGTACCTTGTCTGTGGCAGGGATCAACTCTTCTTTGTCCACTGGTGTCCTTCTAGGCAGAGCAAACCTTTTTTTGGTTCCCTTTGGACCTTCTTCCTCATGCTGATTTACTTTAGGAAATGGGAGATTGACAGTTAATGGTCTTCAGCTTATTTCCTCATAGAAAAGAGACATAATTTATTTTGCTGGAGCAATTAATACATTGTCACCCACAGTGGCAAATTTAATAATTCAAAATTTTTCCTTCACCTGGGCATGTTGAATGTTACAAGGACATATTTCAAGTTATGAAGCAATTTAAATAAAATATGGTCATGAAGTTAATTTTGAACTGTCAAGTGTGCTAGGCTATGATTTTCTAAACATAAAAAAAGAAAGAAAGGAAGGAAGAAAAGAGAGAAAGAAAGAAAGAAAGAAAGAAAGAGAGAGAGAGAAAGAAAGAAAAAAGCAGCTATAGGAGAAAACTAAACCTAGTCTTATGTTTTATCTCTCATGAGTCTGTAAAAATTTGTCACCATCAATGGTACCATCATCATCATCCGTCTTTCATCATAATTATTCTCAGAGGAATAATCAAAGAATAGTTAGGGGACTAAAGTCAAACATTATCTAACAGAAAGAGTAAGGATTTGACCTTGAGGGTTTCTAATCCCCCAAACTCAAGTATGTACTAAAACAAGATACTCTAATTTGAAAAGAAAAGGATATTTTTTCTAACAACTTCACAGTCATGTGAGAACTCACAACATCATCATGTGTTTTAAAAAATTGCACTTATTTATTTTGTGCATTTGAGTGTTTTACTTGCACGTATGTATGTTTATTCTGTGTGTGCTTGGTGCACAGGGAATTAGAAGATTACCTGGAACTTATGTTTCAGATGGTAGTGAGATGCCATGTGGTTGTTGAGAAGAGGAAGTGGGTCCTCTTCAAGAACAGCAAGTGCTTTTTAACCCCCGAGACATCTCTTCAGCTCTATCATAGTGAGTTTTCAGATGCCTTTTGAAGACTATGACTGAGGCAATGCCTTAGTGGTTTGAATAAGAATGGCCCCCTTGGGGCATATTTGAACACTTAGTCATCAATGGAGTGGCACTACTTGAGAAGGATTGGGGATATGGCCTTGTTAGAATAGCTGTGGCCTTGTTGGAGGAAATGTGTCATTGGAGGTGTGGGTTTTGAGCTTTTAAAGTCAAAGCCAGGACAAATATTTCTCTCTCTCTCTCTCTCTCTCTCTCTCTCTCTCTCTC
>CAJQZJ010004888.1:13500831-13512286 GCA_907164525.1 Lophiomys imhausi
ATCTATCTATCTATCTATCTATCTATCTATCTATCTATCTATCTATCTACCTATCTATCTCAAGATTAACATGTAGCTCTCAACCACTGCTCCAGCAATAGACTGTATGCTGCCATGCTCCTTACCATAAAAAAAAAAATGGACTAAGCCTTTAAAATGGTAAGAAATCCCCAAATTAAATTCTTTATGCTTTCTTTTATGAGTTGCCTTGGTCATGGTCTCTTGACAGCAATGAACAGTGACTAAGACACAGCACTTGTTGGTCATGCAAAAGACCTGAGATCAATTCCCAGTAACTACATGATGGCTCATAACCATCCATAACTCCATTTTCAGGGAAACCAATGCCCTCTTCTAGTCTTAGTGGGTAGTGCAAGCACATGGTGCACCAACACATATCCAGTGAAAATACATAAAACACAATAAACAAACAAACAAACAAACAAATAAATAAATCTAAAATTCCTCTAATGATTGGGTTTTAATTGGTGAAGAACTGGGAGTTGAATGTTCCCAGGATCTCCAGCAGTGTATTGACAGTTATAAGGTAGAATTATGACCCTCAGAACAGTGTCAGACATAGTTTGAATGGTTAGTACTACCTTGTTGCCAAAGAGAATAGTTCCTAATCAAACACAGATCTAAGTTAGTCTTTCCTAGTTTTTTTTTTTTAATAAGTACTTTATTTTTTTTTCAAGTTACATCTCAGTTTTGTGACCTGTGTTTTTCCAATCAAGAGACCATTGTCATCTCTTTCTCCAGTAATCACCTTACAGTTCACCTCAACTTAACCTCTTCATGCATGAAGGAGATAGATCAAGGGAAGAAAATGTCCTACCTCATGTTCTATAAGATATGTCACTGCACACATCAACTGTTTAGTTCACTGCCCAGCACACTGGAAGCACTGTATATGCTTCAGTAGGACTCAAAGAGAAGCTTTAATGCTTTTTTATGCTCAAAAGAGTTTCATCCTTTAAATGTAGTTAACTTGGACTATAAATGTCCATGATGTTTTAATAAGTGAAATTAAAAGTAGTAGATTTGATCAAAATATATTAAATATATGTATGAAATCCTCAAACAATAAAAAACTGGTGAATTTTTTGAAACAGTACATAATTATCTCACAATCATTATCATCTAACTCAGTGAGGGAATGGACAGGCACCTTTCATGATCTCTGGCCTTTAGGAGTAAAGTCGGGTTGAAAAAAACGTTCACACTGAGGACAGAAGCATGGATTAGGTGATTCAGTTTTATTTATCATGTAGGAATCATTAGCCTCTATACTTGATGTTATTTTTTTGGTGGAGCATTACCAATGGTAAGAGAAGGTATCAGCTACATTTGAACTTCTGGCCACCATTAGGAATGCTGCCCAACAGAGCTTAAGCCAAATATGATATTCAATTCCTGTCAACTTCACATTCTTATTTACCAGCTCATCTCCTGAGTTTTTGAAGTATAAGGGTGCTTGCTAAGCAGCTCTTAGAATGTTGGACTGAGAGCCAAAATATGGAAGTGTGAGACCATTAGTATTTTTAAAGAGAATGCTTATCCTACATAAAAAAAAAAAAATGCTTAACTGGGTGTTATCAAAGGGAACCAGCCACTTATTTGAGAAATGTATGCTATACTATATGATGTATGCCACTGTGGGAGTCATCTGATAGAAACCTCTATCAAGAGAACTGTTTCATCAAGTGGCTGTTGGCTTCCCAGGATGCTAAAATTGACTTGAGAAGGCATCATAACAATGAAGTAAATTTCAACTCCTTATGATCAAGAAGACTGAGGTTCAGTAAGTGAAATATTTTGAGGTCCCTGCTCGAAGCAGCAAAGCTTGTATTCTAAGCCAGGACTATGCAATACTGCCCACTTTCTCAGCTTTTTCTTTTAGGTCTGGTTGTATTTTTTAAAATTTCCCTAGACCTTATCAAATGTTGTAGAAAGAACTAAAAGCTTTGAATCTGATAAACTTAGTTTCAAATTCTAACTCTTTTATCTGCTGAATGACCTTGGATAAATCTATTGAACTTCCTTGGTTTCCCTTTTGTTATTAACAGATGAATTACAATTTGTATCAGGGGATCAAGATTGGGAATAAAGATGCAATTTTTATGTTTATATATTACTACAAGTTACATCTCCATCACAGTGCCCTCTCTCCACCCCTCCTGGTCCCACCATTCCACCTTCTCCCCCTTCTCCCATCTGTCCTACTCCTCTGGAGTAGGGGGCCCTACATATCAGTCCCCCTCAGTTCATCAGTCATATGAGAGCTAAGAGCTTCCTCTTGCACTGGGAGCCTACATGGTAGCTCTCCTAGGGAAAAGTGTTCCACAAATAGGAAATAAAGTCAATGTTCCTGTTCCATTTGTTCTGTTGGTTGTAGGAGAGTTATTTTTTACTATGTGGCTAAAATCCTGTTATAAGTGAATATATGCCATGTGCATGTTTCTGGGTCTGGGTTAGCTCACTCAGGATGAGCTTTTCTAATTCCATCCATTTGGTAGCAAATTATATGATTTCCTTGTTTCTGATAGCTGAGTAATATTCCATCGTGTAAATATACCACAGCGGTTTTTTTTATCCATTCTTGTGTTGAGGGATATCTGGGTTGTTCAAAGTTTCCAGCTATTACAAATAAAGCTGCTATGAACATACATGAGGAGATGTCCTTGTAGTTTGGTGAGGAATCATTTGGATATATACTCAGGAGTGGAATGGTTGAGTCTAACGGGAGAGCTATTCCAAGTTTTCTAAGATATCGCCAGACTGATTTCCATAGTGGTTGTACAAGTGTTCACTCCCACCACCAATGGAGGAGTGTTCCCCTTTCTCCACAACCTCGCCAGCATGTGCTGTCTTTTGAGTTTTTTTATCTAGCCATTCTGACAGGTATGAGATGGAATCTCAGAGTTACCTTGAGTTACATTTTTCTGAAGATTAAGAATGTTGAGCATTTCTTCAAGTGTCTCTCAGCCATTAGAGATTCCTCCTTTGTGAATTCTCGATTTGGCTCTGTTCCCCATTTTTTGATTGCATTATTTGGTTTCTTGGTGTTTAATTTATTGAGTTTTTATAAATTATGGATATTAGCTCTCTATCAGATATGGGGTTGGTAAAGATCTTTTCCCAATCTGTAGGTTGCCATTTTGTTCAAATGACAGTGTCCTTTGCTTTACAGAAGCTTTTCAGTTTCATGAGGTCCTTTTTATTGATTGTTGGTCTTAGAGCCTGAGCTACTGGTGTTGTGTTCAGGAAGTTGTCACCTGTGCCAATGAGTTTGAGACTTTTTCCTACTCTCTATTTTATTATATTTAGTGTGTAGGACTTCATGTTAAGGTCTTTGATTCACTTGGACTTAAGTTTTGTTCAAGGTGATAATTATGGGTTTATTTGAATTCTTTTACATATTGACATCTAGTTGTATCAGCACCATTTGTTGAAGATGCTGTTCTTTTTCCATTGTATGGTTTTGGCTTCTTTGTCAAAAATTAAGTGACCATACGTATGTGGGTTTATTTCTGGGTCTTTGATTTCAATTCCATCGATCAACTGGTCTGTTTCTATACCAGTACCATCCTGTTTTTATTATTAGTTTTCTGTAGTATACCTCAAAAGGGATGGTGATACCTCTAGATTTTTTTGTACATGATTGATTTAGCTATCCTGTTTTTTGTTTGTTTTTATTTTTTTGTTTTGTTATTCCATATGAAGTTGAGAATTATTCTATCAAGGTCTGTAATGAATTGTGTTGGTATTTTGATAGGAATTTAATTGAATCTGTATATTGCTTTTGGTAGGATGGCCATTTTTGTTATGTTGATTCTACCTAACCATGAGCATGGGAGATTTTTCCATGTCTGATATCCTCTTCAATTTCTTTCTTCAAGGACTTGGAGTTCTTGTCATACAAGTCTTTCCCTTGTTTGGTTAGAGTTACCCTCAGGTATTTTATATTGTTTGTGGCTATTGTGAAGGGTGTTGTTTCCATAATTTCTTTCTTGTCCCATTTATCATTTGTATAAAAGGGCTACCAATCTTTTTGAAATAATTTTGTATCTAGCTACCTTGCTGAAGGTGTCTATCAGTTATAGGAGTTCTCTGATGGAATTTTTGAATTCACTTATGTATACTGTCATATCATCTGTGAATAGACATACTTTTTGACCTCTTCCTTTCCAATTTGTATCCCCTTGATCTCCTTAAGTTGACTTATTAATCAAGGTAGAACTTCAAGTACTATGTTAAAGAGATATGGTGAGAGTGGTCATCCTTGCCTTGACCTTGATTAGAGGAAAAGCTTTAAGTTGATCTCCATTTAATTTGATGTTGATTACTGGCTGGCAATTTGAACAAAATGGCAACCTACAGATTGGGAAAAGATCTTTACCAACCCCATATCTGATAGAGAGCTAATATCCATAATTTATAAAAACTCAATAAATTAAACACCAAGAAACCAAATAATGCAATCAAAAAATGGGGAACAGAGCCAAATCGAGAATTCACAAAGGAGGAATCTCTAATGGCTGAGAGACACTTGAAGAAATGCTCAACATTCTTAATCTTCAGAAAAATGTAACTCAAGGTAACTCTGAGATTCCATCTCATACCTGTCAGAATGGCTAGATAAAAAAACTCAAAAGACAGCACATGCTGGCGAGGTTGTGGAGAAAGGGGAACACTCCTCCATTGGTGGTGGGAGTGAACACTTGTACAACCACTATGGAAATCAGTCTGGCGATATCTTAGAAAACTTGGAATAGCTCTCCCGTTAGACTCAACCATTCCACTCCTGAGTATATATCCAAATGATTCCTCACCAAACTACAAGGACATCTCCTCATGTATGTTCATAGCAGCTTTATTTGTAATAGCTGGAAACTTTGAACAACCCAGATATCCCTCAACACAAGAATGGATAAAAAATAAACCCATAAATCTCTCTATTAGTGTATTGCCTTTGTTATTTCTAGGTATGGTCCTTGTATGCCAGGTCTCTCTAGGACTTTTTTGTGTGAAGGGGTGTTGGATTTTGTCAAGTGCTTTTTCTGGATCTAGTGAGATGATTGTGTGGGTTTGTTTCTTTCAGCTTGTTTATGTTGTGGATTACATTGATGAATTTTCATATGTTGAACCACCCCTACATTCCTGGGATGAAGCCTAGTTGATCATGATATATGATACTTTTGATGTGTTCTTGGATTCAGTTTGCAAGTATTTTTTGAGTATTTTTGCATCTATGTTCATGAGGGAAATTGATCTGCAGTTCTCTTTGTTGGATCTTTGTGTGGTTTAAGTATTAGGGTGACTGTGGCCTCGTTTGGTAGTGTTCCTTCTGTTTCTATTATGTGGAAAAGTTTGAAGAGTATTGGTATTAGCTCTTCTTTGAAGGTCTGGTAGAATTCTATGCTGAAACCTTCTGGCCCTGGGCTTTTTCAGGGTGGGAGACTTTAAATGACTGCTTCTATTTCCTTTGGGGTTATAGGACTGTTTAATTTGTTAACTTGATCTTGATTTTCAAGAAAATTGTCCATTTTGCTTAGATTTTCAAATTTTATGGAGTATGGGTTTTTGAAGTAAGACCTAAAGATTCTCTGTATTTCCTCAATGTCTGTTGTTATTTCTTCCTTTTCATTTCTGATTTTGTGATTTGGGCATTTTCCCTCTGCTTTTTAGTTAGTTTGGATAAGGCTTTGTCTATTTTGTTGATTTTCTCACAGTACCAACTGTTGGTTTCGTTGATTCTTTGTATTTTTCTTTTTTCTAAGTTGTTGATTTCAGTCCTGAATTTGATGATTTCCTGTATTCTGCTCCTTTTGGGAGTGTTTGCTTCTTTTTTTTCCCTAGCTCTTCCAGTTATGCTGTTAAGTTGCTAATATGAGTTGTCACAATTTTCTTTTTAAAGGCACTTAGTGCTATGTACTTTTCTTATAGCACGGCTTTCATTGTGTCCTATAAATTTGGGTGTGTTGTGCCTTTGTTTTCATTGGATTTTAGGAATTATTTTATTTCTGTCTTTATTTGTTCTCCTACCCAGTGTTCATTGAGCAGAGGGTTGTTCAGTTTCTATGAATGTGTAGGCTTTTTGTTATTTCTGTTGTTGTTGAAGTCCAGCTTTAATCCATCATGGTCTGATAAGATAGAAGTTGTTATTTAATTTCCTTGTATCTGTTGAAGTGTGCTTTGTGTCCAATTATATGGTAGATTTTGGAGAAGGTTCCATGTGGTGCTGAGAAGAAGGTGTATTCTTTTGTGTTTGGGTTAAATGTTCTGTAGATATCTGTTAGGTCGATTTGGTTCATGACCTCTGTTAGACTCATTATTTCTCTGTTTGGTTTCTGTCTCAATGATCTGTCCATTGGTGTGAGTGGGGTGTTGAAGTCTCTCACCATTAATGTGTGGTTTAGGCTTTAGAAGAGTTTATTTTACAAATGTGGATGCCTTTGTATTTGGGGGATAGATATTCAATATTGAGATGTCAATCTTTCAGCCTGCTCTGATCTTACTGTTCCTATGACTCTGCTGGTCTTCTTTTTGGTAGTGGAGTGACCATGTAGAAGCTGGGACCACAGGAAGCCGGGAGGACCTCTGTCAGGAACTGCAGGCTCAGGCAGTGAATTGATCAGAACTGCAGTCCACTGTACCATGTCAGGAAGTGCTGCCAACTGCCTTGTCTGGCCACAATGTTCTTCCAAATGATTGTATATACAGTAGAGGGACTTGTGTGTCCAAAGCCTTTCTGGGTAAGTCCAAATATGCTTGCATCTCCCAGACTGCCACTCCTCTGGAGATATACCAGGGTGGTGTTTCAGTTCTTCTGTAGCTCAAAATGTGATGTGGATCACTGCCATAATGGTTCTGCAGAGAATATATCCATTCCCATAGTTCTGTTGGTTGTCTTTTTGGTGCTGGAATGCCTGCTTAGAAGTTGGGTGCTCAGGAAGCTGGTGAGTACCCCTGTCTGGGTTTTGGAGCTGCTAGCTGGGTACTTGAGTGGCTAATACCCATAGGCTCCTCTCATTATGAAGCTCTCCTGCTTCCATGGCTTCTGTGGCTGGCTAATATGTTTTTCTGAGTGTCTGAGAATCTCGCCCAGGGAATTTTATTAGTCCCTGAGTTTGCTGGGTGAGTTCAGGCAAGTTTGTGACTCTCAGATTGTTGCTCAGCAGATTTATATCTCTGTAGTGTTCTAACTATTTTCCTCTGCATGTGTCATTGCCAGCCACTGCCATCTTGATTCATGTCTACTTCCCCATCCTAACTTCTGATCCTGTTTGTACTAACCTAAGTTCAACTATGTGGCTGGTTATCTCTCCTTCACTACATATGCCTGGCTTCCTCTACTCCACATCCTGGTGGCTTAATCTTCCTACCTCACTCTATCCCTGAGTTTGAAAGATGAAGTTTTTGATAAGGTAACAACAAAAGGAATTTGTTGGACATTTATCATGTTAGATGTGATTTATCATTTTATTCCCAAAGATCAGCATAAAGGCCAAACAATTTTTTTTACCACACCAATAGCTGTTGATGATAAGTAGAGGGCATTTGAAATGTTGAACTAATTTGTTTTTCTTTTCTTCTTGTCTTTGCATATGTAATCCTTGTAGATATTTTGAAGGCCACACACACACATACATGAGAGAGAGATGAGAGAGAGAGAGAGAGAGAGAGAGAGAGAGAGAGAGAGATACATAGATCCTAGGCCAGTCCTTGATGCTGTACTGGGTTTAGATATTCTGTGGGCATGGCTATTGGCTTCTTTGCCATCCATTTTGTTGTCTCCAGTTGCAGAGCTATGTATCTACAGGGCCGAGTATATTTTCATTGACGTTTTCTGAGTTGAAACCAATGAAAGTGATGGGTGTTACCAGGTCCTCTGAAAACTGACCTTAAGGAGCTATGAGAAAAACCAGCTGCTTTTCTTTTTCTAATCAGCATATTAATATGGATTCAGAATGATTGGAATGGCTGCCACGGAAGAAGAAAAGTACTCTGAACCTGGCCACTGTGCTACAGTTCTATCTCATTTATCTACAGTAGGCTGCTAAGGAAGTTTACTTATGTAGTGACAATTCAGCTTCCACAATGTGCTATGTTACGTCCAGGATACATGCTTTACATCAGTCAAACCTTTCTTGTTCAAATAAGAACTGGGTTCCCCATCTAAATGAGGATTATCCACATCAAGATAGCATCCCATTTTTTGCCTTAAAGCCTTCCCTGTACCTGTACTTCACAAGGCAGACCAAATTTACATAAATATACAGATTTTAATCTGAGAAAAGCCTGAGGATTTAATCCAGCTAGACTAATTATTAGCTCTATATGGCTGGAAACTTTATCAAAGCTTTCTTGAATTTCATAGTATTTCTCATCGAAATGTCATTGTGATAGAACCTGCCTCCCAACTTTGTCATAAAGACTCATACAAGAATATGTGATGAGAAGCACAGATGTCAACAGTGTCCATTGCTTCTGTATTGCCGAGAAACATTTACTAAATGAATGAATAAAAGAAAGTAGTTAGTGCAGAGCTTGCACTTTAAAGAGGCCAAACAAAGGCTTTTCACTACTCGTGCATGATCTCTGTGAGAACTCCTTATCACTGTGTTTCAGTGAAAGAAGACATTTGCAAAGTGGCCACACAAGGGTGAAGGTCCCTTCTTTCTGCCTATCAGTGATAGAAAGGGGACATTTGGAGCAATTCCAGACTAAAGGCTTCAGGGAAGATTCCTGCAAAGCTTAGCGTGGTTACGGCAGAAGCCCCTCAATGAAGTCTTCACAGGACATGCACATATCACCTCGACCTCGATTATGATTTCTCATCTTCACTGCCACATCTGGTGGCAATGCTAGGCGTGAGTGCACCATTTTTAGATACAAAGTTCACAACTTTTAGTTCAAATAAGTAACAATTTTAAGGGAAAATATGAGCCAAACTCACTAACCTTATGCTGTTCTTTAATTTGTCGTTATTAGAAATCAATCATTTCACTTGTCACTTAGTCTAACTGTCCTGGATAAAAGGCACCTGAACATTCATGTTGTCATTTTGCTGCAGTGGTTCAGTGTTAGAGATGAGTCTATTTGTGTAAATAAGCCAAGTAGTCATTACTCACCCTTTAGATGGGCTATGCTCAGAAATGCTAAATATTTATGGTCGACAAGGAGAATTTGGGTTTCTTCACGCCTCCTTTGACAAATTGGTCTTCTCATGTAGAATAATTGCTGCTTTTACTCACCACGCTTGAGTTCTATTCTATGCATTCCTGAATCAGAGCTTACTGAATGCCTGATTTCAGCCAGCAATAGGCTAGTTATTTATTGAAGAAAATAATCACTGCAAGGTTTTAAACTGAACCAATCTTTTTTAAAGTTTTCTTGTTCTTTTACTTTTTTTGGTTTTAACTTTGAAGGCATATCATTGGATTTTTATTTTTTAAACCGCTAACTGAATTCATCAAAAAGCAATGAGAGGTTGTGTATTTATCCTTTATGGCTTCCCCATTCATGGATATATTTCAGAAGGGTTTGTCTGCATGCCTAGGCAAAACCTTGTGTTTTTTTTTTTTTTTCAAAGACTCTTGCTCACATGTCAGAAGCACCCAGGGTTGCTTTTTGTGAAGAGAAAGTGATGTCCTATCTGACGGTCATTAGGGTGGTTGGCTCATTAATGCCAATTTCCTTCATTGAAAAACTGTTCCCAGTTTCTTCCTTAGTACCATGAGGATAATGAACCTTTTTCCCCCAGCAGCACACACAGGTCCCAAGATATGCTCACAAAGAGGTCCCAGGATATGCTCAGCACAGCAGTTTGGAGTGGACTCATGATAGGATGTGGAATCTGGGAAACTGAATGGGAGACAGAGCTTTTAGGTCTTTTCCAAGCTCATGTGCTGTGTTCTCCCTGAAGACTTTTCTGTATTACTTTATGAAACCCTATTCTAACTCTGGAGAGGCCTTGCTTTTATTCAAGACTGTGATGAATGCAGGTTCAGATTTGAGTTTATAACCACCAAAGACAATTCTGTTTCTCTCTATTAGTATTTTGAACTCTTCCTGCAGTCCCTAAAGTCCTTCAGACAATATCTCATCACATAAATAAATAAGGAAGACAAGGATGTTTAAAAAAAAAGAGTCTGGAAATAATTTCTTCTTCCCAAAACTTCAGCAAAGAGGGAGGAAGAAAGAGGAAGATGGACGGAGGGAGGAATGATCAGAGGGAGAGAGGGATGGAGGGAAAGAGAATCTATTAGAGGCTTCATGAAATTGTATCTTAACTTTTTGAAATTAACTGGGGTTAGATATCACTGTTTCTTCATGTTAAAGAAGTAAATGTGAGGCCACAGTTGGAGCTGAGAAAATTATATCATGACCAGAAAGGAATGAGACTGAGAAAGCTAAACAGGCTGCTGATCCTAGAAAGGGAGGTCACAAGAAACCATGTCCTCATGGCATCTTTGATCTTTGGAATAATCTCAGAACTATTTACGTCCAAATCTTTCACTGAACATGAGTTGTTGGGTCTGTGATTTATACCCTATTTCTTAGACCCATTACTGGAATCTGGAAGGATTCTAGTTGCATTAGCTGGATGAGTAATTGTTTTCCCCTTTGCTCTCTTCCCCTTAGTCTTACCAGTCTATGATAATTTATCTTTCCTTTGATGATATTCCACCTGATATATCTGTATATTGTTAAAGATGCTGGTGTCAATGCAAATTGTTGCAGTCACATATAGGAGCTTTCTCTGGCATTGAAATATGAGCATCATACTTTGCTTATTTATAATAGTTCAATTTAAAATGTTGTAGCTTCTTGACAGAAACATTATATTTTCCTACCCCAAGGATGTCAGCCTTAGTCATAGGACATGGAATTACTGTATGACAGGAAAAATAACAGTCTCTCAAAGATGCTCACAACCTATTCTCTATGATTTATGCATATGCTGCCTTACATGACAAAATATGCTTTATAGAAGTGCTGCATAAGGCTATGGAGATAGGGAAGAGAGACTATTCTGTATTGTCTAGGTAAATACGAGACAGTCACAGAACACAGAGGGACAGGAGACCATGAAAGTGAGAGAAAAATATTACAGTGGAAGTAGAGATGAAAGACCGAGGGAGATACCTGAAGGTACTACATTCCTTCCTTCAAATGGGAGCAAGAGTCATTTGTCATGAACTGAACCGAGCCACAAGAAGCTGGAAAAACAATAAAATGAGTCTCCTTTAGGTTCTGCAGGCACAGACAGCTCTTCAATACCCTAACAGAACTCCTGTAAGATTGGTTTGAGGTGGCTCACTTCTGGTAGAGCAAAAAAATACATTTATGGTATGTGTGCTGCTACTGCTGCTGCTGGTGGTGCTGGTGTTGTTGTTGGTGGTGGTAGTGTGTTTGTGTGTGTGTGTGTGTGTGTGTGTGTGTGTGT
>CAJQZJ010004888.1:13512296-13579622 GCA_907164525.1 Lophiomys imhausi
TGTGTGTGTGTGTGTGTGTGTGTGTGTGTGTGTATGGTCATGTGCACTTGTGCAGGATTGTATGTGTCAGTGCTTCTGGGAGACAAGTTGATGCTAAGTGATTTTTCTCAATCATTCTTGTTCTTAATTTTTGAGACAAAAATCTCTCCACTGAACCTAGAGTTCATAAAATCAGTTAGACAAGATGGCCAGCAAGTTCTGGAGATCTGCCAGCCTCTGCCTCTCCAGTGCTGGGCCACAACAACTGGCCCAGATTTTTATCTGGGTTCTGGGAATCCAAACACAGTCATGTTTTCCCAGTAGGCACTTTACAGACTGAACTAGCTTTCCAGCCCCTGTGTAATTTAAAATAATGAAAACAATGGTGAATTGTTAAAGCAGCAACAGGAAACTAATCTGTTCTTAAAAGGAAAGCAACACTTCTCCACTCCATTGACAAGAGCTTCTGAGGCAAGGAGGCTTAGGAGCCCCTCCCTGCTCCATGTCAGACTGTAGACTGACTTTTCCCAGGTTCTCCCCAGCTTCTGGATCTGAAAACATTTTAACACTCCTTGTTTCTTAGCTTCCTTGGGTCTGTGCATTGTAGCATGGTTATCCTGTACTATATGATTAGTATCTACTTATGAATGAGAACCTACCATGTGTGTATTTCTGGGTCTGGGTTACCTCACTCAGCATGACTAGTATTCCATTGTGTAAATATACCACAGCTTTTTAAATCTACCTTCTGTTGAGGAAAATCTGGGTTGTTTCCAGTTTCTGGCTGGCAAATAAAGCTGCTATGAACATAGTGGAACAAATGTCCTTGTTTGGGAGAACATTTTTTGAGGGTATATGTCCAGGAGTGGTATAGCTATGCCTTGAAGTAGAACTATTCCTAATAATCTAAAAAAAAGTCAGATTTCCAAAGTGGCTGTACATATTTGCACTCCAACTAGCAATGGAGGAGTGTTCCCCTTTCTCCACATCCTCACCAGCATGTGCTGTCACTTGAGCTTTTGATCTTAGCCATTCTGACACGTGTGAGATGGAATCTCAGAGTTGTTTGATTTCCATTTCCCTGATGACTAAAGACTTTGATCATTTCTTTCAGTGCTCCTTGGCCTTCAGAGATTCCTCTGTTGAGAATTCATGGTTTAGCTCTGTACCCCATTTTTTAAAATTGGATTGTTTTTGTTGGTGTTTAATTTCTTGAGTTCTTTATATATTTTGGATATTAGCCCTCTGTCAGATTGGTGATGATCTTTTTCCAATCTGTAGGCTGACATTTTGTCCTATTAATGGTGTCCTTTGCCTTACAGGAGCTTTTCAGATTCATAAAGTCCCATTTATTAATAGTTGATCTTAGTGCTCGAGCTGTTAGTGTTCTATTCAGGAAGTTTTCTCCTGTACCAATGCATTCAAGGATATTCCTCACTTTCTCTTCTATTACATTTAGTTTATCTGATTTTACTTTGATCCACTTATGCAAGATGATAAATATGGATCTATTTGCATTCTTCTATATGCTGACATCCAGTTAGGCTGGTATCATTTGTTGAAGGTGCTTTCTTTTTCCATTGTATAGTTTTGGCTTCTTTGGCAAAAATCAAGTGTTCATAGTTATGTGACTTTATCTCTGGGTCTTCCATTTAAATCCATTGATTAACCTTTATGCTTTTACACCAATACCATGCAGTTTTTATTACTCTGTAGTTGCTCTGTAGTATGACTTCAAATCATGGATGGTGATACCCCTAGAAGTTATTTTATTGTACAGGATTGTGTTTGCTATCCTGTTTTGTTGTTGTTGTTTTTTCCATGTGAAACTGAGAATTGCCATGTCAATGTCTGTAAAGAACTGTGTTGGAATTTTGATGTGAATTGCACTGAATCTGTAATAAGAGGAATTTTGGTAAGATGGCCTTTTTTTACTGCTAATTCTACTGATTCATGAACATATGAGATCTTTTTATCTTATGATATCTTCTTCAATTTCTTTCTTCAGAGATTTGAAGTTCTTGTCATATAGGTCTTTCACTTGCTTGGTTAGAGTTATACCAAGATATTTTATATTGTTTTGGCTTTTGTGAATTTGGCTATGGTGTTTCTCTAATTTCATTCTCAGCCAATTTGTCATTTGTTTAAAGAAGGGCTACTGATTTTTTTCAAGTTAGGGCTCAAGGAAGGGTGTTTGAATTCCACCAAGAAGGGGAAATAAAATAGACATAGGAAGTGGAGGGAAAGAGTGAAATTGGTGGTAGAGTGGGTGGAGATGGGAGCAGGGGGGATCAGGTCTGAGAAGAGAGGATGGTGGTGAGAGGGCAGGGAGAGAGCAGAGAAATTGGTGGGGTGCATATCTGGGCCAAGTTGGAGACCTGAGATGGAAGAGGCTCCTGGCAGTTTATGCTGGTGACCCTAGTTGAGACTCCTAGCACTGGGAGATACTGAGACTGAAGTGACCACCTCCTATAGACAGGCAGGACTTCCAGTAGAGGGAGAGGACATCAACCCACTCACAAAACCTTCAACTCCAAATCTGTCCTCCATACAAGATGTACAGGCATAAAGATGGAGCAGAGATTGAAGGAAAGGCCAACCAATGACTGGCCCAACTTGAGTCCCACTCCATGGAAAAGACCTAGTCCCTGAAACTGTTAGTGATACTCTGCTATCCTTGAAGACAGGAACCTAGCATAATTGTCACCTGAGAGTCTTCATCCTGCAGATAATGGAAACAGATTCAGAGACCCACAGCCAAACTTTACGGGGACCTCAGGGAGTCTTGTGGAAGAGTTAGGGGAAGGATTAAAGGAGGTGAAGGGATCAAGGAGACCCCAAGAAGATCTACAGAGTCAACTAACATGGGCCTTTGGGGGCTCATAGAGACTGAACCACCAACAAAAGAATATGCATGGACTAAACCTTGGTCCCCTACACATATGAAGCTGATGGGCTACTTGGTCTTCAAGTGGGTCCCCTAACAATTGGAGTGGGATATTCTCTGACTTGGACTCTGTTGCCTCAATTTGGATTCCTTTTCCCTAGCAGGGCTGCCTTTCCTGGCCTCAGTGAAAGAGGAGGCACTTAGTCCTGATGTGACTTGATGTGCCAGGGCAGGTTGGTACCTGTGGGTAGGTGGAAAGGTGGGATTGGGAGAAGAGGAGGGAGTGGGACTGCGATTGGGTTGTAAAATGAACAAATAAATGAATAAATGAACAAAAAGCAGTTAACCCCTCTTCTTCAATTTTCCCTGCACCTTATGGGGGCATATATGCTATAGACATTTGATTTGTACCTTAGTACTCTACAGACACTTAACTCTCTGCACTTTTAAAATATTTTTTTGAAGTTACAGTATAATTACATAATTTTCTCCTTTCTGTCTCCTTCTCTCTCTTTTTCTTTAATTGTTGTTACATGTATATGGGAGTATTCTTTAATATATAAATACAACCTCTTCAGTATGTATCATGCATGTTTTCTTCTATGGTGCAAATCTTAGTGTCAGTCAGATAATGGTTGGTTATCACAGTAACATAGGTGTAACTCGTTGCACAATAACAGGATTCAAAGCTAGGTCAGACTGTTTGTGACTTTTCCTCCCCAGCAGCCTGCATAGCATCTTCCAATACTTTGAAAGCAATTCATCATGGAGGAAGCTTCGTGGTCAGTACCATCTTGATTTCTCTATATCCTGTTACTAAAGAGTTTGGTATCCTTAGCAATACAATATTTTCATCATGTTTTAGTGTGCTATCAAGGGCAATAGTAATAGCTTGCATTGTTTGGGGGTGCTTAGACATCCCTGACTATGAACTTAGGGGGAGGTATCCCACATGTGGCCTTGAGTTTTATTTGGCAACTATGACTTCTGAGAGAAACATTATCTTCTTTGTAGGGTAATTCCAATTAAACTCTTTGATTTGGACATACACTTGTTCACAAATATGATATATTTGTGTTATAAAATGGTAGTTTTGTATATGGTTGTTTTCTTTTTAACTTTTTAAAGATTGAGTAATATACTAGTGTATGTGTGAGTCATGTCTCGATTTGCTTACCACGATTTCTTCAACAGTTCATTTTTTTGATGGACCTATGTGCACACTGGTTTCTATAGCATGGCTGCTGCCAATGGTAATAAAACAAACATAGGAGTAAAAGTTTATTTTTGCAATGTGGCTTTCATTTTCTTTAGACGTACATCCACTATACCTATGTAGGGTTCCCATAATGTCCATACACTTTATATTGCAATAATTGAATGGAAGATATCCCTTCTATTCTCTCTCTTTTTTTGGTCTTGTTAGCCATATAACAATTACAAAGTTGAACCATATTATACTTGTACTTTTTTTCTGATGATTGGTATGTTGAGCACCTTTTCATAGATTGTTGATCATGTAGGTATTTATAAAACTATCTGTTGTGGTCTTTTGTCCACTTTATTTTTCTGTTGTATGAGTTTTTAGTCTATGAATCAACTCTTTATAATAAAGATAGTTTGGAAATATACATTATAACCCATACCTTACTTTTTCTTTTTTTTTTTTTGCTTGCTCACAGTATAGCATTTTGAGAAGAAGCAGAATTGAAGAATGAATCATACTAACCAATGACCCTAAATTTTAATGGTTTGCCATAATAGATGTTTATTGCTTTCTGACATGGTCCTGTAAGTGTCTGGTAGCAGTCATCCAACATATAAATGGCTGAGAATTCAGATTGAATCAGTTAGGTTAGTTTCAAGAAGGAGCAAAAGAAATGCAAGATCCTTTGCTACGTTACTCTGAGCTTAAATCTCTCTGAAAATCCAAACATTTCTGATGTGAATCCTGATGTGACTATAAAGAGGGTCTTAGTACACACAGCTGCTGTCTATTATATAAATTAACATGTGATTGACGGCCCCTGCTGAAAAGGGCTTACTTCAGTGTTTACCACATTGCAGTATGCCAATTTTCAAGATTATTATTTTACATGACAAATACATTCTTAATGTACAGAGTAGTGTGAAGTCATGTAATGGATCATTTGTAAACAAAAGAAAGACAAATTAATGAGTAAGAGATGTATAAGACAAAAGCAGCACAGCAGGTGGCCGAGCTTGTATTTGTAATAGATGGGTTGAGAACACTGTAACACAAACTTGATATGATGCCAATTCATAGGCTATTGTGAGAAAGGTTCCATTCCTGATCTCTAGGCCACCCCAGACACAAATGAGATCCATTGAGAAACAAAATAATAAACATCATTGCAAAAGATGAAGTGGGTTAACTAAATAATTTTGCATTCAGAATGCTTACTGAGAATTTACCGAATGGTCATTCCTGTGCTAAGTGCTGTGAATAAGGTGGTGATCAGCACAATCTCAATCAAAGATTAGGGAGGCAGCAGTACTCAGAGGGAAAGAAGACAGTAGTATATTATCCTAAAAATAAATGAAAATGATGAAATTTCATAACAAAAATTATTTACACTTAATGACTTTATTTTCACTTAGAGTTAACACCAAAACCTTATAAATAACTTGAATGAAATTACATGAATTTACTACATGTTGGAAAAAAAAACTCATTTGCTCTTGAGAAAGTAAAAACTATATAATTTCTTCCATGTTTTATATTCAGGATAAAATCAGAGGGTTGGACACTGTCAGAGTCTCCCCATGCTCCATCCAACCACAGCTCTTTCACATTACTATGAACCCTCATTAGGATTGTCTCCATAGATTCCCTGCACACTCTACCTCAACTTCACCCTCCAATGACCCCTTGCTTCCATCCCCACCTGTCCCAGTCTGCCCATAAAATCTCTTCTATTTCCCCTTCCCATAGAGATCCATGCTATCACATGAGTTTTTGATCATGGCCATTCTGATGGGTAAAAGATGGAATCTTAAAGTACTTTCGATTTGCATTTCCCTGAAGGCTAAGGATATTGACCATTTCTTTAAATATTTGTAAGCCATTTGGAATTCCTCTACTGAGAATTGTCTGTTTAGATCAGTACCCTAATTTTTAAAGTGGATTCTTTGGTTTTTGATATCTAGTTTATTGAGTTATTTATATATGTTGGATATTAATCCTCTATCAAATGTGGAGTTGGCGAAAATCTTTTCCCATTCTATGGGCTGTTGATTTATCCACTTGACAGTGTCCCTTGATTTACAGAAGCCTTTAAGTTTCATGAGGTTCCATTGGTTAACTGTTGTTCAGAGCCCGTGCATTAAAGGATATCCCCCACTTTCTCATCTATCAGGTTCAGTGAATCTGGTTTTTTGTTGAGGTCTTTGATCTACTTGAATGTCAATTTTATGTAGGATGATAAGTGTAGATCTATTTGCATTCTTCTACATGCTCAAATCCAGTTTGACCAGCACCATTTGTTGAAGATGTCTTCTTCGTGTTTTTTTTTTTATGTTTGTTTATTATAGTGTGAATTTCTGGATTTTTTATCAAAATTCAGGTGTCCATATATTTGTGGATTTATGTCTGAGTCTCCACTTCAATTCCATTGATCACCATGTCTTATTTTATTCTAATACCATGCTGTTTTTATTCATTTGGTTCTGCAGCACAACATAAGATTGGGACTGGTTGGATCCCCAGAAGTTCTCTTATTGTTAAGGATTATTTTAGCTATCCTGAGTTTTTTTTTTTTCCATATGAAGTTAATGATTGTATTTTCATGGTCTGTAAACAATAGTGTTAGAATTTTGATGGGAACTGAATTGAATCTGTAGAATGCTTTTGGTAGAATGCCATTTTTACTGTGTTAATACTACCAATACATGATCATGGGAGATCTTCCCATTTTCTGATATTTCTTTATTTTTTCTTCAATGTCTTGAAGTTTTTACATTTTTTCACTTGCTTGAATAGAGTTACTCTAATATATTTTATATTATTTGAGGCTTTTTTGAAAGATGTGATTTCCCTAATTTATTTCTTAGTTCATTTCTTATTTGTATATGGAGGTGATACTGATTTTATTTTTTTGAGTTAATCTTGTATCCAGCCACTTTTCTCAAAAAGTTTATCAGCTGTAGGAATTCCCTGGTAGAATGTGTATATTATCATATCATCTGCATATAATGATACCTCTTCCTTTCCAATTTCTATCCCTTTGATCTCCTACAGTTGCCTTATTGCTCTAGCTAAAACTTTAAGTACTATATTGAATAGATAAGTAGAGAGTGAACAACGTTGTCTTATTCCTGGTTTTAGTGGAATTGCTTTGAGCTTCTCTCCATTTAATTTAATGCTGGCAATAGGCTTGTCTAACCTGTGTTTATTATGTTGAGGTATGCCCCTTGTATCCCTTATCTCTCCAGGACTTTTATAATAAAAGTGTGTTGGATGTTGTGAAAGACCTTTTCTGTGTCTAATTAGATAATCTAATAATGTGGTTTTTTTTTCAGTTTTTTGTTTGGCAGAGTACAGTTATTGATTTTTGTATATTAAACCATCCCTGCATTTTTGAGATAAAGCCTACTTGATCATGGTGGATGATCTTTTAGGGGATGGAACTTTTAATGATTGCTTCTCTTCCATTGGGGCTAATAGGTTTATTTAAATTGTTTATTTGATCTTGATTTAACTTTAGTAATTGTATCTATTGAAAAAAATCAATTTCTTTAGATTTTCCAATTTGGTGGAGTACAAGTTTTTCAACTATGTCTTTATGACTCTCTGGATTTCTTACTGTTTGCTGTAATGTTCCCCTTTTCATTTCTGATTTTGTTAATTTGGATATTCTTTCTCTACCTTTTAGTTAGTTTGAATAAGGATTTTCTATCTTGTTGAATTTGTTCAAAGAACCAACTCTTAGTTTCATTGATTCTTTGTATTTTTCTCTTTGTTTCTATTTTATTGATTTCAGCCCTCTATTTATTTATTTATTTATTTGTTTGTTTATTTATTTATTTATTTATTTATTGCCATCTACTCTTTTTGGGTGAGCTTTCTTCTTTTTGTTCTAGAGATTTTACGTGTGCTGTTAAGTTGCTAAAATGAGATCTCTCCAATTTCTTTAT
Source organism: Lophiomys imhausi (assembly GCA_907164525.1). Classification (NCBI taxonomy): domain Eukaryota; kingdom Metazoa; phylum Chordata; class Mammalia; order Rodentia; family Muridae; genus Lophiomys; species Lophiomys imhausi. The sequence goes on from CAJQZJ010004888.1 coordinate 13,520,320, forward strand.
TAAATCCCTTAGTGCTATGAACTTTCCTCTTATTACTGCTTTAATTGTGTCCCATAAGTTTGTATGTGCTGTGTATTCATTTTCATTAAATTCCATAAACTCTTTAATGTCTTTCTTTATTTCTGTCTTGACCCATTTTTCATTCAGTAGATAGTTGTTCAGTTTCCATGATTTTTTAGACTTTCTGTTGTTTTTGCTGTTGTGATTCCTAGCTTTAATCTATGGTGGACTGATAGGATTCAGGGAGTTATTTCAACTTTCTTATATCTGTTGACACTTGCTTTGTGTCCAAATATATTTCAATGAGCTACAGAGAAGAAAGTAAATTATTTTGCATTTGGGTTTAATTGTCTATAATTATCTTTTAGTGCCACTTGGATTATAACATCAGTTAGCTCCAACATTTCCTTGCTTAGTTTTTGTCTGGGTGACCTGTCCATTGGTGAGCGTGGAATATTGATGTCTCCTACTGTTGGTGTGTGAGAGTCAGTGTGTGATTTAAGCTATAGTAGTGTTTCTTTTAGAAACTTGAGTCTCCTTACGTTTGAGGCAGAGATGTTAATAACTGAAATGTCATCGTGATGAATTTTTCCTTTGATGAGTATGCAATGTCCTTCCCTACCTCTTTTTGGAAGTTTTGGGTTTAAGTCTATTTTGTTATGTATTAAAAGGTATATATCAGCTTGCTTCTTAGGTCCCTTTGCTTGGAATAACATTTTTTAATTTATTTTTTATTTCTTCAGGTTACATCTCAATCACAATCCCCTCCCTACTCCCCCCTCCAGTCCCACCCTTCCACCCTCTTCCCCCTCAACCCCCACATCCCCCTTTTTAGTTTAAGGTATATCTTTTTCCCCCAACAGCTCCCCCTTTCAGTCCAACGAATGGTTCCTATATAATCATATATATTTATCCCTCTCAGGTCTCTGAGGTGGTTGAAGAATGGATAGCTAGAGTCTCATAGCTAAATTTTGAGTTGTTTAGGAATCAAGAGGGTGTTCTGGATCTAAGAAGATGTTTTTAAAATTGTGATGCAAGCTAGTATGAAAGCTGAGTTAGATATAGAACTTTAAACTCATGGAGATGGTTAGATAGTAGAATGTTAAAGTCAGGTGCCAAATACATATGGACTGGACATTGGGAATATATGCTAAGCCATATAACTCTCATACTTGTGGTCTATTTATTTCTGTTGTTTTGTATTGTATTTATTATTACAAGAGAAAGAACCATTCATTGGAAAACTTTTTATAACTCTTTACACTGAGGTACTGTCTATCCTTGATGTTGAGGTGCTTTTCTTGGATGCAGTAAAAGGATGGATTCTGTTTTTGAATCTATTCTATTAGTCTGTGTCTTTTTATTGAGGAACTGAAAGCATTGATATTGAGAGATATCAATTACCGGTGATGGTTGATTCCTGTCTTGTTGTTGTTGTGGGTGGTGGTAGTGGTGGTGATAGGGTGTGTGTGTGTGTGTGTGTGTGTGTGTGTGTGTGTGTGTGTGTGTTTTGGTTTTCCTGGTGTGGAATTATTTATTTCCTGTGTTTTCATGGGTATAGTTAACCTTGTTAGCTCTGGGTTTTCCTTCTTATACCTTCTGTAAGGTAATATTTGTAGATAGATAGTGTTTAAATTTGACTTTATCATGGAATATATTCTTATATATTCCATGGAATATATTGGAATATATTCTCATATTCTTTGTTTATGGTGATGGAAAGTTTTGCTGTTTATAATAATCTGGGCTGGTATCTATGGTCTCTTAGAGTCTGTAGTACATCTGTTCAGGCCCTTCTGACTTTTAGAGTCTCCATTGAGAAATCAGGTCTATTTCTAATAGGTCAGCCTTTATATGTTAATTGGTCTTTTCCCCTGGAAACTTCTAAAATTCTTTCTTTGTTCTGAATGTTTAGTGTTTTGATTATTATGTGACAAGGGAACTTTCTATTCTGGTCCAATCTAATGCAGTTCTTTATGCTTCTTGTACCTTTATAAGTATCTTCTTCTTTAGATTAGGAAAAATTTCCTGCATGATTTTGTTGAGAATATTTTCTAGGCCATTGATCTGGGTTTTTTTCTTCCTGTATACTTATTATTCTTTTTAAAAAATATTTATTTATTACTTCAAGTTACATCTCCCTCACAATGCCCTCTTTCCACCCCTACTCATACCACCCTCTACCCCCTCTCCCTTCTATCCTACTCCTCCAGAGTGGAGTGTCCCTACATATCAGTCCCCCGCCCCAGTTCAGCAGTCATATGAGGGCTAAGAGCTACCTCGTATATTGGGGCCTACATGGCAGCACCACTAGGGCAAAGTGTCTCATTAACAGCTAACAAAGTCTATGTTCCTGTTCCTTCTGTTGCATTGGCTGTAGTATAATTATCCTGTATAATATGGCTAAAATCCAATTGTAAGTGAATAGATGCCATGAACATCCTTCTGAATCTGGGTTAGCTCACTCAGGATGAGCTTTTCTAATTCCATTCATTTGGCTGCAAATTGCATGGTTTTGTTGTTTCTGATGGCTGAGTAGTATTCCATTGTGTAGATGTACCACAGTTTTTATCCATTCCTCAGTTGAGGGATATGGTTTTTTCATGGTGTACCAGATTTCCTGGATGTTTTGTGTTAGGTGTGTTTAAAAGCTTAACATTTTCTTTGAACAATGTGTTCATTCCTTTTGTATCTTCAATGTCTGAGATTGTCTCTTCTATCTCTTGTATTCTATTGGTGAAGCTTGCACCTGTTGTTTCTTTTCAAATTTCTAATTTTTTATTTCAAAAATTCCCTCAGTTTTGGTTTTCTTTATTGATTCTAGTTCCAATTTCAGGTCTTGAACAGTTTTTCTCCTTACACTGTTTCCCTGGATTTCTTTAAGGATTTATTTATTTCCTTTGCAAAGAGCTCTATCATTTTCATAAATGCTGTTTTAAGGACTATTTCTTGTGCTTCAGCTATTTTGGAATATCCAAGAAGACTGAAACTGCAACAACATTAATTATAGACACATATGCACAACACACATCACTCATATAAACATACCTATACACCACACACATGCATACCATACATATATACAACATACATACATTCCGCAATGACTCAGTCAAGCTACAGACCAGTTCAACTAACTCTTAAAGTGTACTTTTTTTTTTTTTTTTTTTTTGGTTTTTCGAGACAGGGTTTCTCTGAATATCTCTGGCTGTCCTGGACTTGCTTTGTAGACCAGGCTGGCCTCGAACTCACAAAGATCCGCCTGCCTCTGCCTCCCAAGTGCTGGGATTAAAGGCGTGCGCCACCACCGCCCGGCTTAAAGTGTACTTTTTGCAGAACAACAAGTCAAAAGTGTTATTGTGCTGCTGGTATACATTATGTACACTATTGTAATTTACTGATACAATTAGTATTTGATTAAGTATGTAGAGTGCTCATAAATTTAAATGAGTTGTGTATCTCATGGAAGAAATCTGAAAAAAAGATGGGATTTTTTCTTCTGTCACCATTTTTTCTTTATTTCCAGGAAAGCAAATAGTACAACCTTGTTTCTTGTGTCTCTAGTGATTTTATGGTCCCAATTTACCCAGACCACACCAAGGCCATGACTTTATTCCACAGATAAGGGAATTTTGCACTGAAAATTTATTATATATTATAGAAAGTATTTGAAAGTTATAAAACTCTAATAAGATAGTCTCAAACTTAGTAAAATGGCTAAAATTAACATCCTTGGGATTATAAACTATATTTCAAATTTTCCAAATGTTTTAGAACTAACATATGGACTTTGTTGGTGGTAGTCTTGGGTAGTTTAATGAGTGCTGATAGTGGATGACATTTTTAATGAGGACTATGCATGCTTGGGATTGAATGTGGTAAAAAGAATCCCAAATTATACTATTTCACTTAGAATTATCACCTAGCTTCTTATTGCAAGTCACTGTTTCTATACGCTTAATTGCCATTAGTACCAATTCGTTCAGTCATTCGTCCAACATTTATTGTGACATGATGTATGCCAGGCGTCACGCTAGCCATTGGAATATGAAGATTGACAAGAAATAATTCTGTAATTTTAAAACTCAAAGTCTAGTGCAATGACTCTTGCATCCAAAGTCTCATATATTATTGAGAATACAGAGAAAGATATTTGTTCCTTAGATTCTCTATCTTTTGGCATTTACTTTATAATTTCTGAGTATAAACTTTAATTTTATTGACATTTTAAGGTTTCAACTAAAAAGTTACAAGTTTTATTTTTCTCTCAAATGTAGGAGAAGAGATTCTTTAATAGGAGATGGCTACATTTTGAACCTGAAAATGGATTGAACTCCAAAAATGCAAGCTCCAATATCCTTTTGTTCACAGGGTTAAAGATGCATTATCTGCCTCATAACATATGCATAAGTATTTTTTAGGATGGTGCTAATAACACACAGCTAAAAAATAGACATCTCTTCAATAGGCAGTGATGTGAAAGTAAATATCTGCATGCAGAAAACTTAACTTGAAGGAAGAGACAAAGGATTATTACATTTTCATTAGTAAAAACCTGAAGGCTCAAAATTATTTTATTGAAAATGAAAATGCAAGCTTGGTTCTAATTCACCTCATAGACTTGATATGGTTGTACTTAATACCTACTTATGTTGATCTCTTTTTTTATTAGAATTTTTTATGTTTATTTATTACTTCAGGTTACAACTCCATCACAGTGCCCTCTTTCCACCCCTCCTTGTCCAGCCCTCCCACGCTCTACCCTGTATCCCTTCCATCCCACTCCTCTAGAATGAAGTGTCCCTAAATAACAGTCCCCTAAGAGTACATTGAACTGTAGACAAGACAGAGAACCTCTTTAGTCCTAGAGTGTATAGTGACCATGTTAATGCCTAGTTGATAAACTGGATTACCTACAAGTTGAGAGTTGACTTAGAATTTCCCCACTAATCTTTCTCAATATACTAACTAAGAAGCAGAAATTATAATAATCCTTTGAACATTTGGGTACCCTGTCCTAACTTAACAAGATTTAATATAGATCCAAAGAAAACACTTGAGAAGTTTAAACAATATTTATAAAAATACTTTAATTGTCACCAAGAAAGATCATATGTGACTTTTAGATGCAGAATCAGGATCTTATTTTATATTTATTCTTAAATATTATTATATTTGTTGCATGCATAATTTTAATCCCCCATTATCTAGGCTTATCCCTTTACCACTGACCCTTCTTTTCTTTCCAACCCCCCTTCTACTTCTGGTGGCTCTTCTGGTGACCAATTGTATGTGATGAATGTAGGTGAAGAGTTATTTGATTTATTCTGATTGCAGAGCAACTTAGGCAAAGCTCGTTGACCTTATTTGCATTATTAGTACTTTTTATATAAAACCCTAGTTATTTGGAAACTTATAATGTTTCTTTTTTTTCATTTAATCATTGAAAGTACTTTTAGTGACCACTTAATTAAACTACAGTTCTCCAGGCTCTACTACAGATGATCCCTAATGGCATTGTTTTGTAACAATATAGGGTTCCTCTCCCCATTCCAGTCATTTATTTCGAATACTTATACTTTTTTGTACTTATCTAAATCATTCCAGATTTTAACCATCTTTCATTTATATTTTATGATTTAATTAAATCCATAGAATATTCAATTCTTGAAAAATAACTTCATATGTAACCAATGTATATATTTGATCTCCAATACATTAAAATATAAGTACACACATAATATCATTTATAATTAGCAAATAGTAAACAAAGTTTATGTATCATAAATTGTATATTATAAATATTCTTCCATTATTAAATAGGAATCTATTTTTGGCTGCATAAGTTATCAATGTAAAATTACAATATATTAAGCTAATCATCATTGAATCAGTCTTTCCTATGATAGGTTAACCAAACCCAAGTGGTCAACTGTAAACACATATACATACGAGCAACACCAGGTAGACTCAAGAGGTTTATATATAATATATTAATTATATATTATATATATAATTACTGATATATATAACATATACATATATCAATAATAATTAAAGAACAAAAGGTCATGAAGTTGAATGGGAGTAGAGAGGACACAGGAAGAGGTGGAGGGACAGAGAGAGAAGTGGGAATGATATAAATACAGCAATCATGAATGACATTTTTAGGAAAATAAAATAAATCTTAAAAATTAATTTCTAGTGAGTGGAATTGAAGTGTATTTCTAGGAATAGATGAGGAGTACACCATGAACATGAAGCACTTAAGGTCCTCATGAGTATAATAGTGTTTCTTGAAATAGTGTAGCAGTGAATTTTCAACAGTGCCTGACTGTGTCTATAGTCATGCTAATACTAGTATTACATCTTGGGGAATGATGTGGGCATCACCAGGGAACACTGAACCCACCATGTTAGTGAATTGTAACTAATAATGTTTATTTTGAGTATGATGTGACTGCTGAGAAACAGAATACAGATTGTACTCCAGAGGAACAAGAAATCTGTCATGAAATTGCATCTCCAAGAAATGTCAGAGAAGCTACATCCATGAAGTCTCAACAACACGGCTGCCTAAGCAAGACCTGAATGACAGCCTTCACACACATGCTAACATAGAGAAATATTAAAAAGCCCCAATGCTAGACAAAGAACTATAAGAAACTAAAGGATGCTGAAAGTGGAAGAAATATAGTCTTCCCTAGAGAAGCGCTTCCCAATTGGTTATCCAATGCTACATAGCCAGCTTTGAAATAAGACACATACAGATAACATTATACAGACTGAGCAGGTTATGTGCATATATTTAGGAATGTGGAAATTAGAAATGTGTATATAAGCAATTAAAGAGCAAAGAGGAAGGTACTTGTGAGGGGTTGGTAAGAAGAAAGGGAAAGAAAAAAATGATGTGTTTATATTTTAATTTTAAAAAATAAAAAGAATACATTTTTAAGTCAACTGAAAATATCAAAGTTGGAGAAATCTTACTTCCTATGTATTTAAAATACTAAAGCATAACACTATTCAAAGAGCTTAAAAATCTGACTGGGTTGAAACAGCCAAAAAAAAAAAAAAGAACTTCAGACAGAAAACAATTAGCTTTGCAATTCCCTCAGACAAGAGAATATTGTTGCTTCAAATTATCTTTTGATTCTGTTTAATTCTGTTTCATCGGTAATTATCCTATTAAGTTGGCCTCTTTATTTTGTCATAAGTAATTAAATGCTCAGAACTTGAGACTGCCTACTTCAAAAGCAAAATTTAGCACCATAGACTTTTTTTTCCAGAAATTTTTAGCCTGTATAGAGAGCTCTTCTACAAGTAACTTTGCTACAGGTTTCCCTGAGATTGGGCTGCAGAGATCCTGGAAAGGAAACTGAGGGTCTATGGAGAGTGGGGAGGCATATGCAGGTGTGGGCCAGCAGCCTATATATAGGCTGTTATTCTCTTTCTGTGACTCAACTCAAAGTCAGGTCAAACATTTGTTAAACACTTTCCACAAGGCTAGTAACACTCTAGGGGAATGTTACTTATGGTAAAAACAAACAAACAAATAAACAAACAAACCCAAAGACAAAACAAAAAAACATATTTCAGAGAATAGACATATTATTTTAAAGAGAAAAGATTCAAAGGACTTTGGAGGCAGGCAAAAATGGCTTTAAATTGGAGACTTTCTATGCCTGTGTGGTGTTGGAAAGGCCACAAGACCTTCAACATCTTGAATTCTTATCTATATTAATATATAAAAAGTAAGCTAGGGTCAGCAGCTTCCAAGACTAAGACAGACAACTGGCTGCCTGGACAGTTCCCAATTTCTTTCCATACATTAAAACATCAATCTTCAGCCTTTGGCCCCATGCCTCTGACAGACATTAATTGCAAAGCAGGAATTATGAAGGACTTTCCTACCCTGTCTTGGCAGAGCTAGGCTGTCGACTTACCTGCTTCCAAGTTTTGCCCTTTTTGGACAGCATGCTGTCCACAGTTGAAGCAAGGAATTTTTTCTTGCCAAGAGACAGGTTTGCTGCTAATACAACCATCTCCAATTGGAGATTCTTCAATGCTCATCATCTACTTGGAGTAGAATAGGGAGTGCTGTCAGGAGCTGACATGTCTCAAAATTAAAAAAAAAACAAAACTTAAGTTAAGAAAACATCTTTGAATGTCATATTCCACAGATCTCTCTAGGTTTTTGAAGACCACTCTCAGGTCTCTGATATGGTTGAAGACTAGATAGTTATAGTCTCATAGTTAAATTTTGAGTTGTTTAGGAATTAAGAGGGTGTCCTGGATCTAAGATGTTTTTAAAATGGTGATGCAGGTTAGGATGGAAGCTGAGCTGGATGTAGAACTTTAAACTCATGGAGATGGATGCATAGTAGAATGTTAAAGTCAGTTGCCAAATATGTATGGACTGGACATTCAGAATTTGTGCTAACCCTTATAATTATCATAATTGCAGTCTAATTATTTTTGTTGTTTTGTACTAATTTGTTGTTAAGAGAAAGAGCCATTTGTTGGACCAAAAGAGGGGGCGGTTGGGGGGAAAAAGATATACCTTAAACTTAAAAAAAAATGAAGCGAATAAATGGGGGGGGTGTGAGGGGAAGGAGGGTGAGAGGGTGGGACTGGAGGGGAGAGTACCGAGGGGATTGTGATTGAGATGTGACTTAAAGAAAGAAATAAAGGTAAGCTGGGGAATTATAAGGTGATTGAAAGAACTAGTTGCACAGAACATGGTGTATGATCATGATAGTGGACTATCAGTTCATCACTGTGAGGTTTTATGTTAACTGTCAGATCAACAAGATCTAGAATCAACTTGGAGATAAAACTCTGGGGCTGTCTGTAAGGGATTATCTAGAGAAGACTAGATTCCTAATGTAAATGGCACCATCCCACAGGCTGAGGCCATAGACTGCATAAGAAGGGAAACACTGTCTAAGCATGAACCACTATTGTTCTGTTTCCTGAATGTTGATACAGTGTGAACAGCAGCCTCACACTCCTACCACCATGCATTCTTCATCATGATGGACTACCCCTCAAACTGTAACCAGAACAAACATTTCCTTCCTAAAGTTGCTTGTGTTGGGTGTTTTGTTCCAGCAACAAAGAAACAAGCTAATTCAATCATGGAGCATTGTGGCTTAACTCTGATAGTAATATAGAAATGACCTAAACACAATATGCTTTTTTTAATATTTAGATTTTGTAACTTACCAGGATTAACCAGTGTTGCCCCTGTGGACATGGATGTGAAGATATCCACTGTAACAGGGGAAACTCACCAGCAGCTACTTCACCATTGAGGACAACGACTTCACCACCGGCAGCCCTCTGCCATTGTTAGTACTTCTGGATGGGACAGGACCCCATGAGCAACTCCTCCATCTGTGACTGAATCTTTAGGGGGTCACTCTTGTGCAGTCTTCCTGTGCAGACTTTTTGGGGGCACTTGCAGGTGCTGTGAGTTCATGGGTAACATGGCTGTCTCAGGCCCACAAGACATTTCACATCCTTCTCCCCATCATACAGTTCTTAAATTCTTTCTCCTTTACACAAAATAAAAATAAATAAACAAACAACATGAATGTGAGATGAGATCTGATGGGAGGAGGGGGGGTTGGTAGAGGTAGGAGAGGTATAAGAACTGAATGTGACCAGCATATATTACATACATTCATAAAACTACTAAGGAAACAATTAAGAAACTTTTAGTCAGGCCAGTCATGGTGGCACAGATCTTTGATATCAGTACTTGGGAGGCTTTGTAGACCTGGTCGATTTTACTTCTAATCATTTTTATTCTCCATAGGCTTAAAATGTTATTGCATGTTAAAATTCTCATTGTATATACATGAAGAGAAAAGTACAAACTTGTGGATGTGCATTTGTGGTTTTTGAGTATGTATGTTTTAGTATATATATTTGTAGGATTTTGTGTGTGTGTGTTTGTATATGTGAATGGATATATCTGTATACATATATATATATGTCTAAATGATTATGTTTTATTGTTCTGGGGTTGTGTATGTGTTCCTCTATGTATGTATTTACCACAAGTTCATCAATGTTTTTTCTTTTTAGGCTAATATTTCACGCTTCTTTAATGTTGGGTCCTAAATTATCATTCAATGTATATAATCATGGTGTTCATAAATGTTAAATGTCTAAAAGTACAATTTTTGGGGGGAAGGGAAATAATTTTAAAAAGCTGGTGGTTTTATGTTAGACTTTGTATGTGGTTATTGAGTTTGTCTTGATTTAGAAATCACAAATTAGAAATGTAAGACTAATAGTTACTTCCTTCTAAGAATTTTAGCAACAGTACACCATAGAATGTGTACTGCACTATTGAATATGGAGCAGTGGTGTGATGTCAGTAACCGAAAAGGAAGTCTAGGACCAGATGAGTATAGCCCAGTTCTCTGAGTCAGACACCCATAAAAGCAGCAGAGCCAAGACCCAAAGCCAGGTGGCCTGGGTGAGTCTATGTGGCAGTTTGAAAGTGAAATGTTCCCTTAGGCATAGGCATTTGAATTTTTGGTCCCTTGTGAGTGGCACACACCTTGTGCGGAGGTGGTGTGGCATTGCTAGAGGAAGTACATAACTGAGGGCAGGCTTTGAGCATTCTTAACTTTACCCAACTTCCCATTTATTCTCTGCTTAGTGTTTCCAGCTGAAGATGTGATCTCTGGTCAGGCTCCTGCTCCTGCTGGTACACCTACCTCTTGCTGCCATGCCTTCCCACCATGATGGGTTCTTATCCTCCTGGAACCATGAGCTCAAATAAATTCTTCCCTCCATAAATTGTTTTGGTTGTTAGTTTTTACAATGGAAACAGAAGAGTGGCTAATATGGCCAATCTCTCTACTTACCATATCCTGTTTTCATCCTTTTGAAGTAAAACAGTTGGTAGGGAACCAGTCAGCAATGGCAGTTATTCCACCCAGTCTCTTCATGTTTAGACCTCCTTTTCCAGTCATTTCTGAGAGTTCATGATCAATATTTTTAAGGTGAGAAAAGAAAATCACAAGTGTCTGCAAGAAAAGCACCCCTCTTCCTTGGAACTGAATGCATAATTGAGATTTCATGCTGCAGCATTATTCAAACTTAATCCTCACTGAACTTTGTAAGATATCATTTCGATCAGGATAACTTCCTATATTATTATATGACTTTCCTGACATAATTGGATTCCTTGGGCACCACAGGAGTTCTAATTGCTAAGGCAGAGCAACTACACAATCATCACCCTGTGTTGTCTTTGCTGAAAGCTTTGCAGGAGGTTTTACACAAAGGACTCTTTTCATATGTGGGTGAATCTCAAAAGCTAAAATAATATATTACTTTTCCTCCCATGATTTCCAGAAGGCCTGAGCAGTCCATGCAATTTTCAACCATCCTCCTTCTAAAGGTTGTGGGAATATAGCACATTAGAGACAAATTTAATAAAATTGGCACTGAACCTTTGAAAGGTGGACTAGATTTGGAATAAGAAATGAGATAGCATACATCTACAAACTGCAGTTCAGTCATGGAGTATTTTCCTCTTCTTGAGGATTAGCTTGTGTAAACATTGGTTTCATGGCATGGTCAAATGAATATGGATCTCTACAGGGCCCTAATATTTAAACTTATTATGCTTGGACTAATGACACCTGGACTCATAGTGCATCCCCTGGGTCATGGTACCTTTTTTTTTTTTTTGTCTCTGCTACTTGATTTTCTTGAGTAAGTCAGTTTGTTTTTATTTACTTTAGCACCTTCATACATTGTAAATGAATATTAAAATCTCAGTGTTCTGCTTGGGGTTCTGTGTGGAGCAAATAATGTCAGATACAGGAGCATGCCTTATAAACTAAACACACATATAAATGCAAATGTTCATCAGAGAAAATATATCCAGAGTAGATGGCATGTACAATGCCAAGTTAGAGTCTCATTCACTCCATTTATTTCCTTCATTTCTTACAGAAATGGAAAGATTAGGAACTATTATTGTTAAAGTACAGAAGCGAGGAAGCAGAGAACAGAGAGGGAAGGTGATTTATCCCAAGTCACACAGCTGATAAGTGACAATCTGAACAGAGAACCCATCTACTTAGCAGCTTTGTTACATGGATTCAGATGCTGACTTTGGTCATCAGAGAAAAGGTGTGATGCCTAAGCTGAAAGCATGGAGATGCTGTGATGGGTAGAATTTTATCCTTTCCAAGATTTATTCACTGAAGTTGTTCCTCGGGTTGTGCTGTATCATTACAGGGCCATCACAAATGTGACTATTTATAATGAGGTCATGCCAGAGCAGCATCTACTCCTAAGTATCTTCATAAAAATGAGAAATTCTGAAGTCAAACAATGCACAGAGAATACTCTGTGGAAATTGGAGCTGTACTGTGACATCCAAGGAATTACCAGAATCTACAAGGGAGACTAACACAATTCTTTCTTCGTGGTCCTGTAAGCACCTTGTTTTGCAATGTCTTGTCTCCAGAAGGGAGCAGCCCTCATCAGGAGCCATACAAAAAATCAACCAACATGGAGGACTCTAGGTTCAGAACATTCTTCCCATCTATGTGATCTGAAAAAAACTACTTTATTTATCTTGAATAATGAAGTATTCTTGCTAAACTTGCTCGGTTTTTGGCACTTTGGCAACTCAAGCATGTTAGTGTATAGCTCTGTGTGATTCACACAAAAAGCAGCTCTCTCAGATTTATCTATTCAAGACACCCAAAACCAACAGAAGGAGCAACCCTTGTAAGGTTTCATAATAACAATTGTGGACCAACCCAAGTTGACAGGAGTCCATTATCATTCAGTGATCATTACTCTGCACCTTCCTTGGATCACTGTGGAAAAGGAATATGGGATCATTTATGAAACTAGCAATGAAGGGCCTGTTTCAGCACACTATTTCTTGGCTTCCAAGACACAAAGGCTTGGTTTCCTTCTTGATTCCTTGGCATCCTCTATAATCACCTCATGTCTCTCATCTATATTATATGGGAACCTGGAAGTGATGTGAGTTCTCAGTTTATATATCTGTCCTGAGAACTTGTCCATTTCTGTGGACCCTCTATGATCCTAATAGAGTACTGAAACATTCTTTAAAATCTTCATAGCCCTGTTGCCCAGAAATGGTACATTGAAGATGAATATCTTGTCTACCCTGTGCTCCTCTTTCCTTGCTTGTAAGTAAAGTAAAAACTGATAACTTCTTTATAAGTTTGTTTGAGGAAGTTATTTTATTTTCCTTTGTGTGTGTCTGTGGTGTATGGCTGTGTGTGTGTATGTGCCTGGGTGTGCATGTATGCATATATAGAAGTCAGAGGCTGACATTAGAAGTCTTTTTATCTGATGCTTCTCTTCTAGGTTCAAATAAACAAGATAATGGCTACCGAAGTCCCATGAATTAAATTCCATGTCTACATTCAGTATTAGAGAGACCTGTGCAGAGAGAGATCAGATGATACAAGAAATGGAACAGAATCCTTACAGCAACTGATGACCCCAAACCCAGAAGCCTTTCTCTTAGAAGATACTGCCATCATTTCACATGCCATGGCATAAATTATGTGAGGGGTCCTAGACATCGTATCATAAATGCCCTCTGAATAGGGGAAGACAAAAAGGATCCCCCAACAACAGCAGACCAAAAAAAGTCACTCTGGCCAGGCACAGAGGTAGGCTGACTACAGATATTCAATATTTCCCTCAGCTCCTCCAAGTCCAACCCACAGGCTCACTCCAGCTCTGTAGTAGACCATATTCTGTGGTCTCCAGTTCCTCTTTGTCCTCATCTACACTCAATCATACATATCTTCCTCTCCTATCCTCCCTTCCCAGACTCCTTGGTTTATCCCAAGCTCCAACTCCAGCAGGCACACCCAGGGAACCCACAGGCCACTTTGGTCACAGAAACAGGTAGGCTAACTGCAGATCTTCATCTCTCCCTCCATTAGTCCAAGTCCAGTCCCCCTAGTCTAATCGTCAGCTCTGGAGCAGACCATCTACTATGGCCTCTCCTTACTTTGTCCCTGTTTCTAGGGAACTAAGCAGATCTTGGTGGAACAACCTGATTTCTTCTCTCCTATGAACCCCTTTATTACCCACATACTACATCTTCACTCATAACTATCCTCTCCCAATACCTAGAAACACATTTTTTTCCTCGAATTTCCAGTGGCCTCACCTCTCTGGATTCCAGAGGAATTTCTTACTATGAAACATACAGCCACAAAACTCTCCAAAGAAGCAGACTGGGCAATATAAACTAAGAAACAGTACACTCACCCAACAAAGACAAGGCCAGATATTAGCGCCTAGAATTACAATCTTCCCAAACCCAGATACCTAGGAGTAGAGGAGTAGGGGATGAGGGATAGATAGTTAAAATTAGGGCCGGTTGAGGATGGAAACCTAGTACAGTAGAAGTTTCCTAAAATACACACATATGAAAAGGAGATCTAAATGATATCACCAATAATGTGAGAGATAGAGCTCCAACTGGCCTTCTCTTGTCACCAAAGGAAGCTTCCAGTACCAGGATTGGGTTACATTTACTTGCATTGTTGGCCAAAGGGGTCCCATAGAAATCTCCAAACAACCCATGCTATTGTCAAGACTATAGATTTCTCTGTACAAACTTAGAGCAAGAGTACAACACCTACATAACTCATTGACCATGAAGAAGTTGAGCTGGTATTTACATAGAGCCTTCAAGCATATATGCCAGCATCTTTGGTACAGAGATATACTATGCATGCTACCAAAAGAGAAACACAAACACCAAAACAGCCAAAAGGCTCTCTGATTGACAATGGTATTCTGCCTGTAAGATGTACTCATTAAATGATGGGACAAAGCCTGTGGTAGTAACCAGACAATATCTGAATAGACTTAAATCTTACTTTATGAGATGGAATCTGTACTTACCACTGCTTGGGTGACCAAGAACCTAAGAATTGATAGCCCGGAGACCCAGAGTAAACCAATTACTGTTGTAAAACAAAAATAATGTAGCAGTGACTCCTAATGACATTCTGCTGTACTCATAGATCAGGTTCTTGCTCAGCCATCATCAGAGATACTTCCTCATGCGGTGGATGGGAACAAAGGCAGAGATTCATAATCAGATTATGAATGCTCACAAGTAAAAAAGACCTCAGAATATTCAGCACTAAGTGAGATGTCTTCATCAAATCTCTCATATCAGGGATCAGAGAACCCTGTAAAGGAGGAGGTGGAAAGGGTATAAGAGCCAAAGAGGATGGAGGCACCAATAAAGTAAGGTCTCCTAAATCAGTATGTTCATAGTACATCTGGACTCACAAACACTTACGTAGCATCCACAGGGCCTGAACATGTCTGTGCCAGTTCCTCTGTATATGCATTTTGGCTTCCAGTTTAGTGTTTTTCTGGCACTCACACATACTGAATGTGTGAATGAGTGGGTATCTGTTTCTTGGACTTCTTTTGGACTATTTTCCTTCTGTGTTTTTGTTTTGTCCAATTCTGATGTGTTGGGTTTTGTTTTGTTTCATTTTATTTTAAATAAATATTATATTATTATTATTATCCCTTAATAGCCTGTTTGTTTTCCAATGAGGGACAGAATGGGAATGGATCCAGATGGGAGGAGAGAAAGGGAGAAGTTGGGAGGAGTAGAGGCAAGAAAAACTGTAATTAAGATACAATGTATGAAAAAAATAATTTCAATAAAAGTAAACACAATCAAAAAATAAACAAAGAAAGAAAGAAAGACAGAAAGAAAAGGAAAAGACAAAAGTGACTAAGCATTGTTAAGAAACATCTTAAATCTCCTAGCCTACTGCGGTGCATATATCATCTCCAAGTCAGAGAATCAACCAAATATAAGTGATGCTAATGGGGCTCAAAGATATTAAATTCTTGTTATCAGTTGGCCTAAGATAAGAAGATAGTTTTAATTCATTACATTTTAGAAAGTTTCTGTATGTCTTTTTCTTACTTCCAAAATTTTGCTTAACCTTGTTCCCACCCCTTTCTCTGTCCCATCTCTGTTTAAATCTTTCATATCCAAATAGAAGTACCTTACATGTATTAGTAATGTGACACCAAGAAGCCATGTTTTTTAATTAAAATTCAGTGCCAAGTGTTTGATACATCCTTATGAGTTCTTACTTACAAAAGCCCCCAGAAGCTTCTAAAACAATACAGCAGAGGTTCTCTACCTTCCTAATACAATTACCCTTTAATACAGTTCCTCATGTTGTGGAGACCTCCAACCATAAAGTTAGTTTTGTTGCTACTTCACTTATATTTGGTTGATTCTCCAATTTGGAGATCATATATGCACCCCAGTAGGCTAGGAGATTTAAGATGTTTCTTAACAATGCTTAGTTACTTTTGTCCTTTTCTTTCTGTCTTTCTTTCTTTCTTTCTTTATTTTTTGATTGTGTTTACTTTTATTGAAATTATTTTTTTCATACATTATATCTTAAGTATATATATTATATCATAACTGCAATTTTGCTACTATCATGAATCATAATGTAAATATCTGACATGCAGGATGTCTGATATGTGACCCCTGTGAAAAGTAGACCTTCAAAGGGGTCATGTCCCACAGATTGAGAACCACTGCAATACAGGCTATTGGCATTGTTCTTAGTTGCTTTCCATAACTAAGTGGTAAGACCCTATTGCTAAAGAGACCACACACTGCAGTTGTGAAACAGAGTCATCAAGATGATACTGAGTTGAAAGCTTCTACCCTCCCAGCTAGATATTATAGTGCTAGAAGATGTTATGCGAGGTCCTGCAGAAGACAGGCCTTTATTATGCAAAACTGACCCATTAAGCAATATGTCCCCACTGGTGCTACAGTGCCATCATTATTATGGAGTAATCAACTACTTTCTGACTGTATTTGAGACTTATCACACAAGAAGAAATTTATGCCCAGTACTGTAAATCTGGTCAAAAGAGAATTGTTAGGTAGGTCATAGGCCCTGGGAAACCTTTCTACTATTTTTTTTTTTGATAGGCATGTTTTGAAATTACCTTCTAAATATTTCTGCTTCTACTCATGAATTAGTGATGCTCTCAGGCTTGGTCAGAGGAGATTCCTTCTTCAATGGCAGGTGGTCATTACAGAGATCTATAACTGGTCAACATGATGAGAATCAGTGACTGTTATGTGTTTAACCCTCTGTATGAGACATCTATGTCACTTCATCTAAGATTCATGGAATAACATGGAAGAGCGTACATATAAGAACTGAGTGGAGAATCATGCTGTAAACGACTAGCTCCTGGTTGTGACACAGCCATTGCACTCATGAACTTGCAGCAGCTGTGGCTACCTCCACAAGATTGTGTCTTTGAGTATTGAATCACAGTTGAGGGAGAGTCTTGGGAGGATCCATCCTTGCCCAAGGACAAATTTACTGTTAATGACTACTAAGTGAGAGGCATTCATTTTTTCCAGTGGTGTAAATTACTACCCATGCTCCCACATGCAACTTTAAATAAATTCAGCATAACACACACACACACACACACACACACACACACACACACACACACACACCACACCCATACACACTCAAACTCACACTATGAAAGTAAGAGTCAAACTCAATGAGAAGGAAAAAGAGTTTAGTGTGCGTAGAATGGGATAAGGGAGGGATTGATTTATATATTATTAGAACCCATTACACATATGAATGATATTGTTAGATAATTTTAAAACACTGAAAATGATAGTGAAATTATCTGAATAGCCCTGATTTAGTTGCAGGAGACTGTCAAATCAGAGTATAGACATAAGAGATCAAATGAGAAATTTAAATCATGAGAAAGATTCTTCCTAACATTGTCAGCATGAAGGTAATTTTATTACAGTTAGAAATACATGTACCAGAGTGAGCTGGTACCAGGTAGGGGGGAATGGAGGAAGAGGGTGGAAGGCTGGGACTGGGAGAACAGGAGGGTGGGGGATTGCCATTGAGATGTAAAATAACAAATAAGTTAACTAGTGAAAAAAGTAAAAGAAGTACAGGTGGCTTCTAGTTATGAAAAACAGTTCCCAGGTTATAGACAATAGGGAAATTGTTACTTGAGTCCTACACACCCAAGTTATAGAATTATGCCAACAAAAGTAAGCAGATTTTTCAGAAGCATATTTTTCTTTCTTTTAAATAATTTATTTTTTATTTCTTCAAGTTACATCTCAATCACAATCCCCAGCCTACTCCCCCCTCCAGTCCCACCCTCCCACCCTCTTCCCCATCAACCCCCCATCCTCTTCCCTCTTTTTTTTAAGTGTAAGGTATATCTTTTTCCCTCCAACTGCTCCCCCTTTCAGTCCAACAAATGGTTCTTTCTCTAATAACAAAAAATACAATACAAAACAACAGGAATAAATAGGTCACAATTATGAGAGTCATATGGCTTAGCATATATTCCCAATGTCCAGTCCATATGTATTTGGGACCTGACATTAACATTCTACTATCTAACAATCTCCATGAGTTTAGAGTTCTATATCTAACTCAGCTTTCATACTAACTTGCATCACAATTTTAAAAACATCTTCTTAGATCCAGAACACCCTCTTGATTCCTAAACAACTCAAAATTTAACTATGAGACTCTAGCTATCTATTCTTCAACCACCTCAGAGACCTGAGAGGGATAAATATATCTGATTATATAGGAAGTGCAGGGCCTGCAGCTTCCAAAACTAAGAAATGACATACCAGTGGCTGCCTGGACAGTTCCCACTTTCTCTCCATACATTACAGCACCAGGTGATGTCACAGTATGAACAGACTGATTTCCATGTATGGAGAGAAGCATATCTTTCTACAGGTATCCTCAATGAGAAATCAGTCTGTTCATACTGTGACATCACCTGGTGACACCTTGAGAAGAACCCAGGTAGCCCATAATGGATTTTTGAGCTACAGGTCTAGGAACTAATAACTAGATGTCCTTTGACATTACCTTTTTTGCATTAATTTATCATGTAGCAACAGAAAACTAATGCAATCAGGAGGCTTTTTTTTACCTATTGCAAATTCTTTCTTTTTCTACTCTCGTCTTTCTTCTCCTTTTCCTTGTCCCTAATGTATTATTCTACAATTATTACATGAAGAAGAGGTATGTCAAGTGTAACCTTTATCTTCCAGTATTTTCCTTTAGTATGCAAATAAAAATAGACAAAACTAATCATCATATATTATACTGAGCACTAAGAGTGGCTTAAATAAAATATGGTAAGAATATATGGAAAGAATCAGGCATTAACTTGAGGATAAAGAATGAAAATATCTGAAGCATTACATTTCAAAGAAATAAGCAAGGTAAGCTATAGCAAACAAGAAGAAAATTGTGCCATATACACAAAGTAATCTTGGTTTATGTTAAACTACATAAAGGAGAGGTGAAATGCTAAAACCTTATTGTAGTTATCTCTGAATTTCAAATACATGCACTTTACTAAAAATCTTATGTGAAATAATATCTAACAACATTTCCAAATGGTTATATTTTTAAATGATAAATGATCAAAGTCATTGAGAATATGAGAATCCTTCTCAATAAAGAAGTTGGGTCTTTGGATACTAAAGCCCTCAGAAGAGGAGTAACTTTGAATCCATTTATGCAAACATCTCATTCCACAGAAGAAAAGCTGGGGTTCCAATGGTATTTGTGGTGATAGTAATGTGAAGAGTCATAATTATTTGCTAATTTTATTTTCCATTGCTTAGGAAATCCTTATAAGTTATCCAGGAGATAGGACTATCTATTAATTGAGGAAATTGTTAGGAGACGTTCTAAGTATCAAGCCAAAGTCAACTCACTTCATATCCTGTGAATTTAATCATGGCATCCATGGCTTTATTAAAATCTCCAAGTTGGTTGGTAGCAACATAGGTCAGACTTCCTGGGAGCACACCTGCTAAAGAGCTATTACTTAATTCCCATTCCTTAGGAAGACACAGTTTCAATGTCTTTGCACTTACAGGTGCTGGGAGACATGTAATAGTGTAAGTATTTGTTTTACATCTTGCCTAAGTGCTAGATAAGTTGGTTCTGAATTCAAGAGTATATTGGTTTAAATTATCATACTGACATTTACTACAAGGTTTTGGAGAAATTTCTCTCTGTGACTCTCAGTCCCTTTATCTATGAATAAGCATGAAGATGTCTACACCATAAGGTGGTTGTGGGGGTGGAGATGACACACCAAATCTTTACTCGATAACATTGTTAAGTGACTTCTATTACCTTTTGGTTCAAGACAGCAGTTGGGCTGATTTGTGTTGCTGTTACCAGTGACTCAACATTAATCTCTGGAAAAGAGGTTCCTAGAACCTGCCATGTCATGCAAACAGTCATTCCTAACAAGTCCTGGGTAAGGATTGAGAAACTTTCTTTTAGATATAAGTGTTATTTTCCAGATCCCTTCTCTGACTCCACTATGTCACAGAGAGAAGAGAGAACTCCTGACTTCCTCTTCAGGACAGAAGAGTGTGACAATGTTACTTCACCCTACTCACCAATCTGGGTGTATCCAACCCCTGAACAAAAGAGATGGTGGACCAATGGGAATGCCTGAGAGGAGGCTTTTGCCTACACAGGATTTTCAGAGACCTTCAGCTAGCTCTCCTGCTTCCCCACAGCAGGAAAAAAAAAATCACTCCAATTCAATCTGATAGGAATAACTGCATGTCCAAGAAGTATCTCAAAAGCTGCTTTATATTTTCTCTACTTAAGAGTTGTATTAGCTACAGCAACAAATTAAAACTTGTTGTGCCTCAGTTTCTCCATCTATATATTGTAAATAGTATTAATAACTATTTTTTGAGATGTTTTGAGGATAAAATAAATGAATAAAGGTTGAAGTGATTAGGGTAAGGTGCAGTAGCTAAGTACACTTGTGGCTCTTCCGAGCACTCGAATTTGATTCCCAACACCCAATTGCAGTGGCTCAAAAACATCTGTAATTTCAACACCAGTTCCATAAACACCCCCAACTAATGTTCCCAACCAGGGACCTAGTATTCATGTATGTGAGCCTATCGGGGACATTTCTCACTTAAACCACCACAATACTGGCCATAGGAGAGGAAGAAAGACCTTTACTCTGGAGCTCTGGAATGAATAAATTTTCCTAAATGAACTGATGAACACAGGAGACTCGTGGAATAATCAACTATTTTTTACTCAGTAAGCAGGCAGACTTCTAGGACAAAAAGGGGAGAAGTTAAAACATACCACTCACAAATCACTATTTAATAAAGGTATTAACTATTTAACTCAATAGTTGACAGATGACTCAATGGTGCAAATATCTGCCAGAAAACCTTTGTATCAGAAAGGTTCCACAATTTCCCAAAGCAGCCCTATCAACTAGGGACCAAGTATCCAAACCATGACCCTGTTGGGAACATTTATCATGAAAAGTAAAACAGTAAAGGAGAGTCTTTCTCTCAGGTTCTCTATTATTTGGCATCTACCAGTTCTAGGATAGGGATAGTCTATGTTAGTTTTGAGGGGTGTTCCCACAATGGATCACAGTGTGGAGAAAGCAATTAGAGAGTGGTGACTTGGCACTGGTTAAGGAAACAGGGAACACGTTACCTTGCCTCCTGATCTTAGTGCTTGAAGATCCCACCCTGTAGTAAAGCAGTAAACCATCCTGTTGTAGGGAGGAGGATGGGGAATGGAACAATCCCCTGGACAGCTTTCAATCATGCCCAGCTGCAAGTCACAAGTGGCGAAAAGCAGCTCCAGAAACCACACTCCCTGCTGGCTTGGCTCAGTCCTTGGCCTCTGCAATAATCCACAGCTGGTGGACTCGCTACTGTTCACAGAGGTCATCCAATGTTTCTTTCTAGAACATGCAATCAGACTACATGTTAGGCTGTATATTTTGGTGAATCCTAGAAGTGTTAGAATGCATTTATTTTCTTTAGTTATATAGCTTCCATTTGGATTTTGTTTTTGTCTTTCTTCATTGGTTTTTACATCAAGAAGTTATTTTCAAATAATTTTTTTGTCTATCTCCAAATACAGTGTTGTTTGTTGGCAACATAGCATTTTGTTATTTGTAAAGAGTAGTCCTTGAGAAATGCTGGTTTTCTGGTATTTGTTGAGACACTTTGGTCTATATTTTAAATTATTTTTTGAAAAATCATTTGTCAGGTGCAAAAGTGAGTGCTAGATCCAAATTCATGAGGGATCTTTGCCTGTGCTGGGCCTGCTTCAAGAGTCTGAACTAGAAAGCATTCTCAGTTTGAGCAGGGCAGTCTCATACGAACCTGTTCAGTTTGCTCACTCCCACACTTTCAGTATGTGTTTCTTCACTTCACTTCACTCTGTAGGTTATGACATTTCAAAAGCATGTTAATTGGTTTATTATGTGCACAGCCTTGGGGCATTTCATTTGCATGTTTGTTTCTATGCATTTTATTTTATTAGTATTCAAATCTTCATGTGGTAAATTAGATGAAATTTTGGCCATGAGCATTTTTTGCTTTCTCCCCCTACTCTCGAGTGGGTCAGATTATAAAGAGGAAACACAAATTTGATATCTTTTTTTGAAAAGTAAAGCATTAGGGAAGGGTCACTCAGCTAGTTTCTGGGGGCTGTATATAAAGCAGTAATGACACTCAATGCTGAAGCCCCATATGGATTTTGAGCTCACTTCTATAAATGTCCCGTTGTACTTTTGATGTCTTCTGGAGAGTCGAATTGAAAGTCAGTTTAAGGTACAGATGGAGAAGTCATATTAATAGCCTCTCAGAGAACAGCCCAGGCATTTCCAAGGTTTGAATCTGTCTGAATGACCCAGATACAAAATTTTAGGGAAAATTAGGTTGAAGGACAGAAGTGTGGAATTTAGGATAAATTTAAGAAAATTAGGATAGAAGTGTGTGTTTTGGGCAATAGCTAAAGCAGCAAAGTTCTGGCTTTTGTTCTCTGAAACAAACACTCAAAAAAAATGACTGTGTCTATGGGGCACAGGACATAAGAAAAGAAAAAGAATGGGGTAGGAAGGGAAGAAGAGAGAGGGAAATAAGGAAGGAGAGAGGGAAAGGAGATAAGGCCAAGTGAGGTAGGATGAGAGAATTTGTGGTGGGGGGGGTCGAATACAATCACAATTCAACATACCCAAGTATTACACTGTCAAAAATTTTTAATTAAGTTAACATAGAGAAAAGCAAATTTGATAAGTGACATTAAGCATCAAGATATAAAACAAAAAGTAGAGATTTGCTGAAAGGGAGTAATTTGTTTCAAATAAGTTGGTGAGGGAAGTCCTTTGTATACATATGACACTTGAACTGGGGTCTGGTTAAAATTAGAAACACATTGCATGGTGAGAAACTTTATACAGTGGAATGTGACTACAGATGTGCTTTGCTCCACATGCACTGCCAGCCAATGGAAGGTTTGCCTGTGCCAATCAACCTCAGGGAAGAGGAGCAGCAGTCAAATGTCACCATGCTCTGTTGCCCTGATGTGCACTGGATGCCCTCCTTGCTCCTCCACTTGTCTCACACTGCTGGCATCTTCTTCATCTTCATCTTCTTCCCTCTGCATTTGCACCGAGACAGATTCACTCCTAGGAACTACATGTAACATTTTAAGTCTTAAGAAGGCTTGTCCAGCCTGCTTGTAATTACCACTTTCTAGAGTAGTTTTAACTTATGTGGAAGCTAAAATTATTTTTCAATATACTTTAATTTTGAAGCCTCCTTTCTCATTCAAGAAATTTGAGATTAGTACACAATAGCAAAATCTCATAAACTATTGTATAAAGGAACTGGAGTGCTGTCTAAAACTAGGGACACTAAAGATCTTATCCCAATTAGAAAGTGTGAGGCAATCTCTTCTTTGTCTCTGTAGTTCAAAGAGCATCTTTCATAGCACCTGGTACCTTTGATGCTCCATAAATCTTGTTGTTGAATTTAGCAACAATCTTGTGATTGTTAGCAAAAAAAGGATCAGAAGAATTTATCATAGGAATCACAGAAACAATATAGATCAGTGGTAGTCCTGAGTGTAATCTGCCCTCACCTCACTTTGTGTTAGCATTGTACTCATTGTGTAAATAACAAGGGTAACCTCAGGTTCAGTCTTCAGGACTCAGCTACCAAAGTGTTCAGATTACAGCCATGGTCTCTAAGCATTTGCCTTGCTTGGGCAAGAACTTGAGTTCTTAGAACCCAAAAGCTAACTAACCAGATAAATAATAAATATAAATAAATAAATAAACAAACTTACATCAGTAATGCAAAATAAACCAAGTACTAAAAATTGCTATATATATCATTGTGTTTATGAGCAACAATGGCATATTATACACTTAAATCCATCAAGTGGAAATTTTTTACATTATATGTTCTTTCTATAATAAAGAAATAAAAAAGAATGCCAATATTTGTATCATCTTAATGCCCAATTCAAATTTGTTGTCTATAATTTAAGAATTCTTAAAACTCATAGTAAATCTCTAAAATCTCAAGGTATAATTTATATGCACCACTCTTTCAGCATGCAGTTTCATGATACTGATTCATAATTCAGTTAATCATTACATGTCTACTATGGACAGTTAATATGCAATAGGCTGAGAGTAAGAAGAAAATTAAGAAGAGGCAGGCACTTTGTTAGAATGAGTGAATATGATTAACTATGTGCTGTGGGAAGAACTGATTATGAAAATTTCGAGCTTAAGTCAAAGGCCTAGCTTGACCTTTGTTTTATTTGGCAGTGTGGAGGAATTTTTCCTCTTTATTGACTCTCCTTTATGCAGACTAGATCCTGGTTAGAGTCCACTCAGTGTCATTTCCCAGTGGCGTCTCCATGGTCTCCCTGTACAAGAGGGTAAGTGACTTTCCACAGTTACAGACCATTTAGAGATGCCTCACAGTTCCCTGGGACTTAGTTGACCCAGTGGAGAAGGAAGAAAGTATTTTACATTTTAATTTCCCTGCCCACATTGCTGCAGGCCTCCAAATATGGTTTTTGAACATACACAGGCTCGATGGCACCAGTGTATTATTCAAACTAATCTGTAATTTTTAGGTGAAGCTTGAGCAGAAATGATGAAGCACTTTAAAAATAAACTTGATTTAAACACACCTAAGTCTATAATGGCTAGAGTCTGTGGTTCCATCCTATAGTATTTAGGAAGATCTGATTTATCCCACATGTGAAGGAAAGGCTAGACATAGGGATTTTCAGAGAACTTTTGTTATGGGGAACCCATTAGACGTGACTACTCAGATACAGTCTATAGCCAACTGGAAATCTCTTTTCAAGTCATCTAGGACTACACTAAGATATTCAGGGACCCAAGTGCAACTCCAAGCATTTAGATCAAGGTGTTTTTAAAAGGAAAAAAAAAACATATCCTGTTTTCTCACTCAGCAGTTGCAAAGGAGGGTTTGCACTAGCAAGCAGTTTAACAGAATCTAGGATAACTTAGCTGGAGCATCTTGACCTCAGGTTCCTAGAATAGCAATGGATAATTTTCCATGGGTTTCTCCATCAACAAGATTAAATTTTAGTTAAACCTCAAATGGCCTTAGCAATATTACAGGGTGGAGAAATCTCTGCACTGTCTTGCACTATCACACTTTCCCTCTCTCTTACAGAACAACTCTTATTGAAGGGTGGTACTAAAAAGTCCCCTAGGGGCACTTTTCATTATTTAGGATATTTAGGCCATGGATGGGTTGTGAAAAGGCTAAGGCTCTCTTCCTAAGCACTTGAGAGTTTAACTTGCTCCAGGGGGTAGGGTAAGCCAGTGAGGAACTTGAAGGAAATTTGGAGGATTTTTCTCCCAATCTGTAAAGTAAAAACAAAGTTAGGAGAGACTTACAGAGGTTCACCTAATCGCCTTAAGTCTCTCATCCTGACATCTAGAGAGGGTGACTCCTAGCAAATCAAAGATATGGTTGGCACAACCCAGATACCTCAGGACTGGTTCCCATTATGGAACTGAACTGTGCTTACCCAGATGGTAGTTCCTATCCCTGCCAGTTTTTAAATATACCCATGCTTCATTCTTAAGAGACACATGCAATTTCCCTCCAAGCATCCTCTGTAGGACAGACTGAGGTGGAGAGGATCCTAGTTGAATAGTAAGCTCCTCCTTAGGAGTGATAATGTTGAATGAATGGAATCTGAACTATGGATGAGATCCCAAGAGGTTATCCACTCCCAAGTGGTCTACCCTAAACTATATACATATGAGCAATACTAAATATATATACACACCTGAACTGAATCTGTACATTTTCCTATGGTTAATTCCACAAAATTGTACTTATATAGCATTTACATTGTGTTAGGTATTACACATAAATAAAAGGCTGTATGTGAGCATATATAACAATAATGATTGAAAATGAGGTGCTGAATTTGAGCAGGAGTTCTGAGAAACACAATTAAAGGGGAAAATGGAGAAGTGAAACTTGTGCAAAATCAATTCCTATCTGAAAGTCAAAACAATGAAAGAAAATCAATTTTAAAAATACATTGGTGGTACAGTTTGAGATGTGAGATCTTTAGGCGAGTGTAGAAGCTGTGAGTTCTAAATTTTCTACCTGGAATCTTTGGCAGAAAGTCTGTCATCTACATGCATAGATTGATTTTTGAAGTCACCACTGAGAATATCATATATAGCACATTTCCATTGTACTTTTATGTCCTCTGTCTTCATCAGCTACACACTTTACAAAAAGCCATCTGCAGGCATACTAATATCCCCCAGCTTAAATATCCACCCACCGATGGGCAAATGTAAAATAATATAATGGTCTTCCAAGCATGACCTGAGAGACCCCAGATTCCTGAAAATCTGCACCTACACCTCAGAAAGGATACAGCTGAGGTGCACTCGCTTAGGGTTTTTAGATGCCTCTTTCCACAAACATTTTGCTTGTATCTGTGCAATACTCAGGAAGATAAAATTTCATGTTTTAGAAAAAAAAAGAAAGAACGAAATAGAGGAAGGAATTCTATACCTCAGATCAAAGGATTCTCAGTTAGGTTTCAGAGAGAGGGAGAGGAGAAATTTAACCATCATCTAATTTTAGCGTAAAACAGTAGTTGACCTGTCTGTCAGCAGGATAGGATAAAAAAAGATAGGATAGGAGATGCAGGCATCCAATGGTCTATTTGTCTCTAGGTAGAGAGTAGTTTTTAAAATTTCCTTAGATGTATGACTTCTTCAGAGACCTGGATCAGGTTTCACTCTGACCAAAGTGAGGTAGCATCTCTAAGCTTTAGTTCATAGTGCAACTTAGTACCTCCTTACATATTTCTAGTCACCAAAGGACTATTCCCTAGGGTACACAAATATTAGGGTTAAGAGGTCTGAGTGGACTTCCCTGGTTAGTTCCAGGATAGAGGAAGGGTGTCCATAGCTTAGTAGACAGTACAAAAGTTCCTATTATCTTAGAGTTTAGACTGATTCTTTTTTAAAATCTCAGTACAAATTTTATTCTTTTTTACAACATAATATTTTTAGTGATTACTTGAGAACTTCATATTCTACACCCTGATTACATTTAGTTTTCAGTCCACCCCATCCACCCTTGTGACCACTCCCCAAAAAAGCTAGAAAAGAAGAAGAGGAGGAGGAAGCAGAAGTGGAAACCAAGACCATTTTGTGTTGTACATATACTTACTGCATGATCAAACTCCTAGTGGCCAGCCCCTTAAAGAAAACTAAATCTTTTCCCACCTATAACCCTGCCAAAAGCCATCAATTGTGGAGGGCTACACTTTAGCATCCTTGCCGCAATTTTAAAGAGTTTTCTTTGATGAATTCATGTCTGGGCTGTTGCTTTTTTTTTTTGGAAGGAGAGGTGAAGGTAGGGGCTATCATCTAGGCCTCTATGTCCTGTTTTCCAAATTTGAGTCTGCAATCATCAATACCACTGTAAAAGTATCTTTGTTGCCCCTTACCATAAGTAGGAGCACAGATCACAGAATTCCATATGGTCTCCAGAATCATGTACCAGGGACCTCAGCATGGTCTCCATGGGGCAGTACTGACCATGGACATCAGGACAGTCATCCGCTGTGGCATGAGCCATAGACATCATCAGAGCCCTTGGCAGCAGTACAGAGCAAGGATATCAACATGGCTTCTGGAGCAACATAATCCAGAGACACCAATATGGTCCCCAGCAGGAGTTTAGTCCATAGACATCAACATGGCTTCAGGCAGTAGCACAGACTACAGACACCATATGGTCCTTGTGAATGACATGAACCAAGGGTATCAACACAGAGCAAGGATATCAAGACAGACCCCAGCTGCAATAGGACCATAGACCTAAACATGGCTTTTGGTGGTCATATGGACCACAGACATCAGCATGGCCTCAGGTGGCTGCACAGGTTGGCCTTATTTCTTACCTCGATGAATTTATAGGCCCCAAAAGAAATCTCAATATGAGATGTAGATATGTTTTAATCCAGAAACATGGCCACTCTGGCTAAAGGATCACATCCAAAGACCTAGGTCTGTGTGAACCAACTAGAATACACATCTTTAATCCTTATGGCTTGAATACAGACATGCCTTTAGTATACACCTTTAATCTCAAATAATGGCATCTAATTTAGGGACAGACAAAGTGATGATGAATCAGAGAAATATGTGACAGAATGAGTCAGAGATAGGATATCCCCCAACTCTCACAAGAGAGAGGCTACTGAAGAGCAGTGCAGAGAGAGAGATAGAGAGAGAGACAGAGAGAGACACAGAGAGAGACAGTACAGTACAGAGAGAGTTCATAGAGACATTACAGTTTGGTGCAGTTCAGTTGTGTGCAGTTGAATTTGTTGAGTTCAATTCATAGAGTTCAGAGGCATTTTTTTTCCAAGCAGAGTGCTTCAGTGAAAAGCAGAGAGAAGCCAGCTTGAATCAGTCAGTTTGGAGAGGAAATTTGAACCAGAGCAACTGAGATGAACCAGCCAGCCAGAGTTCAGAAAGAACTAGAAAGGGTGAGCTTATCAGCAGTAAGTCTCAGAGGCTGAAAACATTCTAGGTCTAGGTTAACAGACAGAAGCTCTAAGCTGAAGCCTTCAAGGTCTGGGCTTGCAGAAGATTAGATTGTATGGAGGCTAGAAACTTCCAGGCGTAGGCCTAGGGATAGTTACATAGAAATTCTCTGGGTTCAGTCCAAGCCATGTATTCCTAAAGCTTGGGTATGACTCTTCTCTCATCCCATCATCTGAGGAAATAAATACAACATTTACAGTTTGGTCCCAAAATGATACTACAGATTCTTCTTCAGAAGAAATACTGGACATGCCCGTAAATGATATAGAATAGGGATCTTGTTCTGGTTCATTTGTTCTGCCAGCCAAAGAATTAAAAGGCAGGAAAAATCAAGTTCAATAGTTAGGAGAAGAGAAATGTCAAGCAAGGAGGACAGAATCAGGAGCTGAAGGAGGGTATGTATTGGAGGTGAGGAAACATAAACATACAACAGACACTTAGAACAAGACCCTTTGCAAAGACTCAGGAAGCTGAAAAATCCCCTCATTGTATTTTATGAGAAGAAAGTCAGTATGTAAAACACGTGAAACAGATAGAATTGGAATGTTTAGAAATAGCAGTTCTAGCTCAAGTTAAACAACTAGAACTAGAGTAATAAATAATAGAAGGTTATAGAAAACAACAATACAAAAACCCTCAAGTGAGAGAATTTTACACTATCTTGAAAGATATTAAATATGCTCTATGTAACTGAAGATACATAGCACATTTCTAAGTTGGAAGACTCAAAGTCATAAAAACAGATGGCAGATTTGATACTCATTTTATTATTTTTGTTATTGTGAATGTGAAATTATTATATTATTATTTTATTTTAAACTGGTCAAATATTATTTAAACAAAGAGACATGAAGTAATTTTCTGAGCCTGCACTTACATATGCACCAAAATTTAATATCTGTTGCATATTTTTATTTTATTTATTCCTTTATATTTGGTTGAAAATCATTGGTGTCACCTTGTTCAAAGTAGCAAACTGAGGCTCAACATAGTTAAGAGCCTCCTCTAGGCCCTGTTACCAACGTGGTCTTCTCTCCTTGCCCATCATTTACTACTAACTTGGCAGAATCATCACAATTCCCAGGCCAACCTGACACACTCAGTACAATGTACTTGGAAACACAACTGTAAGCATTGCTTTAGTTGGCATTGTAAGGCATTGCTGACAATTGTAATCTACATAAAGGGTGGTTTAATTCCATGTGGTGGCTCTTTTAAAAATATTTGGTGGTTTTTGGAAAATGGGATTTTAGTATTTGTGTCTTGCTGCATTCAAGAGCTGCCTGCTGGGCATTCATCCTGTCTGGGCAAGGATCTCATTAAAGCCACTCTGGACACTCATTAGATGAGTTCTGAAGTCCATCTCTGAAATACCAGAGTGAATGAGCTGCAGCTGGTGCCTCTGGTCACATGCCCACTGATCAGAAGTGACTTGCCAACACTCCTCACCTGCTCCTATGAGACGCCTTCAAGATGCCATCTTCCCCTCCAAACAGAGAGTGTAGGCACTAAAATATTTTTGCTTAATTATTATTTATTCATTTTTTCCTTGCATCAATGTATTCAGGAAATATTTATAGTGAATTTATTTATGCCATGTGGTGTGTATCAAGCCTACAAAATAGGCTTGATAAAAAACAAAGTGGTCTCGGATCCCAAGAGCTTATGTGATCAGAGCAATAGTCACTAAACAATTATCGGTACTATACTTTTGTTGCTGCAAATTGGGGAGTAGGTGAAAAAAAGCGACAAGGAAGTGGAGTTCTTAAATAAGATACCCTAGGGAGTCACTCTAAGAAGGAGACAGGAAGAATCAAGCCTAAGGTAGGAGTTTAATATTAACTGCAAAACTAAATATTTCTTTATCATATTTTCATTATGTTTTGTGGGTGTGTTCATGCTTGTGTGCACATGTGCACACAGATGCAAGAGGAGGGTATATGATACCCTGGAACTGGCATTATAGGCAATTGTGAACTACTTGACATGGGTGCTAGAAACTCAGGTCATCTGGAAGAGCAGCAAGTGCTCTTAACACTCACCTATCCCTCCAGTCACTGTAATATTTTAATTAATTTAAAATTAATATTTTAATTTAATTTACTCAACTGAATTTTAGCATAAAATAAGGTTTTCAAGTGACATGAGTTTACTGCCCTGTGTTAAGAAGCAGACATCAGGTAAGATCCAAGATGGTGGCGGCCGGCGCGGACATATTTTGATTTCGGGGTCAACATTCACAAGGCATCAAGTGTTGCAGGACGCTGTACAAAGGGCACGACCGACCCCTTCTAAATCTCACCCAGCTACACAGGGACCACGGAAGATGCCTGGGCAGGACGCCCCTTCCAACTCTCAGACACGCTAGGAAGCCTCTGGACCCGGGAATCGGGATAACCCATCCCCCAAAAGGAGAGATCCCGGTAAGTTACAACCTAATACCCAGCAGGCAGATTCAGAAACCACGCAGAGATAATCTCCACCCTGCTGGGCACTCCCAGGTCTCACACAGACGATCCAATTATCTGGCAAAAGGTTGCGACCCTTGGAAGTGAGCAGAGATCCGCTGCTAAGTGCCTTCAGACCACAGATCGCAGTCTGTGACGTCACTGGCCAGTCTCCAAGCTGCGGGAGTGGCAAGGCTACTGGAGCTGAACTGCAGATTTACTCACTACAGGAAACAACCCCGGACAAATGGCCAGATATTTGAAACTGTCTTATATTGGACTTATGTTCTAGTACGGGCCCTTCCGGTGGGGATTCAGAGCTTACTTGTACACAGCTCTGCCACCTGAATTAATTAGATCTTCACCTGGGAGACGGGACTGAATGACTCACCTTATAGGGGTGGAGTAAGGCAACTCTACTCCTACACCAGAGTGCCCCCTTTGGACCCAAGTCCAGAAGACAGCAAAAAAAATTCCACATGGCCAGAGGCCCCAGACCAAAAAAAAAAAAAAAAAAAAAAAACAGAGCGAAATGTCTCCAACAAAAGAAAGCAACGCTATTCCATCCAGCCCGAACCACCTCACCACAACTGAAACACATGGAAACAATGACAATTCTACATTATGGAAAGTGATAAAGTCCCTTCAAGAAGAACTTAAAACTATGAAGGAATTCAAAGAAGCCACAATTTTACAAGTCAAAACAAAGAATAACATCATTAAAGAGCTCCAAGCCAAGGTGACCCAGCTTGAACAGGAAAAGGATAAAGCCATGAATGATCTCCAGACAAAAACAAGCAAACAGGAGAAGGAAATGTACAAAACGAACACTACCATTCAAGACATGAAAATAGAAATGGAAACAATAAAGAAAACACAGTCAGAGTTAAAAGAGGAAATGGAGAATCAAGAGAAGAGAACAGGAACTACGGATGTGAGTATGAAAAATAGGATGCAAGAGATGAAAGACAGGATCTCAGGCATGGAAGATTCGATGGAAGAAATCAGTACAACATCCAAAGAAAATGAGAAAGCTAAAAAATCTCTCACCCACAACATCCAAGAAATCAAGGACTCAATGAAAAGATGGAACCTAAGAATTATAGGAATAGAGGAAAGAGAAGACTCCCGACTCCATGGTCCAGGAAATATCTTCAACAAAATCATAGAAGAAAACTTCCCAAACCTAAAGAAAGAGATGCCAGTAAAAATCCAAGAGGCTTACAGAACACCAAACAAATTAGATCAGAAAAGAAACTCCTCTCGCCACATAATAATAGAAACTCCAAATGTAGAGAACAAAGAAAGGATATTAAAAGCTGTAAGAGAAAAAGACCAAGTCACATACAATGGCAGACCCATCAGAATCACACCTGACTTCTTCTCAGAAACTTTAAAAGCTAGAAGGGCCTGGACGGATGTCCTACAAGCCCTGAGAGAACATAGGCGCCCAGCCAGACTACTATACCCAGCAAAACTCTCTATCAACATAGAAGGAGAAAACAAGATATTCCATGACAAAATCAAATTCAAACAATATCTCCTCACAAACCCAGCCCTACAGACGATCCTAGAAGGAAAATTCCAACACAGAGAAGATAACTACACCCAAGAAAACAGAGGAAATAGAAACCTCCAAAACAACTAAACAAAAGAGAAACACAAGACAGCCAGCTATACCAAAATAGTGGGACATAACAACCCCTGGTCACTAATATCCATCAACATCAATGGATTCAACTTGCCAATAAAAAGACACAGACTTACAGAGTGGATCCGTAAACAAGACCCATCTTTTTGCTGTATACAAGAACCACACCTCACTATTGAAGATAAACACTACCTCAGAGTAAAGGGCTGGGAAAAGCTTTTCCAAGCAAATGGACCCAGGAAACAAGCTGGAGTAGCCACCCTAATATCAAACAAAATAGACTTCCGATTGAAGTTAATAAAAAAAGACAGAGAAGGGCATTACACACTCATTAAAGGAAATATCCACCAAGAGGTCATCTCAATATTGAACATCTATGTCCCAAATACAAAGGCACCTACATTTATAAAAGAAACACTTCTAAAATTAAATCGCACATTGATCCAAACACTTTAATAGTGGGAGACTTCAGCACCCCACTCACAACTATGGACCGATCATCAAGACAGAAGCCAAACAGAGAAATAATGAGTTTAACAGAGATCACGAACCAAATGGACCTAACAGATATCTACAGAACGTTTCACCCAAACACAAAATAAAACACCTTCTTCTCAGCACCTCATGGAACCTTCTCCAAATTCGACCATACAGTTGGCCACAAAGATAGCCTCAACAGATACAAGAAAATTGAAATAACCCCTTGTATCTTATCAGACCACCATGGAATAAAGCTGGACTTCAATAGCAAAAGAATCAACAGAAAGTCTACACTCACATGGAAATTGAACAACTCTTTACTAGAGGACCACTGGGTCAGGGAAGAAATAAAGAAGGAAATCAAAGACTTCTTAAAATCCAACGAAAATGAAGACACAACATACCCAAACCTATGGGACACAATGAAAGCTGTGCTACGAGGAAAGTTCATAGCACTAAGTGCCTTCAAAAAGAGAATTGTGACAGCTCATATTAGCGAATTAACAGCTAAACTGGGTGAATTGGAAAAAAAAGAAGCAAACACTCCCAAGAGGAGCAGAAGGCAGGAGATCATCAAACTTAGGGCTGAAATCAACAACTTAGAAACAAAAAGAACTATACAAAGAATCAATGAAACCAAGAGTTGGTTCTTCGAGAATATCAACTAAATACACAGACCCTTAGCCAAATTAACTAAAAGACAGAGGGAGAAAACACAAATCAACAAAATCAGAAATGAAAAGGGAGAAATAACAACAGACATTGAGGAAATCCAGAGAATATTTGGATCCTACTTTAAAAATCTATACTCCACCAAATTTGAAAACTTAAGTGAAATGGACAATTTTCTTGATAGATTCCACCTACCGAAGCTAAATCTAGATCAGATAAACAGATTAAACATCCCTATAACCCTTAAGGAAATAGAAACAGTCATTAAAAACCTCCCAACCAAAAAAGCTTAGGGCCAGATGGCTTTAGCACGGAATTCTACCGGACCTTCAAAGAGGAGCTAACACCAATACTTTTCAAACTCTTTCACAAAATAGAATCTGAAAGAACATTGCCATACTCATTCTACGAGGCCACAATCACCCTGATTCCTAAACCACACAAAGACCCAACAAAGAAAGAGAACTTCAGACCAATCTCCCTCATGAACATAGATGCAAAAATACTTAATAAAATACTAGCAAACCGAATTCAAGAACACATCAAAAGTATCATACACCATGATCAAGTAGGCTTCATCCAAGGGATGCAGGGATGTTTCAACATACGAAAGTCTATCAACGTCATTCACCATATAAACAAGATGAAAGAAAAAAAACACATGATTATCTCGCTAGATGCAGAAAAAGCATTTGACAAAATCCAACACCCCTTCATGCTAAAAGTTCTGGAGAGAACGGGCATACAAGGACCGTACCTAGAAATAATAAAGGCAATATACAGCAGGCCAGTGGCCAACATCAAAATAAATGGAGAGAAACTTGAAGCATTTCCTCTAAACTCAGGGAAAAGACAAGGATGTCCACTTTCACCATATCTCTTCAATATAGTACTTGAAGTTCTTGCTAGAGCAATAAGACAACTAAAGGACATCAAGGGGATAAACATCGGAAACGAAGAAGTCAAATTATCCCTATTTGCAGATGATATGCTAGTATACATAAGCGACCCCAAAAATTCCACCAGAGAACTCTTGCAGCTGAAAAACACCTTCAGCAAAGTGGCTGGATAAAAAATTAATTCAAAAAAATCAGAAGCCCTTCTTTATACAACAAACAAATGGGCTGAGAAAGAAATAAGGGAAACAACCCCCTTCACAATAGCCACAAACAATATAAAATACCTGGGAGTAACCTTACCAAGCAAGTAAAGGACCTGTACAACAAGAACTTCAAGCCCTTGAAGAAAGAAATGGAAGAGGCCCTTAGAAGATGGAAAGATCTCCCATGCTAATGGATAGGTAGGATCAACATAATAAAAAAGGCCATCCTACCAAAAGCAATATATAGATTCAATGCAATTCCTATCAAACTACCAACACAATTTTTATAGACTTGGAAAGAGCTAGTCTCAATTTCATATGGAACAATAAAAAGCCCAGAATAGCTAAATCAATCCTGTACAATAAAAAAACATCTGGAGGTATTACCATCCCAGATTTCAAGCTGTACTACAGAGCAATAGTTGTAAAAACAGCATGGTATTGGTATACAAACAGACCAGTAGATCAATGGAATCGAATTGAAGATCCAGAAATAGACCCACACACTTATGGCCACATAATTTTTGACAAAGAAGCCAATATGGCACAATGGAAGAAGGAAAGCATCTTCAACAAATGGTGCTGGTCCAACTGGATGTCCACTTGTAAAAGAATGAAGTTAGACCCATACTTATCACCTTGTACAAAACTTAAGTCCGAGTGGATCAAAGACCTTAACATAAGGCCGGTCACACTAAATCTACTAGAAGATAAAGTGGGAGAAACCCTCGAACTAATTGGCAAAAGTGACAACTTCCTGAAAAGAACACCAACAGCTCAGGACTTGAGATCAACAATCAATAAATGGGACCTCATGAAACTGAAAAGCTTCTGTAAGGCAAAGGACACTGTCATTCGAACAAAACGGCATCCAACAGACTGGGAGAATATCTTCACCAACCCTACATCTGACAGAGGGCTAATATCCAAAATCTACAAAGAACTCAAGAAATGAAATGCCAAGAAACCAAATAACCCAATCAAAAAATGGGGGACAGAGCTAAATAGAGAATTCACAAAGGAGGAATCCCTAATGGACGAGAGACACCTGAAGAAATGCTCAACATCCTTAATCATCAGAGCAATGCAACTCAAGACCACTCTGAGATTCCATCTCACACCTGTCAGAATGGCTAAGATCAAAAACTCAAATGACAGCACATGCTGGCGAGGGTGTGGAGAAAGGGGTACCCTACTCAATTGCTGGTGAGAATGCAGGCTTGTGCAACCACTATGGAGGTCAGTCTGGCGATATCTTAGAAAACTTGGAATAGCTCTGCCTCAGGACCCAGCCATACCACTTCTGGGTATACACCCAAATGCCTCTTCACGGAATCATAAGGAAGTTTCCTCATCTATGTTTATAGCAGCCTTATTTGTAATAGCTAGAAACTAGAAACAACCCAGATGTCCCTCAACCGAAGAATGGGTTAAAAAAACTGTGGTACATCTATACAATGGAATATTATTCAGCTATCAGGAAAAATGAAATTATGCAATTTGCAGCCAAATTGATGGAACTAGAAAAGCTCATCCTGAGTGAACTAACCCAGACTCAGAAGGACACATATGACATCTATTCACTTATAGTAGGATTTTAGCTATATTGTAGAAAGTATTGATACTACAACTAACACACCAAAGGGAACTTGGACATAGACTTCTTATTTTTAATTTTCATGCTTTATTTATTTTTTATATATTAGTTATATTTTTTCTATTTTTTAGTCTTTTTTTTCTATTGTATGCTTATTTGTTTGTTTGTTTAGTAGTTCTCTCTCCCGGGCAACGAGACACTTTTCACTGATGGTACTGCTTCGTAGATCCCCAATGAATGAAGAGGCTCTTGGCCCTCATACAACCTCTCAACTGAGATGAGGGACTGTTATATAAGGACACCCCACCCCAGAGAAATGGGATGGAAGGGTTGGGAAGTAAAGAAAAAATATTAAATGTGATGTTTCGGCCTCTTACTACTAATTGTCATAAACTGTTTAGGATAATTAAGAAATGCAAACTAATGGTTATGCAAGCCAGTCATTCTGTTAGGTACTATGACAGCCTATTATAGTTACTTGCTAAGCTAATCAGAAATAAAGCTGCTAAGAGACAAGCAACATTTGCTTACCCTAATATAAGAGATAGATAGGGCCTCTTCAAAAACCTCAACAGATCTGCAGAATATGGCATTCAAAGATGTTTTCGTAACTTTAGATTTTTTTATATCAAGACATATCAACTCCTGACAGTACCCCCTATTCTCCTCCAAGTAGAAGATGAGCATCGAAGAATCTCCAGTGGGAGATGATTGAATTAGTCGCAAGCCTATCTCTTGGTAGGAAAAGCCCCTTGCC
Organism: Lophiomys imhausi; assembly: GCA_907164525.1. Taxonomy (NCBI): domain Eukaryota; kingdom Metazoa; phylum Chordata; class Mammalia; order Rodentia; family Muridae; genus Lophiomys; species Lophiomys imhausi. The sequence goes on from CAJQZJ010004888.1 coordinate 13,558,123, forward strand.
CCAACTGTAGAAAGAATGCTGTCCAAAAAGGACAAAACCTGGAAGCAGGTAAGTCGACAGCCTAGCTCTGCCAAGACAGGGTAGGTAAGTCCTTCATAACCCCTGCTCTACAATCGATGCCTGTCAGAGAAATGGGGCCAAATGACTGAAGAACGATGCTATAATGTATGGAGAGAAAATGGGAACTATCCAGGCAGCCACTGGTATGTCATTTCTTAGTTTGGGAAGCTGCAGGCCCTGTACTTCCTATAAAATCATATATATTTATCCCTCTCAGGTCTCTGAGGTGGTTGAAGAACAGATAGCTAGAGTCTCATAATTAAATTTTGAGTTGTTTAGGAGTCAAGAGAGTGTTATAGATCTAAGAAGATACTTTTAAAATTGTGTTGCAAGTTAGTATGAATGTTGAGTCAGATATAGACCTTTAAACTCATGGAGATGTTTAGATAGTAGAATGTTAAAGTCAGTTACCAAATACATATGGACTGGTCATTGGGAATGTATGCTAAGCCATATAACCCTCATAGCTGTGGCCTAATTACCTCTGTTGTACTGTATTGTATTTATTTTTATAAGAGAAAGAGCCATTTGTTGGACTGAAAGTGGAAACTGTAGGGGAAATAAGATATAACTTAAACTTAAAAGAAAAAAAAAAGGAAGACAATGGGGGGTTGAGGGTGGGAGGGTGGGACTGGAGGGGGAATAGGGAGGGGACTGCGATTGAGATGTAACTTGAAGAAATAAAAAATAAAGGAAAAAAAAGAAGCAGGCATCATAAGTGAATAGTTTTACAATGAATTTCTGTTAACAACAGATTCTTTTTTTTTTTCATCTCAAACCATAGTTGTCTATTTAAAATGTACAACTCGATAAATTTCGACAAGTGTATACACCTGTGAAATAATGGCTACTTTCAAAACCTAACCCAGATATTACACTAAACCTTACATGAGATTCTTAGCCATGAATCCATCCTTCCTTATCCCAAGACAATAGCATGTTTTCTGTGATTCAGAATATTCTTAGGTTTCTCAAGTGTATTAGTGGAACTGTACAATATACGCTCCTTTGTATATTACAATTTGAATCAACATAGTGACTTCAGTATTCACATATGCTGTGTGTATCAATAATTCATTCATTTACATTGTTCAGCAATGGCCTCTTATATGGATTCTCCACATTTTGTTTAGTATTATCTATTGGTTCTTGTCTTGCTTCCTGCTATTAACTAATATATGCAACATTTTACTGAATATTAAATGCACATCTTTACATAAGCATATCTTTTCTTTCTTTTGAACAAATGGAGCAGTGGGATTATTTGGTCAGGACACATTTATTTATGCTAATTTTTATCACTGTCTAAATACCTGAAAAAAAAAAAACCATCGTGATAGATGCAGGCCAATGGTTTCTGGAGATGTAGTTAGGAAAATATACTAATTGCAATCAGTCACATGAAAGGAACATTTTTTAATTGTTATAATGACAAGAAAGTGGGATGGAGAAATAGCAAAGTGACACAGAACTTAAAATAACTCTGTCTTTTCTTGCTGATGAAATGACAAGTCATCATGTGACTTTTAATAAAAGATTTACAACTAAAAAATTTGGTATTAGTTTAATTACTTTACCAAAACTGTGAGGAAAATACCTAGCATTAACAACTTAAAAGGAGGGAAAATGTGTTTTGGCTCACCGTCTCAGAGGGTCTTGTTACTTTGCTTCATGCTCCTAAGTCTATATTGTGGCTCAATATCAGGGTGGTGGGAACATATGACAGAGGCTGTTCACTTTTTGGTGGCCAGGAAGTAAAGCAGTTTCAGTTCCCATCGTGGCCAACAGGAAAACAGAAGAGATGTTACAAAAAAAGTGCCAGGATAATATATGACCTTCATATTATGCGTTCCCTTGGACCAGGCACCAACTTCCAGCATTCTACCATCTTCTAGAGTTTATTCAACATTTTAATCCATAAGTGAGTCAAACCATTCAGTTATTTAGAGCTATAACAATCCAGTGCCACTGGAAGCACCATCCCAGATGCACCAGATGTGTGCCTTAATTCCAGTGGCATTTCTCAATCCAATTGAACTAACAGTCAAGATTTAACCATCACAATATTTATTTCATATATTTGATCCATATGGTCTTAATCTGTATGATATCATCAAGTGATTAGATGTGAAATCTCTACCTTATGATTACCAGGCATAGAATCCAGTAGGCTATAACATTACTGACATAGCAAGATACTTCAATAATCTAGGCAATATCTTAGCATCTTTCAGTAGAGTAGCAACAACAGAAATAATTCTTTTTGAAGTTAGAGTAAGTGCTAATCTATGTTATGAATCTGTTACTGAGTTTTACTTAGCAACTTGCTGTAACATTGTAAGCATCATAATATATTGCATGTATTTACTTACATGCTCACCCTGCCATCTCTATTGAGTCTTCCCTGAAATAGAGAACATGTAGTTTGATCTTGGTAGCCCACAATATTCTGTAGCGTGCAGGACTCTAACATTGACCTGAGAACTGAATCATTAGGCTTTTACTCATTGATTCTTTTCTAGAGCTTGAGGGATACAGAGAACATGCCAGAATTTTTTTTCCTGCAAGAGCTTGCCACACAATTGAAGCAACGTCCTCCTTGACATCCTGCACATATTTAAAATACTGTAGGTGAACCGAGGTCAGTATCTACTAGGTATTAGGACTTGAATGAAATTGAATTGGGCTTAGAGGGTCATTTGGCAGCCATCCCAAGTATATCACAATATGGTCCCTGTCTACTGCACAATAAAGCTATGCTTTCAGAATGCTGTTTTAAGAATTAAAATAATACAAGGAAAGCCCATGGAAGACAGCCAATTTATTCTGAAAATGTGATTCTTGTCTCCATCAGGGAGTTCTTTCCCCTGTGGTTCACCAAGCACCTCTGCTTCTCTGGGAAGGCACTTTGCTTTGATTCAGAGAAGTTCCAAAGCTATGGGGTTCTGTGCCATAATTTTGGTATGTGGGCAGAGGAATCCTAATTCCAGGGCATTTGGGACCTAGACTTTGACAGAATTCTTGTCTAATTCCTCCCTTATTTCCTAATTGCCTCAAGTCAAACAAGATTAAAATCCTAGGATTAACAATTACAAAGATTTTATTATAAAGCCTTGTTACTTGTCAGCATTGTGATTTGTACACTTTCACACAAATTCACTTACTGAACACACACCAGATTTACAAGTAGTCTTTTAAAAAATTCTTTATTGGATTTATTGAAGATAATGAGCTAGGAGATTGTAAGAAGTTACTTTGAGTTGTTCTGTTGTTACACTCAGGAGCATACTGATCAAGGGGAAAGCTGAGGACTGTGTGCAGGTCACAGAAGAATGAGAAAAGCTTTAGTTCTGAAAAACCATACCAAGGGCTCTAAGTCAGAATAAAATAACACTTGAAGCAAAAAAAAAATAATGATATTCCATATCAGAAGCCTAGATTGTTTCTTTAGGGATGACCCAAAAGAGATGTAGTAATGCACCTACTAGAGACTTTTTGAGGTGAAATGACTCACAGTTAAAAGAGACAAGCCCACAGTTAACAACACAGTAAGAGAAGATTTGCATTTTATGGACACACCGTGTTTATAAAAATGAGAATAAACAGCAATGATAATGAAATTCGGTCTTGAAGTACAAGCTATTTGCCAAGCTATGTGGTTTATATTTATCATTTCTCTTTGACCTTACTTCTGATTGTTACGAATTATGAATTCAGAATTGCATTCACTAATTAAGATGAAAAAATAAACAAACAAATAAGCAAAAAATCTATTTATGCCTGATACTAATGCCAGTACTTAGAACACTGATAAAAGGCTAGATAGATAGTTTAGAGGTTAAGAGTGTTTAGGACTCATATAGAGAGCCTGGGTCAGTCCAGCATTCATAACGGTCAGCTTGAAACCATCTGTAACTCCAGTTGTGGTGGATCTCATAACATTTTCTTGCCTCCAAGGCTACTTACTCATATGTGGTACATATAAAGTCAGAAAGCTGTGCACACATATTAGTGCACACACATTAGTACACACACACACACACACACACACACACACACACACACACACACACACCATAAATAAAGAGTAAACAGATCAAAACTTTTATTCCACTAAATAGAAATACAGCCTTTACATTTGACTAGTCCAACTTGGCCAAGACCAAGAGAAAAGACAGTCTCTCTGAAGCCTGCCCGAGTCTGGGGCTGTGATCACAGACAACAGGCAAGGGCGTCTCGGGCCTCAGATTTAGATAAAATGACCAAGTTGCCCCTCATAAGATGGCAATTCACTTTCAGGTAGGAGAGGTGATGTCCCTATTCCCCCCAGCTTAGGCCAGAGAGCTGCCAGATCTATGCAGACTACATAAAAATCTCAGTGCCGAGCTAGGGAAGACCCAGTGCAAATTTTCTTCATGTGGTGACTGAGCACTTTTAGCTCCCAAATACTGCTGTAATGTGAAGCAGATTCACCCACAAATAAAGGTAACCCTGCACCAATATCAGGTGATACAGCTTCCTGAGAAACCTCACAACCTACACTGTGAGCCACAATAATGTCTAACAACTTCCACTATGCCCTGGTGGCCAAAATCTGGCATGGAAAACTGAGAAGAGAATTACAATGCCCACAGTAACAGAAAAGGAAAGAGCCTGGGTTACCATGGCTATTCCTCCATCTCAGAAGTTGCTATTTCAGCACACAATACCATTATGTCTGAGAACTATAAGTTAGAGAAAGGCAGAATAGGGCTAGTCCAAGGCCAACTGGAGAAATGTCCAACCTCATGCCCCTAATTAATACTAGAAACTTTTTCTGAGCCAATTCTTGGAGTGTTCCAAATACATTCAAGCTCATCATTAAATTCATATTATTGACTTGTAAAATCATCATTTGTGGAACATTGGCATCTGTTTCCATGACTGAGCACTTTAGGTTTTTAAGATCTTTCATGAGCTATTTCTTGTAGCCTATGCCATTTTCATCATGACCTTGTTTAAAAAATATATTCTTCTCTCATGCAATACATTCCAAGCACAGTTTCCTCTCCCTCCACTCCTCCTAGTTCCACCCACCTCACTCCTCCCCCAGATCCACTCCGTATCCATTTCTTTTTCAGAAAGTAGTAATCCTCCAAGAGATGACAGCCAGACTGGACAAAACAAGATGCAATAAGACAAAAGGGAGGCCCTTATGTTGAGGCTGAACAATGCAACCCAATGGGAAGAAAAGAATCTCAAGAGCAGACAAAAGAGTCAGAGATGCACCTGCTCCCACTGTTAAGAGTCCCACAAAACACCAAGCTCACACCAATAACAAATACACATAGGACCTCGTACAGACCTATGCATGGTCTGTGCTTGCTGTTTCAGTCTCTGTGATCCTGGGTGAGTTCTGCTTTGTTGATTTAGTGGGACATGTTCTCCAGGTGTCCTCCATCCCTCTTACCCCGACAGTCTTTCTTCTCCTATTCCACAAGGTCCCCCAATATCTGAGGTGAGTGATCCTATGGAGGCCTCCAATTCAGACTCTCCTCTTCCCCTCCCCTTGAATAATATCTGACTGTGCGTCTGTGCACCTGTTCCCATCTGTTGTGGGAGGAAGCCTCTCTGAAGACAACTGGACAAGGCTCTGATCTATGACTGTGTCAGAATACCACCAGGAATCATTTTCTTGATTTATTTACTTTTGGGAGTTGTGTTTTCCTCCACGAACTTTTATTAGGCAGAAACTCTAGTTTACTTGCTTTTAGCTCTTCTTAATGGAGCTTCTATCTCTTAGCAGGTGTTCAGTAGCTATTCGGTGAATTTGAGTTGTTGATAGTACAATGAATAGACTCATAATGGTTATATGATTTAGATGGGCTCACACATCAGTTGGGTTAACAGACATTTGAACTCAGTTCCACAACTCTGTGACCTCTATATTCACTGCCTCTCAGACACCACTAGGCAAAGAGGACTTCTAGAACTCTTGGCCTCATGTTAATTGAAATGTATGCTGCCTTTCTCTGGACCCAAATCAAAGTACCCATCAAGCATCCAGACCAGCCTGAGATGGAGGAGGCTGACCACTCAGGCATGCTAATGATTGCCATATGTTGTGAGGCAGTTGGAAGCAAAAGCATGCAGCAGGAAACCCAGGAAGTCTGGTCGTTTTCAGATGTGCAGTGATGAATGACTCCTACCAAGGAAGTAGCAGAATCATTGAGATGCTGTGATTGCTGGCTTCATCTGTTAGTCACTCAGCACTGCTGTGTGGTGGCCTTCATCCTCTGATGATGTTTGTGTATTTGTTACTTCTAAAGAGCAACTTTATCTCATCATAACAACTTACAAACTCTGCCCAGTAAAAATGATGTATGGCTTAATTATCTAGGTAATGTGATTGCTGCTCTTAAGACCATTGATAATTCAAGTGAGTGTCATCAAAGGTGCAAGAAACTGAAACTTTTATTAATTCTGCTAAGTCAAAATAATATCTTGAGTAGTTTGCAATATAGGTGACAATTTCTGAAGTCTTCAATTTACTACTTGCTTTGAAAAATATTCACATTCTACTATGAAAATATTTCTGAGTTGATGGACTAAAATACAGTTTTATTTCTGTATCTGTAGATCGCCTTATACTAATTCATTTTGTTATCACAGTGCTATCGTGATGACATACTGAAGACCCATGATCATATCCTGATTTCTGGATGCCATTTGCCTTGCAAAATGTAAAGAGAGCCAGGTATAATTATGTTTCATTGTATAAAACAGAAATACCCTAAACAGCACTGGTTAAACAGAAGGGTGAATACATACCATAAATGAAGTCTTTAGGTAGTATGCCAGAGGAGGTGATTGTCACCACAAGCTCCTGGTTCAATCCTGCACCCGCCCCTCACTAGCACTTTCAAAGGGTGCTATGAACATAGATGAGGAAACATCCTTGTGGTTTGGTGAGGAATCATTTGGATATATACCCAGAAGTGGTATGGCTGTGTCTTGAGGTAGAGGTATTCCAAGTTTTCTAAGGTATCACCAGACTCATTGCATAGTGGTTGTACAAGTTTTCACTCCCACCAGCAATGGAGGAGTGTTCCCCTTTCTCCACAACCTCACCAGCATGTGCTGTCATTTAAGTTTTTGATCTTAGCCATTCTGACAACTGTGTTACATCTGAAAATGCTTCTTCATAACTTGGTGTAGTGATCTAATTGCCCACAGTAAGGCTTATTGACTATTTTATATCCTTATTACTTACTTATTATTCCCAAATGTATATGTATTCATGGTAGAAGGTGCATCTGTGTGCAGGTAATTATGCATACATGAGGGTCAGTGGTCAACATCTTTCTTAGTATCTTTCTACCATAGTTTTTGAAGGAGAGTCTGTTTCTTATGCTGGGGTTCACCAACTTGATTGCACTGGCTAGTCAGCAAACCCCAGGCATTTGCCCATGTCTGCCTGTGTAGGGCTAGGATGTCATGGATACTTGAATTTTTTTTTGTTGAGTGAGTGTTAGGGATTAAACTCTGGTCCTCATGCTTGCATGGCAAGCATTTTTCCGACTGAACCATTTCCTCAGCCCCACACTTAACATTTTAAATCTTCATCAGTTATTTGGTTCAAATGTCTCTTGTGATAGCTGTCCTGTGAAATGGGGAACATCTTTCCATATCTTCATCAGCAACTGTAATGATCTACTTTCATCACAGTGTTAGTTATGCAGTGTTCACATTGGCATGATATTTGTGCTTCCCTGGTGGCAATGTATATTTCTCTGGTGGTGTACATACACACCCATGGGCATCATCACTGCAATCAAAGCAATGAAGATATCTACCAGCCTCAAAGGTTTCCTGCTTCTCTTCAGTAATCATCTCCTTCTTATTCTGTCCCCAACCATGACCCCACTCAGTGTGAAGAATCGATCTGAAGAGCTACAGGTAAAGGCTCAGAGACTAAGGTGCTTGCTGTGCTGGTGTGAAGACCCAAGTTCAGTTTCCCAGAACATATGTAAACCTGGATGCAGTTAAAGTGCATCTGCAGTTCCAGTGTCTCTCAGGCAAGGTGGGAGGTGGAGACAGAAGAATCCTCTGAGCCTGTGGGCCAGCTGGCCTGGAAGCAGCAGAATGAGTAAGAGACCTTGTGAACCCTTCCCCACCCAAAGAAAACCTTTACAGAAAGTTTCAATACAGCCTCAAACCTCCTAGATCAACTATGAATTGAAAAACAATCCCTAAATCAATCTCAACTACCCACAGTCACACATCCAAAATTCTATCTAGCCAAAAAGGTCTGATAAAAATTTACTTGGTATCATTCCTCATATACTTAATCTCAATCCCCATTCTACTCTACATCTAATTACCTCAAATGATCTCAATAATAATGAAAATTCCAACAAACAAAGACCACCCAGCCACAACCATCAACCAAGCTACACAACAAAGTAAAAGGAGAGAAACAGAACTCAGAGTTTTCTTCTATATGTCATTATATATTATATATGTCATTATATATTATATATATTATATATGTCATTATATATTATATATTATATGTTATTATAATATATTTATTATTTATAATATATATAATTTATATATATAATATATAATGACATATAATATATATAATATATAATATATATAATATATAATGTATATTATATATTATATATATTATATGTCATTATTTATAATATATTCCTATTATTATAGATGATTTTGTAACTTTTAGAATTTTATGCTAATTGAATCAGTGAGTTATCCTTTTTGTCTGACTTCATTATTATAAGCACTGTGAAATTGATATCAGAGCATAGACTTTGATGTTTCATTTTTACACTGGCATATTATTGTGCTACAGTTTGCTCATCCATCCTCTGTTGATATAATTTTAACCAGGATGTCTTCGTTTTATATAAATATATTTTTATTTTTAATTAAAATATAATTTTATCATTTCCCCTTCCCTGTTCTTCCTTCGGCCATTTCCATGAAACCATCTTATTCCCTCTCAGATTCAGTTTCTTTTTCTTTGCTGTTTTTACATATGTGTAAAATGTATATACATACATATAGAGAGAGATAAATTGGGAACTGTCCAGGAAGCCACTGGTATGTCATTTCTTAGTTTTGGAAGCTGCTGGTCTTGCACTTCCTGTGTGATCAGATGTATTTATCCCTCTCAGGTCTCTGAGGTGGTTGAAGACTAGATAGCTAGACTCTCAGATAAATTTTCAGTTGTTTAAGAATTAAGATGGTGTTCTGGATCTAAGAAGACGCTTTTAAGATGGTGATGCAAGTTAGGATGGAAGCTGAGTTAGATATAGAACTTTAAACTCATGGAGATGGTTGTATAGTAGAATATTAAAGTCAGGTGCCAAATACATATGAACTGGACATTGGGAATGTATGCTAAGCCCTATAATTCTCATAATTGTGGCCTAATTATTTCTCTTGTTTTGTATTGTATTTAGAGAAAGAGCCATTTGTTGGACTGATAGGGGAAGCTTTTAGGGGGGGAAAGATATACCTTAAAAAAAGAAAAGGAAGTAGATGGGGATTAAGGGGGAAGAGGGTGGGAGGGTGGGACTGGAGGGGGTGTAGGGAGGGGATTACGATTGAGATGTAACTTGAAGAAATAAAAAATAAATTAAAAAGTCTAATCCATAATTTCCACCTTTGTCATTATTGTCATTTTTATCTGCATGATAATTACTATTTATACTGTTTTTTCCCTTTCTTTTATTTCAGTCATTGTCATTTGTTGTATCTTTTCTCTCTGGTTGTTTGTTTTGGTTTGGTTTGTTTGTTTGTTTTTGCTGGTGGTGCTTATAATTTAATTAACACACTAGAGACAGAAACCTGCAGATATCAGAGTTCAAGGTCAGACTGACACAAAGAAAGCTTTAAATAGAGAAAAACTTTGATCCAGGGATGATGGAGCATATCTTTATCCCATCATTTGGAAACCACAAGCCTTTGATCCCAATACTTAGCTCCAACACTTATTTAACGAGACTTTTCTACTATGTTTATAAGAAGTGCTATGGTATGAGATCCATTAATGCCTGGAACCTGTAGACTGACTCTTCCATGTGTGGTTAAGAATGGCTGATGCTTACATTGGAATTAAACTTCCCTAGAGTTTTATAGATGATAGCATTCTGTATTATCAGGGGACACATTATAAAATTGACCATTCACAAGGAAGAATGATAGAAGAGGCATCAAGGTTAAACTAGCAATAATTGTGTAGTAAATGACAACAGTTGATGACTGTGATTAAGAGTTATCTGAGGAAGGACACTGAGAAATAACTACCAAGGTAATTATTTATTTAGAAATAATACCAAGGTATTATTTTTTGGCTAGCCAAAAAACTGACACCAGTTATCCAAATTTAAAATTACAGGATTTTATCAATTTTCCAGACTTAACGTAGTTCATGTCTCATTGCCAGATTCTCAGTAAATATTGCTAGTGTCATCAAACCTACATAGAAATATATGTAGAGACATAATAAATAATTTTCTAATTCTTCCCCAGACAAATCAGTCTGGAATCTTTCAGAATATACACTGGGGAGATAAATAGCACAGATTACTTGAAGACAGCTGATTATACATTCTAAAACTGACAGTGTTAGGAAAACTAGAATGTCATTTTAGTCTTCTGGTTATAATGAAACTTAATATTAGCTATGAAGTAAGTTAGATTTGCTCGGATCTTTCTAAGTAATGAATACAATGAGTTCACATATTATATTCTGTATAGACTGTATTTTGCAGCTCGAAGTTAACAATGGGTGATTCTTGCCATGGAATTAAACTCTCTAGATTCTTAAATGACAGAATTCTGTACTAGCAGAGGTAAGTTTATAAAACCCATCAATCAAAAGCAAAGATGATATAAAGAACCAAAACAGAAAAGGAAAAAGAATCAAAGCATATGCATTTTCTCTTACAATATGTACCTGTTTATCTGTCACTGGTGATACTTAGAATATGTAATAGACATGCTAGGAATAGTCAAGAGGAGTCTTTGAAGCTGACCCTAACTCTATGAATCAAAACAGTTAAATCAGAATCAGTATTTAATTCCTGGATGTCTGATAAATAGATTGATGTCACAGACCTCAGATTTAGCTGTGATGGAAAATTTCTGCTACTGTGTTAGCTAAATTTACCAAATGACCAAAATATGACAAAAATACCTAGTAGCAACAATTTTAAGGAATAAAATTATTTGGATCACATACTTTGAGGTATAACAAATCAGTTAAGAATGTGGTGACCAGGATGTGGAGCAAAGGATGCAGGAAGGATCCAGGGCAAGATACAGCTACAGATCTGTGCCTAAAATGATCTATTTCCTCTCACTTTCCACCACCTACACATAAACCCATCATCCTATGAGTTCATCAAGAATTAATCCATTAATCACAGTCCCTGGTATCCAATCACGTCCAAATAGCCCACCTGTAAGCAAAAAGTCCGAACACAAGTGCCTGCATGAAAGCATTTCACACTTAAATCATAACAACTAGATTATTAATTGTACATCAAACTCCATTGTAAATGAGGATCTGAGGCAGAGAGCAGGAGTTAATATTCTTGGTTGTACATTAATCTTTCCCTTGGTGAAAGAGAACTGGAGACACAGGATAGAAATTAGCATCCCCAGAGCAGTCTTCAAACAACAAACATTGGAGGGAGGGGCGGATAAATGTTCCAGATTCTTTTTTAAATATTTATTTATTATTTCAGGTTACATCTTCATCACAGTGCCCTCTTTCCACCCTCCCAGTTCTGCCCTCCCACCCTCTACCCCCATCCCTTCCATCCTACTCCTCCAGAGTGCAGTGTCCCTATGTATCAGTCCCCCACCCCAGTTCAGCAGTCATATGAGAGCCAAGAGCCTCCTCAACACAGGGAGCCTACAAGGCAGCACCACTAGGGCAAAATGTCTCATTGACAGGAAAAAAAATCTATGTTCACATTGGGTATAGTATAGTTATCCTGTACTATATGGCTAAAATATGACCATAAGTGAATAGATGCCATGTGCATCCTTCTGAGTCTGGGTTAGCTCACTTAGGATGAGCTTCTCTAGCTCCATCCATTTGGCTGCAAATTGCATGATTTCGTTGTTTCTGATAGCTGAGTAGTATTCCACTGTGTAGATGTACCACAGTTTTTTAATCCATTCTTCGATTGAGGGACATCTGGGTTGTTTCCAGTTTTTAGCTATTACAAATAAGGCTGCTATGAACAAGGATGAGGAAACTTCCTTGTGATTTGGTGAGGAATCATTTGGATGTATACCCAGAAGTGGTATGGCTGGGTCCCGAGGCAGAGCTATTCCAAGTTTTCTAAGATATCACCAAACTGACCTCCATAGTGGTTGCACAAGCCTGCACTCCCACCAGCAATGGAGGAGGGTTCCCCTTTCTCTACACCCTTGCTAGCATGTGCTGTCATGTGAGCTTCTGATCTTAGCCATTCTGACAGGTGTGAGATGGAATCTCAGAGTCATCTTCAGTTGCATTTCTCTGATGATAAAGGATGTTGAGCATTTCTTCAAGTGTCTCTCAGCCATTAGGTATTCCTCCTTTTTGAATTCTCTGTTTAGCTCTGTTCCCCATTTTTTTGATTGGATTATTTGGTTTCTGGCATTTAATTTCTTGAGTTCTTTGTAAATTTTGTATATTAGGCCTCTGTCAGATGTGGGATCAATGGAATCTAATTGAAGACCCAGAAATGAACCCACACACCTATGTTCACTTAATTTTTGACAAAGAAGCCAAAACTGTACAATGGAAAAAGGAGAGCATCTTCAACAAATGGTGCTGCTCCAACTGGATGTCGACATGTAAAAGAATGAAATTAGACCCATGCTTATCACCTTCTATAAAACTTCAGTCAAAGTGGATCAAAGACCTTAACTTAAGGCCAGACACACTAAATCTATCAGAAGAGAAATTGGGGACAACCCTCAAACTCATCGGCACAGGTGACAACTTCCTGAACAGAACACCAACAGCTCAGGATCTAAGACCAACAATCAATAAATGGGACCTCATGAAGCTGAAAAGCTTCTGTAAGGCAAAAGACACTGTCATTTGAACAAAATGGCAACCTACAAATTGGGAAAATTTCTTCCAGATTCTTCCTCTTCAGTGGTAAAATTCTGAATTACCTCCTCCAGAATTATTCTACCAATTCCAAGAAAGACAAGTCTCCTTAATCCCACAGTGACTCCATAACAGGATTTTTTGGCTTCTCTTACTTCCTACTAACATTTTCTCTAGGACCTTAAGCCCAACAAAATAAAATAAAGTAGACACAATGAAGAGTATCTTCAAATTTTACTAAAATGTTTCATGCACAGGATCAAGACTTCAATCTACAAGTACAAGAAATGTGAAACTCATAAAAAATTACAATCAAATTGCTTTTGATTAGTTATAGGATAGATTTTTTAAAATGTCCAGAAAATATATATTTTATGCAGAATAATAAAGATGGTTGTAGATTTTTTTCCTTGAAAACATTGTTAGTAAGACTATAGAATCACAACTTTACAGTCTTGATAGAAAGATGGTATTATGCCATAAATCTATAAACAATGAAAATATTCTTAAGATACATTCACAATCAGATAATATGTACTTTTAGAAATTTAAAGTCAGTCTTTCAAGCAAAAGTATTTTGAGACACAAATGTAGAAATTTACAACACCATGAAAAGCATTAGGAAACAAAATTTTCTGGATATATAATGAATACCATTTTACAAATATTTAAATCTCTGTAAAAGTTCTTTATTGCTACAACAAAATAACAACATTCAACCAAGGTAAAAGAAAATAGAGTCATTAATGGAAAAAATATACCAATTTCATTTTTAAGCATTACCTAGGTACAATACCTTAAAAAGAGTTAACCTTAATTTTGTATCAATATACAAAGATCAATATCAATGTGGCCAAATATAATCTTAATTTTGCATCAATATACAAAGATAAACACCAATTTAGCCAAAAAATAATCTTAATTTTGTATCAATATACAAAGGTAGAAGGGCATATTCAATAATCTGTCCTTTTTTTCTTTATTTATAAAGAGTTGCCTTGGTTAAAATGTTTCTATGTCTCTTTATTTTATTTTATATTTTACTATTAAAGGGATTTTTCTTTTCTTTTAATTTAAATTTTTTATTTCTTCAAGTCACATCTCAATCACAATCCCCTACCTACTTCTCCCTCCGGTCCCACCCTCCCACCCTCTTCCCCCTCACAACCCTGTCCACTTCCTTGTTTTTAAGTTTAACATGTATATCCCCCCCCCAACAGCTCCCCCTTTCAGTCCAACTAATGGCTCTTTCTGTTATAACAACAAATATAATACAAAACAATAAGAATAATTAGGCCACAATTATAAGGTATAACATACATTCCCAATGTCCAGCCCATATGTACTTGGCAACTGACTTTGACATTCTATTATGCATCCATCTCCATGAGTTTAAAGTTCTATATCCAACTCAACTTCCATCCTAACTTGCACCACCAACTTAAAAACATCTTCCTAGATCCACAACACCTTCTTAATTCCTAAACAACTCAAAATTTAACTATGAGAATATAACTATCTAGTCTTCAACCAAATCAGAGACCTGAGAAGGATAAATATATATGATTATACAGGAAGTGCAGGGGCAGCAGCTTCCAAAACTAAGAAATGACAGACAACTGGCTTCCTGGACAGTTCTCATTTTCTCTCCATACATTAGAGCATTAATCTTCAACCTTTTGGCCCCTTTTCTCTGACAGACATTAACTGCAAAGCAGTAATTGTGAAGGACTTGCCTACTCTGTCTTGGCAGAGCTACGCTCTTGACTTAACTGCTTCCAAGTTTTTTTCCTTTTTGGACAGCAATCTGTCTACAGTTGAAGCAAGGGATTTTTCTTGCCCAGTGACAAGCTTGCCACTAATGCAACCATCTTCAATTGGAGATTCTTCAATGCTCATCATCTACTTAGAGTAGAATAGGGGGTTCTGTCAGGAACTGACATGTCTCAATATCAAAAAAAAAATCAAACATCTTTGAATGCCATATTCTACAGATCTCTTGAGGTTTTTGAAGACCACCTATTTATCTATCCCCATATATTTGGATAAGCAAATGTTGCTTGTTTCTTAGCAACTTGATTTCTGATTAACTTAGAAAACATCTGTGATAGACTACCCTAGTACCTAACAAAATGGCATGCTTGAAAGACTGTTAGTTTGCATTTCTTAATTATCTGCAACAGTTTATGTCAGTTGCTAACAAAAGGCCAAAACTTCACATTTCATTTTTAAGTGTTACATAGGTACAATACCTTAAAAAGTGTTAACTTTGATTTTGTATCAATATACAAGGTTAAATACCAATGTAGCCAAATATAATATTAATTTTGTATCAGCATACAAAGATATAAGAGCATATCCAATAATCTGTCCCCTTTTCTTTATAAGTCTGAAGTTCAGTCTCTGACTACAAACTTCTTAGGACATTTAAATAGCTGCGCACAAAAGGACTGAACATCAAGTGATTCTATTAATATGCTTAATCATTTTTCCATTCTTATTTGGGCCCCCAAAAAGGTTTCCTCCATCCCAAATCAGCAGGAAGTAATTTTAAGAGAGCAATGTCCCATCCCCAGAAGGTGGGGTGGGTGATTCCCCCCTCCTTGGTAATTTTATGGGTTATAGATACTTGTTCTTTAGGGGAAGAGGTTACAAGTTGTTAAATTTCTTATTAAATGGGTTTTGGAGGTCAGACCCAGGGATTTCTCTCTTTTTCTTTTCTGAATCCTTCTTTCTCTCCTATGTAGGGGAGGAAGACTTGACAAAATTGCTCTTTATAGCAATAGAACAGTGACTAAAATAGTGTGATTTGTTAGTAAATCATTGCTTATTCAGCATTATATTACCTTTCTTGGTATAATATTTTGAGATATGCCATTCCACACATCTCTCCCCTTTTCCAACAAATTCAACCATATTCTAAAATCTATTTTAGGTAAAAACTATTTGTTCCTGCAGAGGGAACTATAATTTCCTTGGTTGTCTGCACTGCTATTAGTTCTGAGTATTATCTTGAAAGCAATAACAGGCAGTTGGATTGGGTGGTAAAAGACTGTTATCTTGCAAACTATTGCCCTATAGTTGAAAGTGATAATAGCATCTTTAAAGCTGTCATAATACCGGTTTTCATAGCAAACATGATATTAGTAACTAACTTCATTAAACATAACCCTTTCTTTTGGATGAGCTTTCAATATTTTCATAAGGAGTGACCTCACATGTAGTTTTTATTACCATTTCTTTTCTATTGATTAATATAATTCCTCTTTGATTTTGCAATACCTTTATCTTATCCTATACATCACCGCATTACCTAGAGATGAAAATTCTAGTGACTGTGAAGCAGTGCATTGTGGTCATTAATAACATCTCACCACTAACATCAAGCACTGACCACTTCTAGTCAATCTTAGTTCAAAGTCTCAACCAATAACTATGTCTGTTTACTAAGGATACTGTCAAAATTGAGGGATACTACACTGTAGTTTTCTTATAGTTGTATCCTGACAGTTGTATCTGAACTTCCTTCAAACAGTAATTTGAGTCAAAGGTTAAATATTCATGGTTGGGACTGTTAATCTTTATTATCAACTTGGTTAGACTAAAAAAACACCATTTTGGTTTTCCCCGTGATGTAGCATCTGGAGATAATTAAGTCATAAGGGCACTGGGTAAGTGAATAGACAATTCCCTTGATAGAATCATAATAAGATGACATCATACAGAGGTGGTGAAAAGCAAAAGGGAGGCCCACATGAAGTGACCATGTCATTAGGACTGTATCTTTAAAGGCTACACCTTGTCCTAACATCTTCCTGTATTTCCTTTTCTCTGCTTCATAGGTTAACATGATGTGAACAGTTCTGCCTGATCACACCCGCCTCACTCTGATGAGCAAAAGTAGAGCGCTCCTCCTTTTAGCTGTTAATGACAGGTACTCTGTCACACCAATGAGAAATCTAAATAACACAATATTATAATAGGAAATTAAACTTGGAGTATATAGAAGTGAGAGGCTATGAAAATTAAGAAAAGGAGAGGAAACATAGGTTGGTAAATTATGAACCTACATGTCAGCAGGGATATAACAAAGATTCACTATCATTCAGGGATCTCTAGAGCTAGGTTTTCAGAAAAAGAAAAAATAAGAATGGACTATAGGCTTTCTGTCATCTTCTCTAGGTCCCTGTCTGAAGATCACTTAATGAGACGATGTCTATTCCATATCTTCTGCATTTCAGCTTCTGTGAACTTTCTGACAATTTCTCAGAAGAGTTACATCTCATTTTATGCTGTGACATTTCACCCAAGACTAATGGAGGTAGGAGGATCCAGTTTGCAGTCAGATCTGAAGCACCTGGGTACTGAAGCTGCTGGAATTCCATCACTAATGCAAGTGGTGTCTTCTGGAAAGGAATGTGTGTAAGCTGGTTGCCTTTACTTTGCTATTTCTGTTTCTTCATGAAATCACTTAAGTTCAGGAGTGGAGAAAATAAAGCTCAGATATAGGTATGCAGTCTTTTAAAGGCAAACTCTGAAATGGAAGAGCAGGTTCTGACTGAATAATGAGAACGAACTTGAACTTAGGTCAGTGATTCTCAACCTTCTTAATGCTACTATCCTTTAATATAGTTCCACAGGTTGTGATGATCCCCAACCATACCATTATTTTCATTATTACTTCATAACTGTAATTTTGCTACTGTTAGGAATTAAAATGTAAAACTCTGTGTTTCCTGATGATCTTAGGGATCTTAGGTGACCCCTGTAAAAGGGTCATTGGTTTTTGAAGACCACCTATATATCTCCATATATTTGGATAAGCAAATGTTGCTTGTTTCTTAGAAACTTGATTTCTGTGCTGTATAAATCTGTTTAAATGCCTGCTAAGGTGAAAGTAGTCACATCACACTGGAGGCTGGAGTTACTGAAGGTTATGAGCCAACCAGAATGGATGCTAAGGAGCAGTGTGCACTGTTAACCATTCCAGATCCAAGTAGGATTTTCCTTAAGCTCGGAAAACTCATTACATTTGAAGCATCCTTGTGAAATGGAGATGGACACTCTCTTATTCTCTCAGTGCAATTTTAAAAATCTATTTGTGATTATTTAAGCCTACTCTCATGCTCAATTTAAAGAACTGTTTTTTAATTAAGTCTATTAAAGTTGCTTAGTTTAATTGGATTTTCAATTCTCAGGGTGGCAAGAAGCCAGTAGATGTTCTGGTTGTCAAGATATATAGAGAAAAATTTCACATGGAAACTATATCTTTTAAACTTTATTTCTTCACATTTACCTGAGAATATCATGTTATAAACAGAAACAGAAATTATTGGCTACCATCCAAATAAACTTAATATATCATCAAAAAGAGGTCATCTAAAATATGTTACGTACTTTAAAATAAACGGACTGAAAATCTAAAAATAAAACTTGCATTTAAACTACAGAACATATCAGTAACAGAAAAGTCTGCATTATAATTCACACATCTATCTTGTTTAGATAAAGTACAAATTGATCGATTTATGCCTCCTTATCTTTCTTGGCTGTGGTGAAGCATAGAAAATCAAATAGTATTGATCCTGAAATACAACACTAACATTTACCAGAATCAAAATCAATTTTCTCACATTAAAAAATATTAAAATCAGTAAATGAAGCATTAAGGAATATATTATTTTAATAAATATGTAGGTAGCATTTCTATATAATGAATGTCATGCTGGACATTGATTCTTTGACAGTTAAATAAATTACCAGTCATTTGTTTCAAAAGTGAGTAAAACACAAATTGAATCTATCCAGAGAACTGAACTGGGAAGAAAACAGAGCACCATTATTTTGATGCATGAGTTCCGTGATAAAGTCGCATTGCTACAGAAATATCCTCCACTACGGAGGAGGAATAAGGCCGTCTACAGTGGACCCCTGTTCAGCAGAGGGCAGAAGCATCAGAATGAAGAATTCTGACCTTGCTCTGTCATCCCAGGAAGAAGGGAGGTCTAGAACCTGAGGTTTGGAAGGAAGGGATTTATGGTTCAGTCACTACTGTTCCAGTCAGACTTTTAAGGCAAAACAGTGAATGTGGGTTGAGTCTCAGGTGCATGTTTTCACACAGAGTCTCTGTTGCTAAGCCCCTTACAGAAAAAAAAGCAAGCCCTGCAAGGAGTCAGGTGTACCCTATGGTTTTTCACAGCTTACAAATTTGAAAAAGTTTCCTACTCACAATAGGATGCAGGAAAGCTAGAGCCATGTAAACTTGTTTGAGAAGACAGAGTTCCAAGTTGGGGTAGATGGGGGTACTTTGAAATATCAAGAGAAAGGATGAGACAGAGAAGAGCTGAATAGACAGAAATGCCATAGATCTGCTGCGGGTCACTTGGGCACTGGTCCATATGTGCAGTGAGGAAATATCCAGAGGCCTGAAAAAAGTCTGCTGAAAGAAAGGATGGTGACAGTGCCCAGTGGTGGGGATAACACTCAAATCCTCCAGTCAGCCTGGAGAACTTTACCAGTTCAAGTGTATTGAAAAAATGCACAGAAGAATGAGACTAAAAACTTCTCTAATCTCACTTACCAAGATTAAAAGCAAGAAACTATTTTCTTACAAAAACCAACCAACCAACCAAAAAAAAAACAAACCAAAAAAGACCCTATATCTAATGTTTACAGCATCCCAGAAGAAAATCTGGAGAAATGTTTCTGGAATAAAGTTATACCATTGTATCCACTAAGTAAACTTCAGAATGTATGGAATATAACAGAATATAAAAATATGCAGAAAAACAAGAAGTATTATCCATAATGAAAAAATCCTCCCATGTCCATATACTAAATTAGACACAGATATAATGATTAGAACCAAAGATACTGACAATTATTATTAACTGCATTCCCTATACTCTAATGTAAGGATGTTTCATAGAAATAAAAAAGATGTATTTAAATACCAAAGTCACAGAGATTAAGATATCCAAAAGTGACAAGAGATTTAAATGTAAAAAAAGGAAAGATACATTTGCATAGTGAAAGGGAACTTGCTTATGATAGTGGACACTAGATGGCTCAGTAGGTAACAGTGTTTGTTCGGCTAGTATGAGGATATGAGTTCAAATCCCCAAAACCCATGTGAAGAGTTGAGCGTGATTGTGCATGCCTGCAATCCTAGCATCATGAATGTGTGTGTGTGTGTGTGTGTGTGTGTGTATGCAGAAAGGAACTAACAAAGAGAAAATATAAAATACCATCAGTATTTATGTTTAATATGTTATGCATTTAACTTGAGTCTCTAAAGAAGAGGAACAAGAGAGGAAAAAGTAATACCTTGAAGATGCAACAATTCAGATTTTCAAACATATTACGAAAAGTATAAACCTACAGATCCAAGGGTCTCAATGGACCCTTATCACAGAAACATGGTATGAAAAGAAATAACTATGCCTGAGGAAGAAGACTTTAAGAACATTTCCCGTAAGTTTCTCCAGTGTTTCAGCAGTTCTCTATCTAAAATCTGGAAGCAATGTTTCTTGCATGAGTCATGTGGATGGAGAGGCCAGCTTCAGCTTAAACGAACTTACCCCTCAGGCTGTGTCAGTGACTCTGTAACTGTGTCACTAACATTCCAGGAATAAGGGCCATTGAGACTTTTGACAAAGGCTGTACTTTTCTTTAAGTGAGAAATGCCCACTGTCCATCCCTTGCTAATCTCAGAAGGAACACTCCACTCACTCTCCAGATTCACATGGTTCTTCAGTATCTGGATTTATAGATTTCTAACAATTGCTAGAGGAGTGTCAAAATCCACCCCTGCCCCTTCCAACCATCTGGGAGTGTCCAAGAGCACAGGAAAAGACTTGACTTGAAGGCAAACTTGGTAGTGGTACTTTTTACAATAAGAAAATGAAGCATAAAATATAAAACAAAAGATGAAGGGGTCTAGAACCCTGTAAATTCTGACAGTTGGAGGGAAGTAGACAGAATCAGACAGTCTAAGTATATGTCAAACTGAAGAACAGCATGCTGTCTCTGAGATGACAGGTTAGATGAGAGAGGAGATGCCCCAAGATGTTATGTGAAGTATGTCAGCTCCCAGCTACTGTGACTGTTAGAAGATTCCTGGGGCAGATGGTGTTGCATGATGAGAAACTGAAGGCAATCATCCAGAAGATTTTACTGGTCTCAAGCCAGGGAAGAACTTGCTTTCTCCTGCCTTCCATGATTCCATTTTTCTTAAACCCCTTGAGTCCCGAGAGTCTTATCTGACACTGAGATCTGTTCATCTGTTGCCTAAAGTACCAGACTC
>CAJQZJ010004888.1:13606039-13633069 GCA_907164525.1 Lophiomys imhausi
AGATTGAATTAGTCGCAAGCCTATCTCTTGGTAGGAAAAGCCCCTTGCCCCAACTGTAGACAGAATGCTGTCCAAAAAGGACAAAACCTGGAAGCAGGTAAGTCGACAGCCTAGCTCTGCCAAGACAGGGTAGGTAAGTCCTTCATAACCCCTGCTCTACAATCAATGTCTGTCAGAGAAATGGGGCCAAATGACTGAAGATCGATGCTGTAATGTATGGAGAGAAAATGGGAACTGTCCAGGCAGCCACTGGTATGTCATTTCTTAGTTTGGGAAGCTGCAGGCCCTGTACTTCCTATAAAATCATATATATTTATCCCTCTCAGGTCTCTGAGGTGGTTGAAGAACAGATAGCTAGAGTCTCATAATTAAATTTTGAGTTGTTTAGGAGTCAAGAGAGTGTTATAGATCTAAGAAGATACTATTAAAATTATGTTGCAAGTTAGTATGAATGTTGAGTCAGATATAGGCCTTTAAACTCATGGAGATGTTTAGATAGTAGAATGTTAAAGTCAGGTACAAAATACATATGGACTGGTCATTGGGAATATACGTTAAGCCATATAACCCTCATAACTGTGGCCTAATTACTTCTGTTGTACTGTATTGTATTTGTTATTATAAGAGAAAGAGCCATTTGTTGGACTGAAAGGGGAAACTGTAGGGGGAAATAAGATATACCTTAAACTTAAAAGAAAAAAAAATTGAAGAGGATGGGAGGTTGAGGGTGGGAGGGTGGGACTGGGGGTGGGGAATAGGGAGGGAACTGCGATTGAGATGTAACTTGAAGAAATAAAAAATAAAGGAAAAAATGAAAAAAAAAACCAACTCAAATGACAGCACATGCTGGCAAGGTTGTGGAGAAAGGGGAACACTCCTTCATTGTTGGTGGAATTGCAAGCTTGTGCAACCATTATGGAAATCAGTCAGGTGATGTCTTAGAAAACTTGGAATAGCTCTACCTCAAGACCCAACCATACCACTTCTGGGTATACATCCAAATGATTCTTCACCAAACCACAAGGACATTTCCTCATCTATGTTCATAGCAGCCTTATTTGTAAAAGCTAGAAACTGGAAACAACCCAGATATCCCTCAACTGAGGCATGGATAAAAAAAAAAAATCTTTGGTATATCTACACAATGGAATAGTACTCAGCCATCAGAAACAACAAAATCATGCAATTTGCAACCAAATGGATGGAACTAGAGAAGCTCATCCTGAATGAGCTAACCCAGACTCAGAAGGATGCACATGGCATCTATTCACTTATAATTGAATTTTCACCATATAGTACAGGATAGCTATACTATAATCAATGCACCAAAGTGAAGAGTAACATGGACTTTGTTACCTGTCAATGAGACACTTTTCCCTAGTGGTGCTGCCTTGTAGACCCCCAGTGTATGAGGCTCTTGGCCCTCATATGACTGCTGAACTGTGGCAGGGGACTGATAGGTAGGGACCCTCCACTCCGGAGGAGTGGGATGGAAGGGATAGGGGGTAGAGGGTGGGAGGGCAGAATTAGGAGGGGTGGAAAGAGGGCACTGTGATGAAGAAGTAACCTGAAATAATAAATAAACATAAAAAAGATGTTTACTGGAATTATCTGTGAAGCATTCATAGCACACCCTGGTCTGAGACACCTTGGGAGGCATTATCAAGTAGCATTTAGAATCTGGAAATGTAGTTTTCAACAAGTAGACAGTTCTCCATTTATAGGAAAACATGATTTTTTTGCATAGACTTCCATGTGAACATAGCTTTTCTATCTCCATGGGGATTGTTTTATGCTATTTCTAGAAGAGATAAAATAATGTACTAACACAGTAGCATAGTATGTTAGAAGAAGGCTTAGAATCACCATTGAGGTTGCATGTCTTGAAAAGCTGCATCATGGAAATATATTAAAGAATCCTTGTTAAGCCTTTTTGCCTATATTTGAAATTATACTAATCTTTGGAGAGCTGAGGAGAGTTGTCAAATTAATAATTTTGAGTTATTCTCAATAAAAGCTCCTCCTGGCCCCTCTAAGGATTAAGTTATGCATAGGCCATGTTTTTAAAATATTATTCATTCTTGAGAATTTCATAAATGTAATAAACAAGATATAATTATATCTACCCCAGTTTCTCCCCATCTCCTCCCATATCTCACTCAATACATTCTCACTCACAACATTATATCTTTAGAAAAATAACCCATTCAATCCACTTAGTGCTGTTCATATGTGCATAATCTTTGAGCCATCATCTGGAGCATGAGGAATGTACCAGTGGATATAAGCACCACTAAATTGACTCAGCAGGTTATTTATATATGTATTTGGCAATAATAATTAAAGAAATAGAAACTATGACTTTGAAAGTGAGGGGGATTAGACAGGAGAGAAAAAGAGGGGGCATGATGTAATATTTTAATTAAAAATAAAATTTGAGCAGCAGTGGTTGTCTCCCCCAGCAACTCTCCAAATAGCTTCTCAGGAAGGTGTGGGGCCTCAAGCCCATCTATCCCATATGGTTCATTGTCCTTTGTTGGTAGAATATAGAAACAAGTATCAGGAAAACAGTTTCTCTGTTTAAAATGTGCTTCCTACAATTCATTATCTCATCACTCATGTTCCAATGAAGTCATCACTATGGATAGTTCACCAGCTCTCCCTTCATCAACAAAACTAGAATACCTGCCTACCTTAAAATTGTGGCTATTGGGGGCCTTCAGTGTATCTGGCCCTGAATCAAAGCACTTTTTGACTTTTAAGTCTATACACAAATGGAGATATGAAAGAGGAAGTTTCATTTTGTTGGAACACTGAAGCAGTATAGATAATATCTGAACGTGTCTTAGACTCGTCCTGAACATATAACTATGATGTGTCAATACAGAAAAGTATGCCTGTGATACCAGCCCTAATTTTGTATACTTCTAAAACATATCAGGAGACCACAGCTTTCATCCAAGTTTTAACATCTTCATCAAAAAAAGTGATATTAGATTAATTGACTGGATTTCAAAATACTCCATGCTGATACCCTTTTAAGGTTCATTGTTGGAGATTATGAGGGATGCTTGGAGGCAGAAACAAGAGCAGAAAGAGACAGTAGGTGGTCTGTTTTAGCTTTGGGAGAAAAGAGGATTTGCTTGGTGGATGGTCCTCTAGGCTAATTCCATTTTCTTACTAGTGTGAATAATTTAACAGTAAACACAGAAATTTATGCCTTTTAGGAGGATATAAAGTCCTTTGGGTATATGCTCAAGAGTGATAAAGCTAGGGCATATGTAAAATGTAGTTTTAATTTTGTGACACAATTCCACACTGACCTCCAAAAGACTGTACCAGTTTACACTTCCAGTGTCTATGAGTAAGAGTTTCTCTTTCCCCACAGCCTCAACAGCACTTATTGTAGTTTCCCTAGCAGTAGTCATCCTGCGTGAGGTGATATGGATTTAACTCCATGTCCAAAGTAGTTTTCATTTGAATTTATCTGATATCCTATGTAACATACAAGAGAAAAGGGACTATGAGTGTGTGGAAGGGCACAATGAGAGGTCAGGAGATGAGAATGGGAAGCAATGGAAAAAATTTTGTACAACAATGCCATAATGAAACATAATAGTGCACATGTTAATGCTATTTTTTTTTTCAGAAAAAGATGAAAGTAGAAATAAATAAGTAAGTAAGTAAGTAAATAAATAAATAAATAAATATAGGAAGGAAGGAAGGAAAAGGGGGCAGGGGGATTTCCTCTTTGTTAAATTGGGACCATCCCAGGACATTTTGATCTGAATGAAAGGAGCAGTCACTTCAAGAATGTTTACAGCATGTATTTCTTGGAGACAGATAAGAATGGTGATAGTTTTTTTTTATTTCAGTTTTTTTAATAATTTATTTTTTTATTTCTTCAAGTTACATCTCCATTGCAATCCCCTCCCTACTTCCCCCTCCAGTCCCACCTTTCCACCATACTCCCCCTCAACCCCCATCATCTTCCCTTTTTTTTTTTTAGTTCAAGGTATTTTTCCCCCCTACAGCATTCCCTTTAGTCCAACAAATGGTTACTTTTCTTATAACTATAAATACAATACAAAACAACAGAAGTAAATAGGCCACAATTATGTTAGTTATATGGCTTAGCATACATTCCCAATGTCCAGTCCATATGTATTTGGCACCTGACTTTAACATTCTACTATCTAACCATCTCCATGAGTTTGAAGTTCTATATCTAACTCAGCTTTCATACTAACTTGCCTCACAATTTTAAAAATATCTTCTTAGATCCAGAACACCCTCTTGATTCCTAAACAACTCAAAATTTAACTATGAGACTCTAGCTATCTATTCTTCAACCATCTCAGAGACCTGAGAGGTATAATTATATCTGATTGTATAGGAATTGCAGGGCCTGCAGCTTCCAAAACTAAGAAATGGCATACCAGTGGCTGCCTGGACAGTTCCCATTTTCTCTCCATACATTACAGCATCGATCTTCAGTCATTTGGCCCCATTTTCTGACAGACATTTATTGTAGAGCAGGGGTTATGAAGGATTTACCTACCCTGTCTTGGCAGAGCTAGGCTGTCGACTTACCTGCTTCCAGGTTTTGTCCATTTTGGACAGCAGTCTGTCTACAGTTGAAGCAAGGGGTTTTTCTTGTCAAGAGAAAGGCTTACCACCAATTCAATCATCTCCCACTGGAGATTTTTCGATGCTCATCTTCTACTCGGAGTAGAATAGGGGGTGCTGTCAGGAGCTGACATGTCTCGATATCAAAAAATCTTAAGTTAATGGTGATAGTTTTTACTACCTATGACATTTAATTTTATGTTCCTCCTATGGAAGGCTGAGCTTCATTTAGTTATTTTTTAGCATTCTAAATTCATATATATATATATATAGTTGGCAAAAATCTGAGAATGTTTCCCCTTGACCTGGTAATTATAGTTTGTGATATCTATTCTAGATATAAACATAAAAGAACCTTAAAATACATCTGGGAGATTTGTTGGAACAGATAAAAATTAGAAATAATAGAAATTAACAACAGAGAACAGACTAAAATCTAGTGAGTGTTGTGAAGGGATAAACAGTTAAAGAATTTAATTGTGTCAACTTGTAACTGCTTGAAAAATTCCTCAAGTAGTACTTGTACATTTACAAGATGTAACATGGATTACAAAAAATGCACACGAAGTGAAAGTTGTATTTTTGTATATATATATATATACACATATATTATATTTTGAAGAAAACCCAGAAATAACTCATTAAACTCAAATAATGTCTTTAAAAGAGTATGTGAGGATTTGTAGTGGAACAATGTTTGGAAGGAGACTAAGAAGCAAGACAACTGAACTTTAAGCTTTAATCAAGGTGTTTTAGATGTGCATGAGAAAATGACCATTGTCTGTATATACTTGAATAATTGCAAAAGCCACAACACACATAGATAAAAGAGGGATGGAGGCAAATGACACCAACTTGTGAGTGGCAGTCTCTTCTGTTTGTTAGGAATGTATATTATTATTCTTTATATCTTTTTTGAGTTCTTAAATGTAATGACCCAACATTCAAACCTATATACTTACATAAAAACTAATCTTTTGTCACCTGGAACCATCATTGCACAAGTTTTCTTTAGGCAATATGTGATTTTATGAACAGCTTTCTTGCCATGTCTAGAAGACACTATCTTGCAGTAGGTATTCTGTAATATAATAATTAAAGAAGAGATAATGAAATTGAGAGAAGAGACATGAGGAGTTGGAGTGGAGAGAGGGAAAGAAAATTATGTAAATACAGTACTTACAAATGAAATTCTCAAAAACAATTTCAAATTAAAACAACAACCTAATCTTTGTGGCTGAAGATGCAGCAGTCAAGCATGTTCGAGGTTTTGAGTTCAGTCTCTGAGGTAAACCTCCTAAAACAGATTTTCATTAAAGCTTTGTAGTATGCTATACTTGATTTCAATCAATTCAGTTACCAGAGCTCAGCTGCCACTGCTCACTTCCAGCAGCGCACCCTGTATTCATTTGATTGTTGGCAGTAACCTTATCAGATGAAAGCTGCAAACCAATATGACAGCAATGTGAACCAGTCTTTCACATGTATGAGCAGTAGGTTACACTGAGTGAGTGGATCTTAGAAACACATTGGAGACTCAGAATCCAAAATTCCTTTTCTATGAAGACTGGGAGGGCAGGAAAGTATGTAAATAGTATTAAAAGAAAAAAAGAGAGGAGTGGGAGGACAAAATAAGTACAGATGAAGGAAGAGAAAGTAAGAATTTTCCCTGTGCAGAGATTGTTAATAACTAATGAAGAAGAAAGGGGGCATTTGCAAAAATTGAGCATAAGACAGAATGGTGCCAGTGGGATGCTGGGGTACTGAACACCAAGGGGTTCAGCTGCACATCAGAACCATGGTGTGGAGAGTCAGGTCACTCTAAAACACTCTGACTCCAGTGTACTTCAAGAAATATGCACAGGTGATGTCTAATAAGGGAATGTAGAATATTTTCTGCTTGTTAAATTTCTTAGAATAACTAGGTGACAAGGGAGCCTGTCTTCAGTCTCAGGAAATTGCTAAGGTCCAAGAAAGTAGACTGTACTGCCTGATAATTTGACATGAAGACAATGACCTGGGAAGCTTCGAAACTTGCCAGAAGTGACAAGATGAATCTAGACATGTTCTAGTACAAAACCAGCCCCTCTTCTGGACAGCTTCTAGGATAGGGATCATGACACTATGTTATGATTGTGGATTCCATCATTGAGCTTGCCTACTGAGTTATGAATGTCTTGAAAACCAAACACAACATTGTTCATCAGTGTAATGGGAACACTGGGTATAGATCTTGACATGTGGAATATTTATAATGTGGTTTTTACTGATGAATGAGTTATGGCATTCTTAATTGGAGTGCCCATTTTTGCCATCCCAAGTTAATCTCCATCACAGCTATGCTGCTTTTTCAAAGTCTTACTTCCTCTAACCAGGTTATTTGCAAAATGAGAATCAACTGTCAGTCATTTATTGACATGAGTTATTGCAGATGTAATGGCAGAGACAGTCTCATCTTCAAATATGAGCTAAATGGTGCTGGCTGTCTAAAAGGTAATAAATGAACTATCTATTCCCCAAAGAAGAATTGATTGCCTTTTCCAGCTATTTTCAAAAATATATTCCCAAAGATAGTTAACAGAATATCATTACTTTTCTGGACACAGAGTCATTAACTGGGAGAAGCAAATCTTTGACTTGCCAGAGGCAAGATGAGCTTTTAAAACGTACAAAAAGAAAACCTGATAAAATCTAAAGAAGGGGTCTAGAAGGGGGAATAGAGGGATGAGTTAGGGTAAAAAGCAGGAGAAGAAAGGCAAATTGTTGCATGATTTCTCATGCATACAATATAGGTTTAAATGAATACTTATTTTCTGACATAAAAGCAGAAGGGCAAATATTATTTGACATAGAAGCAGAAGGGTGCATATTATTGAGACCATGAGGGAGAATAGTGAGAGGGTGGGAGGGGAAATATGATGCGAATTTAATGAAATGTGTATAAAATATCACAATAAATCCGTTGTTTTAATTCATAAACACACACATATTTTTAAATAACTTATAAATAAGGAAAGGAAAAGGGAGATTGGCTTACTGAGGAGTGGTATGGATTGAAAACAAACAAACAAAAAGAAGAAAGTAATAGAAGAAGAAATATGCAGGTTCCTAGGTAGAATTGGTAACAGAAAAGATAAAACCTGCTCTATCTAGCATCTGCTTTTCTAGGCCCTAGGCCCTGGACAAAGTGCTGAAGCAGAAACATAGTCAGGTGAGATCCTTGCTTTGATGAAACACCTAAGCAGTGGATAGAAGGAAAACAAGTGGAATGTGATAGAAACCAAGAATAGGGAAAGGGTAGAGTAAACCCTCAGAAGGGAGTTAAATATGTATCTGAGTACAAGAAAAACTGGTAAAACTTTTAATAAAATGATTATCTCTAGGTTTTAGAATGAAAAAGAGCTTTGGAGAGCTAGAGAAATAGACAGAGAAAAACACACACACACAATGACTTTCTAAGTAAAATTTAATTAGCTCCAAAAATTAGCTATATTTCTGTCCTGATCCTGGACACCCAACAGTCCTTGTCACTGTCAAGAAATTCTAAGTTTAACATGCTACATTCTTACTGTCAGAAAGAGTGAGATAGAGTCGCATGTTACCAGTTTGGTATCCACATAGACTTTCTGCTAGACTAGCTACTGGGTGACAGACAGACAAAGAGATTTCCTTAGCCAGACAAGAAAACTAAAAGCAAAACAAAACTACTGCCTACATTTTTAAAGTCAGAACCTACTGCCATACTTGGAAAATATCACCTAATTGTTTAAATGTCCCCATGGCACTGGACCACAGAGCTTTTGACCAAGAGGCACAGGTTGAGATTAGGATTCTGCTGAGAACAGCCTGGGAGTAGCACGACCATGGTCCTGACCACAGTCCTGACTCTGAAACTGCCAGAAGCCCCACCGGCTCAGGAAGACTGTATTGGAGCACATTGAGTCTGGCTGGGAAAAGGCAGCTGAGTCTCCCTGAAACCAAGCACTGTGGACAGGGTGTTAATTCCACATCAGAACTCCCTGCTGGCACCTGCCTTGGCCTTCAGCTGAACACCCAGGCTACAATACAGAGAGTTCCGACCCTGGAGCAGTGAAACAACCCCTGACCATTGCTCACTGCCTGGGCGACGCAGGATGTACCAGTGCTTCTGGCTGTAAGGCACACATTAAACTTGAGAGACCCCTGAGAGCATCTTGGGAGATCCATAATAATGGTCCTGAACCATAAGTTTCAGGAGAACTGCAGCTCTAGCCTACTGTCTATGGCCTGCTGATCCCAATGGACATCACTAAGAAGACCAGCTGAATCCAGGAACCTGCAGGCATAAATAACACATCCCAACCCAACCTCTGACCTGAGTACCCAGTTGGGACAAAACAGGAAAGGGTGTGCTGTGGGAGGCACACTGAGAACCAGCCCCCAACAAAAGGCCCCATCCAGTCTGTGGAGAGCTTCAGATCACAAAGATTATACAGCCTCTACACCAAAACTCCTTTCTTGGCATCAAGTCCAGAAAGCACCAAAAACAAACAGCTAAGGACAACCAAATGGCTGAAGGCCATTGAAAGAACAGAACTGACAAAAGTCAGGGAAATGTCTCCAACAAAATTCAGCTATGCTAGTAGAGCAAGCCCTGAACATCCCACTATGGCTGAAACACGTGAAAATGATGACAAATCTATACTTAGGGAAATGATAGATGCCTTACAAGAAGAAAATAAATCACTGAAAGAATTTAAAGAAATCACAATTTTACAAATGAAAGCAATGGAGAATTTCTTTTGAGATCTTCAAGCTAACTCAGGCAAACAAGAGTGGAAAAGAGACAAAGCTATGAAAGATTTGCAGGCAAAGAGAACCGAATTGGAGTAGAAACTGTATAAAACATTTCAAGACTTGACATTGGAAATGGAAGCAATAAGGAAAACATAAGCAGAGACAATCCTGGAGGTGGAAAAGCAGGGAAAGAAAATAGGAACTAGAGATGTGAGTCTCACAAATAAAATACGAGAGATGGTAAAGAGAATCTCAGTTGTGGAAGACTTCAATAAGGCAATCAGGACAACAACCAAAGAAAACAAGAAATCTAAAAAATTACTCAGAACATCCAAGAAATCAAGGACTCAATGAAAAGATGGAACCTAAGAATTACAAGAATAGATGAAAGAGAAGACTCCCAAATCAAAGACCCAGGGAACATTTTCAATAAAATCATAGAAGAAAATTTCCCAAACCTAAAGAAAGAGATGCCAGTAAAATTCCAAGATGCATACAGAACAGCAAATAGATTAGACCAGAAAAGAAATTCCTCTTGCCACATGATAATTGGCAATCACCATAAAAAGCCACAGGCTTGCAGAATGGATCCTTAAACAAGACCCATCATTTTGCTGCATACAAGAAATACATCTTACTAACAATAATAGACTCTACCTCAGAGTAAAGGGTTGGAAAAGGTTTCCAAGCAAACAGTCACAGGAAGCAAGCTGGAGTAGCCATCCTAATATCAAATAAAATAGACTTTCGACCAAAATTAATAAAAAAAATAGAGAGAATGACACTGCATACTAGTCAAAGGAAAAATTCCCCAAGATGATATCTCAATACTGAGTATCTTTGCCCCAAATACAAGGGCACACACATTTGTAAAAGAATTTCTTCTAAAGTTTAAACCACACATTGATCCCCACACATTAATAGTTGGAGACTTCAAAACCCCACTCAACCAATGGACAGATCATCCTGACAGAAACAAAATAGAGAAATAATGAGACTAACAGAGGACATGAACCAAATGGACCTAACAGATATCTACAGAATATTTCACCCAAACATAAAAGAATATACCTTCTTTTCAGCACCACATTGAACCTTCTCCAAAATTGAACATATAGTTGGACACAAAGAAAAATTCAACAGAGACAAGAAAATTGAAATAAAACCTTGTATCTTATCAGACTACCATGGATTAAAGCTGGACTTCAACAACAACAGAAATAACAAAAAGCCTGCACATTCATGGAAACTGAGCTACTCTCTACTCAATGACTACTGGGTCAGGAAAGAAATAAAGAAGGAAATCAAAGACTTCCTAAAATCCAATGAAAACAAAGGCACTACATACCCAAACCTATGGAACACAATGAAATCAATGCTACTAGAAAAGTTCATAGCACAAAGTGCCTTCAAAATGAAAATTGTGACAGCTCGTATTAGCAACTTAACAGCAGTACTGGAAGAGCTAGAAGCCAAGGGGGCTGGTGTGTACCTGTCTGGGGTTCGGAGCTGTTCACTGGGTATTTGAGTGGCTCGTACCCACAGGTCCTCTCCTGGTGATGATTCTGCTGCTTTCCCAGGTTCTATGGCTTCTGTGGTTTCTGTGGATCTGTTTTTCTGAGTGTCCAAGAGTCTCACCCAGGGAGTTTTATTAGTCCTTGGGTTTGCTGTGTGAAATCCAGTGTGTTTGCACTTCTCAGATTGTTGCTCAGCCTCCTTGGCTCCCAAATTCCATGCAGGCATTCTGACAACAGGGGGAGGATCATCAGAGCTGTGGGAACAGGTATATTCTCAACAGAACTATTGTGGCCACAAACCACAGCACATTCTAAGCTGTGGGACAATAGTGGGACCACAATGGTGTATCTCCAGCAGAGCAGCGATCTGGGAGACACAAGCATATTTGGGCTTGCCCAGAAAGATGTTGGACATGTAGGCCTCTCTATTGGATTTACAATCACTCAGAAGAACACTATAGCTAGACAAAGCAGCTGGATATACTTCCTGTAGCAGGCTATGCCTCCAGCACCAGTGCAGTGTCCCTGGCCTTGGCAGACTGCTCCAACTGCCAGTACCCACAGGACAGCTCCAACACCCAAATCAAGACCAGCACAGCCACAGAAACAGTGAGATCAGAGTGGGCTGAAAGGCAGGTGGTCAGATAGGAAGGCTGCTCAGAACTCCACTGAGTCCAAGCCCTGTGGACAGGTTGTGGGGTTAATATTGTACACCTGGCTCCTCCAGTGGGAAACCAGTTCTTCAGCATCTAAAGTTCCACCCCTGGAGCAGCAAGTTCTTGGCCTGAGTGTACTGCCTGAGTGACTCAGAATACAAGGGCTTAGTGCCTAGGGCCAAGAGGGACAGAGGGGCCCTGGAGACCATCTAGGAGGAACCGCCTGAGGGGAACATGACCACTGACCTACCCTTGGACCAGACAAACTAGCAGCAGGGGACTCTGCAGGCTGGAATAACACATCCAACCCTAACCCCAACCTGAGCTCCTAGTTGGGATACAACTGGAAGGTGTGAACTTCAGAGGACCCACTGAAATACAGCCCCCAACACAAGATCCCACCTAGCCTGTGTTGAGCTACAGACCACCTAGACTATACAGCCTCTACACAAAAGCCCCATCCTTAGCATCAGGTCCAGAAAACACTAGGAATAATCAGTTAAGGACAACCAGATGGGTAAAGGTCAGTGAAAAAAACAAATCTGACAAAAATCAGGGAAATATGACTCCAACAAAATACAGTGATGCTAATACAACAAACCCTGACCATCCCATCACTGCTGAAACACAAGAAAATGATGATAAATCTATACTTAGGAAAATGATAGAGTCCTTACAAGAAGAAGTCAAATCCCTAAAAGATTATAAAAAATATTCAATTTCACAAATGAAAGCAATGGAGAATACCATTATAGACCTCCAAGCCAACTCAGCCAAACATGAATGGGAAAGACACAAGGTTATGAAAGATTTGAATGACTGTTAGACAAAGTCATCTAAATTAGAGCAGGAAATGTATAAAAGGTATAAAAGTGTTTAAGACATGAAACTGGAAATGGAAGCTACAAAGAAATAACAAGCTGAGATAGTCCTGGAGGTGGAAAATCAAGGGAAGAGAACAGGAAC
Organism: Lophiomys imhausi; assembly: GCA_907164525.1. Taxonomy (NCBI): domain Eukaryota; kingdom Metazoa; phylum Chordata; class Mammalia; order Rodentia; family Muridae; genus Lophiomys; species Lophiomys imhausi. The sequence goes on from CAJQZJ010004888.1 coordinate 13,618,584, forward strand.
TACAGACATGAGTATCAAAAATAGGATACAAGAGATGGAAGACAGAATCTCAGGTGTGGAAGATTCAATGGAAGAATCAATACAACAACAAAAGAAAATGAGAAATCTAAAAAAAGTTCTCACCTACAACATCCAAGAAATCAAGGACTCAATGAAAAGACAGAACCTAAGAATTATAGGCATAGATGAAAGAGAAGACTCCTGACTCCAAGGTCCAGGAAACTTCTTCAACAAAATCAAAGAAAACTTCCCAAACTTAAAGAAAGAGATGCCGATAAAATTCCAAGAGGCATATAGAACTTTACACAAATTAGACCAAAAAAGAAATTCCTCTTGCCACATAATAATTGAAACTCCAAATGTACAGAACAAAGAAAGAATATTAAAAGCTGTAAGAGAAAAAGGTCAAGTAAAGTATAATGACAGACCCATCAGAATTACACCTGACTTCTCCTCAGAAACTCTAAAAGCCAGAAGGGCTTGGACAGATGTCCTACAGGCCCTAAGAAAACATAGGTGTCAGCCAAGACTACTATACCTAGCAAAACCTTCTATCAACATATATGGAGAAAATAAGATATTCCATGACAAAACTAAATTTAAACAGTATCTGTCCACAAACCCAGCTCTACAGAAGCTCCTGGGAGGAAATTCCAACCCAGAGAAGATATATACACCCAAGAAAACAGAGAAATCAAAAAAACTCCACTGCAACTAAACCAAAAGAAACATACAACCACCACCTACATCAAAATAATAGGAAACAACAACGTTTGGTCATTAATATCCCTCAACATCAATTTTTTTAATACACTTGTCAGTTGAGGGAAATCTTGGTTGTTTCCAGTTTCTAGCTATTACAAATAAAGCTTCTTTGAACATAGTTGAGGAGAGATATACTTGTGGTTTGGTGAGGAATCTTTTGGATATATGGCCAAGAGTGATATGGCTGGGTCTTGAGGTCGAGCTATTTCAAGTTTTCTTGGATATCACTAGACTGATTTCCATAGTGGTTGTACAAGTTCACACTACCACCAGCAATGGAGGAGTGATTCCCTTTCTCCATATCCTCTCTAACGTATTCTGTCATTTGAGTTTTTGATATTAGCCATTCTGACAGGTGTGAGAAGAAATCTCAGAGTCATCTTGAGTTGCATTTCTCTGATGATTAAGGATGCTGAGCATTTCTTCAAGTGTCTCTTGGCCATTAGAGATTCATCTTTTGTGAATTCTCGGTTTAGCTCTGTTCCCTATTTTTTGATTATTTTGATTATTTGGTTTCTTGGTGTTTAATTTCTTGAGTTCTTTATATATTTTGGATATTAGGCCTCTCTTGGATGTGGGGTTGGTAAAGATCTTTCCCCAATCTGTATGTAGCCATTTTGTGAAATAACAGTGTCCTTTGTCTTACAGAAGCTGAACAGCTTCATGAGGGCCCATCTATTGATTGTTGGTCTTAGAGCTTGAGCTATTGATGTTCTGTTCAGGAAGTTATCACCTGTGCTAATGAGTTCGAATCTTTTCCCACTTTCTCTTCTAGTAGATTTAATGTGTTAGGCATATGTTAAGGTCATTGATCCACTTGGACTTAAGTTTTGTGCAAGGTGATATATATGGGTCTATTTGCATTCTTTTATATGTTGATATCCAGTTAGACCAGCACCATTTGTTGAAGATGCTTTCCTTTTTCCATTGTATGGTTTTGACTTCGTGATCAAAATTAAGTGACCGTAGGTCTGTGGGTTTATTTCTGGGCCTTTGATTTGATTCCATTGATCCACTGGTCTGTTTCTATACCAATGCCATGCTGTCTTTATTACTATTGCTCTGTAGTATAGCTTGAAATCAGGGATGGTGATACCTCCAGATCTTTTTTTTTTTTTTTTAATATACAGGATTGATTTAGCTATTCTGAGTTTTTTTGTTATTCCATATGAAGTTGAGAATTGTTCTCTCAAGGTCTGTAAAGAGTTGTATTCATATTTTGATAGGAATTGCACTGAATCTGTATATTGCTTTTGGTAGGGTGGCCATTTTCATTATGTTGATCCTATTTATCCAGGAACATGAGCGATCTTTCCATCTTCTGATGTCCTCTTTAATTTCTCTCTTCAGGGACTTGAAGTTCTTGACATACAGGTCTTTCACTTGCTTGGTTAGAGTTACCCCAAGTGTTTTATATTGTTTGTGGCTATTGTGAAAGGTATTTTCCCCTGATTTCTTTCTTGGCCCCTTTACTTTTGTATAAATAAGGGCTACTGAATATGGTATTTTTTGACAAAACCTGAGTATTAATCACCTAAAACTAGATCTCTCTCATAAACAGATCTAGGCATTTGATAAATATTATAAACTTATATAAATGCATTATATTCTAGATGTATGGATGTTATGTTCCAAAACTTTCAAGGAAAAATGTCCCTTCATATAGAGTGTCACCCCTGATATTTTTCTAAACTTGTAAAGTTGCGGATCAACTGGAATAATGATCCAGTGTATGTTTCCAATACAACTAGGCACCACACAAGCAATGGGTTAGGCTTCTCAAAGCTCTGAATACTCAGAATTAATACTAACAGTTCAATGTGGCACAGGCAGGACTCTATGTCCTTCAGCATATAGTTTTAACCAGACCCTCTGACATAGCTATTATTTCTCCTGGTTAGTGATATGGAACTAAGTTACATAAAAGATACCTTTAAATTTTTTCTTTTGCTATTCAACTGTCCCCCATCCCCACGTCCCTGGTTAAATATGGGACATTCTCATTCCTCCTTCATGTCTCATTTCAATCCCACATATGTGTGTGTTTCCACAATCTGAAGGCTCATGGCTGTAACATGTTGGCTTTGTGACAATTTATTGTCTTGCTGCCCCTCTATGCTTTCCCGGGAACAGAATTGTTAACACTTTGTTCACTTCTTCAATTCTTTGTAGTAGTTTGAATAAGAATGGCCCCATAGTCTCATATTTGAGTGTTAGGTCCTCAGTTGGTGGAACTGTTTTGGGAAGGATTAGAAGGTATAGCCTTGTTGGGAGATGATTGTCATTGGGAGTGGGCTTGGAAGTTTCAACAGCCCATAGCATTCCCAGTTAGCTTTCTCTGCCTTGTGATTGTGTCTAAAGATGAGAGCTCTCAGCTTCTGATCTAGTGCCCTGTCTGCCTGCCTGCATGCCGGCCTGCTATAGTAATTCCCATGATGGTCATGGACTAATCCTCTGAAATTGTAAGCAAGCATCACTTAAATAATTTCTCTTATATGTTGCCTTGGTCTCAGAGTCTCTTCACAGCAATAGAAAAGTAATTAAGATGGCATCAATACTGAGTAACAGATTATGAATAAATAAATATTCAAAGGGTGAAACAGTTCCACATTATAAAACAAATGAGCTAAGTATTAAAGCCACAATCAATAGTCTTCTTGTGATAGTTACAGATGATATGAACAACTGGCTTGGAGAGATGAATGGGTCAGTTGATTTTAGTTTTCATGAGTGTATGCCTGCAGATGATCCTGAGAAGTAATACTGAGATCAAATTCTCTCTTTTTAAATTTATTTATTCAAGTTACATCCCCATTACAACCCTTCCCCCCTTTCCCACCTGGTCCCACCCTTCTACCTTTTTCCCCTCTCTCCCATATTCTTCTCCTAGGATGAGAGGAACTCCTTACATATTGACCCACCTCATTCCAACAAGTAGCATGAGGTCTAAAGGCTTCCTCTTGCACTGGGGCTTAACAAGGTAGCTCAGTTAGGGTAAGTGTTCCATTAACAGGCAACAGAGTCCATGTCAGATCAGAGACAGTCTCCCCACCCCCAACCTAGCTCCACTTACTATGGGTTCTGCATGAAGACCACACTGCCTATAATCTACATATGTGTAGGGGGCCTAGGTCTAGTCTGCATATGCTTTTTTGTGGGGGGGAGTCAATATTTCAGTCTCTGTAATCCTCTAGGGGCCTAGGTTGGTTGGTTCTGTTAGTTGTCATATGGCACTCTTGTCCCCTCCATGTCCCTCATTCCTCCTAGCAGAACTATCCTACTGGAAACCCCACCCAGCAATAGATTGAAGCAGATGCTGAGACACACAGCCAAACATTAGGTGTAGCTCTGGGAGTCATGTATAAGAGAGAGAGGAAGACTTGGGTCAAATTGTTAAGTTTAGTGACACAAGAGTATAATTAAGGTAGAGTTTAAAGGGAAAGCACATTATTCAGACAGTTAAAGAGATAATATATCATTTTTTACTTAGAAAAATGAATAACATGATTATGAGTTGCTATTTTCTAAAAGGCAAGTATCTGAAAATCTATCATCTCCCCCACTGGCTCTAACCAATTCTTTCTCCCTTGCTATTGAACTAGGCTTTTGAGATGATACTAAAGATTAGCATATGACTTTTTCAAGTAAATCTATTTCATCTCATGTAAAATGAAAATAAAGCCAACCATACATGCAGTAAGATATAAATAATTGAATGTATGCCAAGACCTTAGCCATATGAGGTCTTTATCATCTCCATCTATCACTAAATATTAATTCTATATCTCAAGTACAGTATTTGATTTCCAAAGGTGAGTAAGAAGCAAAATTTTTTGTACTGAGGAATAGTCAATAGCATAAAATATGTTTGGGGTGTGTTGGGTCATTTCATTTTCTTCTAAACTGCCCTGTGAACAATATTAATGACAATCCCAATTTTTCTCTATAATGATGGATCATCTGTCTTCATCTATCTTGGTCTTTTGGCCCAGTATCTCTGACAGACATTAATTGTAAAGCAGGAATTATGAAGGACTTATCTACCCTGTCTTGGCAGAGTGAGGCTGTCAACTTACCTGCTTCCCACCCAAAGTTCAGTTTCTGACTACAAACTTCTCAGGACATTTAAATTGCTGAACACAAAAAGAGTAGACAACAAATGTTATTATTAACTTGCTTAATCATTTTTCCATTCTTATTTGGGCTCCCAAACCAGTTTCCTATGTCCCACATCAGCAGGAAGCATACTTTTAAGAAAATGTTGCCCCATTCCCACAAGGGGAGATGGGTGATTTTTTTTGGTCATTTAGTGGGTTGTAGATGTTTGTTGTCATTTAGGGGGATTGGTTACAAGTTGTTATATGGTCTTGTTAAAAAGGTTTGGGAGGTTACACTCGGGGACTTCTCTCTTTTTCTTTTCTCTATCCTTTCTCTCTTATGTAGAGGGAGAAGACTTGAAAATAAAAAAGGGGGATATAGACATGATATAGGAATGATGAAGAAAAAGGGTATATTATTGAATCTACTCATATCTTGGTATATTGATACAAAGTTAAAGTTATATTTGGCTACATTGGTATAGATCTTTGTATATTGATACAAAATTAAGGTTAACTCTTTTTATGGTAATATACCTATGTAATTCTTAAAAATTGAACATGAAGTTCTAGGCCTTTTGTGAGCAACTATCACAAACTGTTTAGGATAATTAAGAAATGCTAACTAATAGTCATTCATACTTGTGGATTTATGAAGTACTAGTTTAGTGCATCACAGATATTTTCTAAGTTAATTAGATATTAGGTTTCTAAGAGACAAGCAACATTTTTTTTATTCAAATATATGGAGATAAACAGATTGTCTTCAAAAGCCTCAAGATATCTGTAGAATATGGCATTTGAAGATGTTTTCTTAACTTAAGATGTTTTGATATTGAGACATGTCAGCTCTTGACAGCACCTCCATTCTACATCAAGTAGATGATGAGCATCAAACAATCTCCATTTAGAGATGGCTGTATTAGTGGCAAGCTAGCCACTGGGCAAGAAAAGAACTCTTTATTCAACTGTAGACAGAATGCTGTCTGAAATGGACAAAGCTTGTTTATGGTTTTATTATTAATTTTTTTCAAGTTACATCTCGATCACACCCTTTTCTTCCTCCTCTACCAGTACCATCCTCTTTCCCTTTTCCTCATCTCTGTCCTCTCATCCTCAGCACCCCATTTTAATTGCTTATTTGGTTTGTTGGTATTTAATTCCTTGAGTTCTTTATATATTTTGGATATTAGTCCTCTGTCTGATGTAGGGTTGGTGAATATTTTTTTTCCAATCTGTAGGCTACCATTTTTTCTTACTGACAGTGTCCTTTGCTTTATAGAAGCTTTTCAGTTTCATGAGGTCCCATTTATTAATTGTTGATCTTAGTGCCCAAGCCATTGGTGTTCTGTTTAGGAAGTTGTCTTCTGTACCAGTGCACTCAGGGCTATTCCCCAATTTCTTTTACTAGATTTAGGTTATCCCATTTTTTGATCCATTATTTGATCCATTTGGACTTGATTTTTGTCTAAGGTGATAGATATAGATCTATTTGCATTCTTCTACAGGCTAACATCCAGTTAGACCAGCACCATTTATTGAATATTCTTTCTTTTTTTCCATTGTATAGTTTTGGCTTCTTTGTCCAAAATCAAGTGTCTGTAGGTGTGTGGGTTTGTTTCTGGATCTTCAATTTAATTCCATTGATAAACCTGTTTGTTTTTATGCCAATACCATGTGGTTTTTACTACTATTACTCTGTAGTACACTTTGAAATCAAGGATTGTGATACTTCCAGTTCATTTATTGTACAGAAATGTTTTAGCTATCCTGGATATTTTGTTGTTCCATATGAGGTTGAGAATTCTTTTTCAAAGTCTGTGAAGAATTGTGTTGGAAAATTGTGTTTTTATGGGAGTTGCATTGAGTCTGTAGATTGCTTTTGGTAAGATGTCCATTTTTATTATGTTAATACTACTGATCCATGAGCATGGTAGATCTTTCCCTGTTATGATATCTGCTTCAATTACTTTCTTCAGAGACTTGAGGTTCTTGTCATACAGGCCTTTCACTTCTTTGATTAGTGTTACACTAGTATATTTTATATTATTTGTGGCTATAGTGAATGGTGTTGTTTCCCTAATTTCTTTCTCAGCCAGTTTATCATTTGTAAAAAAGAGGGTTACTGATTTTTTTAGTTAGTTTTGTTTTCAGCCACTTTGGTGAAGGTATTTATCAGCTGTAGGAGTTTACAGGTACAATACTCAAGTGACAGCACATTCAGATGAGGATGTGGAGCAAGGGAACATTCTTCCATTGCTGGTAGGAGTACAACTTGTATAAAACCACTTTAGAAATAAATATGAGTTTTCAGAAAATTAAGAATAGTTCTACCTCAAGACCCAGTTATTACCACTCCAGAAGATGTTCCACAAGGACACTTGTTGAACTATGCTCATAGCAGCTATATTTGTAATAGTCAGAAGCTGGAAGCAACTTAGATGCCCCTCAACAGAAGAATGGATAAAGAAAATGTGGTCCATTTACACATCTGATACTATTCAACAATTAACAATAATGACATCATAAAATTTCCAGACAAATGGATGAAACTAGAAAGTATTTGAGTGGGGTAACCACTCAGACACAGAAAGACATGAATGATATGTACCCACTTATAAGTGAATATTAATCACTAAGTACAGGATAGCCGGATAGCCTTGCTACAATCCACAGACCCAAAGAGGTTAATTAATAAGGATGGTCCAAAGTAGGATGCTTGAATCTCATCCAGAAAGGGAAATAAATTAGACACCTGAGGTAGATGGAGGGGTGAAACTGGGTGGGAGATGGAAGAGGAGGAGAAAGGCTGGGAGAGAGAAAAGCAAGCTGTGGAGTTTATCTCAGGGATGGGGGAGGCTCCCAAGAGTCTATGAGGGTGACCCTAGCTGAGACTTCTAGGAGAGGGGATATGGAGTCTAAAGTGGCCACCTCCTGTAATTAGGGCTGAATTACAGTGGACAGAGTGGGGCACCAACAAAACCCTCAACCCATAATTTGTCTTGCTTATAAGAAGTATACGAATAAAGATGGAGAAGAGATTTAGGGAAAGGCCAACCAATGACTGCCCCAACTTTAGACGCATCCATGGGAGACAGCCAATCCCTGACACTGTTGTTAATGATACTTTGCTATCCTTGCAGACAGAAACCTAGCATAACTGTCTTCTGAGAGGCTTCATCCAGCAGCTGATGGAAACAGATGCAGAGATCCATAGCCAAACACTAGTCAGAGCTCAGGGAGTCTTATGGAAGTGTGGGAGGAAGGATTGAAAGATCTGGGGGGGGGGTCAAGACATCACAAGAAGAAATACAGTGTAATCTAACCTGGGCACATAGGGGGTCATAGAGACTTAACCACCAACCAAAGAGCATGCATGGGCTGATCCTATGTAGCAAATGTGTAGCCTGTTTTTCATGTGGGTCCTCTAAAAATAGAAGTTCAGGCCCTCGCTGACTCTGTTGCCTGCCTTTGGATACCTTTCACATAGCTGGCCTAACTTCTCTGTCCTCAGTGGGAGAGGATACACTTAGTACTGCTTTGACTTGATGAACCAGGGTGGATTGGTATTCGTGGGGGACCTTCCATTCTCTAAGGAGAAGGGAGGGGAGTGTGAGAGTGGGACTGAGAGGTGAGGAGGGAGTGGTGCTATGATCAGGCTACAAAATGAATAATAATGAATAACAAATTAATGAAAGAAAAAGAAATTAAAATAACAAAAAGGAACATTTTGTTTGACCATTCTTACAAATATCAAGTGAATCAACACACAAGAGTTACTGGATATGTACATGTCAGGGATAAATGACTTGACCAGAGAATATGTGTTTGTGCTTGCAATATAATTTCAATTATTTTATTTTCAAAATGGCTATAGCCTTGTCACTTTTCCTAGAAGTATTGTGATATTATGTTACAGTAAATCTGCTCTGTGACTTGTTATCATCACCTGTCTTGGCAAGTTCTTTGTGACAGTATTGTTTGATAACTATGGGTCAGGACATGTGATAAACTTACTACATGATGTTTGTGGAAGGCTTCAACATAGACAGCTCTCTGATTCTTGTGACATTTGTTAAGTGTAACATAGTGCTTCTGACCTTGTGGACTTACTGTTTCACTGATGAGGTTAAATAGAGCAGTGCATTATCAAAGACAGAATAATTATTGAATATTTTATTGTGGTTTTGATTGCAGAAATACTAGAATGTACTGAACTGACATTATTTGGAGATCCTATTATTGTCTGTATTCAAAGTGTGGTAAGTTTATGTCAATGAAAATTTAAGAACAAACAGACTTCAGAAAGATGACTAGTAAGCAAAGATAAAGTTAATATAGTTTAAAGAAAACAAGTAACTAGAAAATGGCATTCAAAAACTGATTTACTGTAAAGTGCAACTGGAAATCCCATCCAGAGAGTGTGATACTACAGCCTACATCTCTCTCATCTACAGGCAATCATACTGCTCAGACAACATTCAGAAGTGATGAAAAGATGATAAGATCATCAGCAAAGCAATATTTGAGAGAGCACATCACTCATAGATTCCTGCAGAACTAACATCAAGTCTTAAACTTAGAGAGAAGAAACAGGATACAAGATGGAATGATAAATTGAAAACAAATGAGTACATTCTATTCTTATTTGCTGTGATATATAAACAATGAGTATTTCTAGTAATAATTATTAAATACTATGTTTAAAAACCTTTCTTTGTGAATTTTGAATTTCTTCTTGTAACAACATAATTCATTGCTGATTGAAATAATAGAAATTAAAGAAAAAAATAAGTTATAAATATTAGGAAGTTATTTTAAAAGTCAATTGTGTATGCATGTGAGTGTGTGTGTGTGTGTGTGTGTGTGTGTGTGTGTGGGTGCACATGTGTGTTTTGATGTGCATACACACATATGTATACATATGTGAGGGCTAGAGGAAAATCTCAAGTTTTATTATTTTTAATGCAGTATTTTTATTAACTTTTTGAGAATTTCATACATGCTTGCATTGTGTTTGATCATATTTATACCATCCAACTCCTCCCAGTTCCACTCACCTCCCCATGTTCTCCAACTTGATGTATTTTTTTAAGCCACCATGTCCTAGTCCAATTTGTGCTGCCCACACAACAAGGGTTTGCAGGCATCCACCAGAGCTTAGTTTACTTATCAGGAAGGAACCACACCCTAATAGAAAATTGACTTTCCTTCCCTCAGGAGCTATCAACTGTCAATGGCTTCTCAGTCAGAGGTGGGGGCTTCATGACTCTCTGCAGACTCTATACTGGAATGTTAGCTGGTGTTTTTTGTTTTGTTTTGTTTTTGCTTTTAGTGCAGGTAAACACAGCAGTTGTGAATTCATGAAAGCAATGTTCCTACTGTGTTGAAGAAATACAGTTTTTCTTAGTCCTCCCAACTTTTGGTTCTTACAATCTTCCTACCTTGTCTTTTGTAATGGTCCCTTAGTCTTGTGGGCAAAGACTTAGGGACATAGTAGAATAGAGGTAACAGGAAGGAAGAAAGTGACAATAATGGGGAGACAAGTTTAAGTGTAGGTCTTGAGCATGTTGTCACAACTGTTGTGAGTTCATATTAGTGACTGCCCTGCTATGTCCACAAAACAGTGTTTCCTTTTGTTGTCCAGCCATCTGGCTTTGAACAGTCTTTCAGTCTTCAGTGTAGGCACATAGAGCTATAAATGTCTCTTAGGACTGCCTTCATTAAGTCCCATATATTTGGGATGTTGTGTTTTCATTTAATTATAGAATGTTTTTATTTCTTGATTTCTTCAATGACATCCCTGCCATCCAACAGCTATTTATTGCTTAAAACTCAAGAGTTTATATGTTTTTTAGTTTCCCTTCCTGTTGATTTCTGACTTTATTCCATTGTGATCTGATAGAATGAGGAATATTGTTTCAGCTTTCCTGTATTTAGTGTGACTTGGTTGTGTATTAATATGTGACTTATTTTAGATAAGGTTCCATGAGGTGTTGAAAAGAAGGTGTGTCCTTTGGTGTTTGTGTTGAATATTTTATAGAAGTTTGCTAGTACTTTCGATCTGTGTTGCTTAATTACATTGTTGTTTTATTCATTTTTTACACAGTTTGCCTGGGTAGTGGTGAGAGTAGAGTATTGAAGTCTGTTGGGGAAGGTCTGATAGGCTGATTTCAATGCTGAGATATGGTTACCACCCCTTCTGAGGCATTCTCTTGATTGATTAATAAAATTTGCTGATGGCCAATTAGCTGGGCAGAGTCTCAATTAATTACTCTAAGTTAACCCGATCACCTAATCCTAAACCACCATGAGCCTGTGATTACCTTCCAGCGTTCTCAAAGACATCTGCTTCGGTGTCTCCAGGTGGAATGAGCTAATATTCTGTGTAAGGCGCAGGGTTCCTGTTCTAAGTTCAGGAAGTCCCGCCTTCCTATACTCTTTCTGCCCAGCTAAGGGTTAAGCATTGAAACATTAAAAAGTCTTGGTGTATTTAATTATTGGGGAAAGGACTACAGCTTATAGGCCCTCAGTCCAAGCAATCCAAGGCTTGCTGGACTCCCTGACTCCCGGACTCCTCTCGAACCCAGGTGAATCTCCTGCCAAGCTGCTGATAATTCTACTGGCCTAATATAACAACTTATATTACTTAACAGAGTTTAGGTTACAGGTGGTGTAGGCCACCCTAGGTCCCAGGGCTCTTTCCCCAGGACAAATCAGGCAACTGGTTAAGGTGGGCCAGGCCACCCGCTGCTCTGTCAAGAAGCCAGCTGCTCCACTGGCCTAATCTTACAGTTTATACTTACTAATAACCACAATTGATAATTAAATTGCAGTTTCAGAAGTCATCTACTATTACTGGGTTAGGTTTAATCTCTGATTTTAAATCTAATAGTGTTTGTTTTATGAAATTTGATGAGTCGATATATGGTAGGTATATATTTATAATTGTAATTTCCTCTTGTGAATTGTTCCTCAAGTGTCATTCATTAGTTACTACACACCTTTCTTTTAATCAGGGTCTCTCATTATCCAGGAATGCACTAAATAAGCTAGTCTGGTTGGTCAGGAAGCCCCAGAATATTCTTGTCTTTGTTTCCAGAGTTAGGATTGGAAATGTATAATCTCCCTTGACTCGTTATTGTGAGGTTTTGTCCATCATACACAAGCACTTTATTGCCAACTTATTTCTCCAGTCCCTTAAAATGAAGTATTAATATGAACAGAGACATGATTACAAAAAGGCAAAATGCCAAAGGGAGGAAATTATTTTAGCTTATGTTTTAATTTAATTTAATTATGTTATAATTAAATTCTGAAAGAGCCAAAAATAAGAAAGGTGGAAATTTCTTAAAGAAACAATTAGAAAAGTTCCCCAACGTTGGTTTTAAAATGTGAACCAAATATCCACAAGGCACAAGGAATCTGAAAAAAATCTCACCTCACTCATTATTAATCAAACTGAGAGGAGACTAGACACAAACATTAAATACAAAAAAAACCCATCATGTTTAGAATAAAGCACAATCACTTGAAATCTCATTAGAAACAGAAACATAAGACAGTAGAATGATCTATTCAAACTCAAGGGTGATAGAAATAGTCAGTGAAGTTTGAGGTATTGGCCCATTTCTTCTAAGATGTTGTATTTGTGACTATAAATCTTTTTTATATTTCTTTTTGTTACTTGGTTAATGGCTGAGTAGCACATCAGTAGTCCCAATTTCATTCCTGAAGTTGGTTATGTGTGTCTTCTCTCTCTGAACTTATTCTCTATTGTTAAAGCAGTTCATCAATTTGATCGATGTTTCTGAAGGACCAACTTTTTGTTTTATTCAATTTTTTTATTGCGTTATCTTTTTCAATTTTGACTTCTGCTGTTGTTTTACCTCCTCCTTGCTTTCTTGGGGCATGTTTTGCTCATCCTTCTCCAGTTTCTGAAGGAGGGAACTCGAGTTGTTGAGCTGAAATGATAGCTTATTTCCAGTATATGCATTTGGTTCTGTAAATTTCCCTTCCAGGACTTCTCCATCACCATAAATTTTGTTGTACTGTGTTGTTTTTATTAGTGCTATGTAACTGGTGATTCCTCTCAGAATTGCTTTTGAAGCTATATGTAAAGTGTAAAGACCCTGCTTCTAAGAGTGGACTGAAATCTTATTTTATTGATTAATTGATTGGTTGATTGATTTAAGTTACACCCCAATTTCAGTCCTCCTCCTCACATGATACTACCCTCCCACTCTTTTCCTCCTCTCCCCTCTCTCCTTCATCTTGGATGAGGGGAGTCTTCCATATATCGACCCATCTCAGTTCATCAAGTCCCACGAAGGCAAAGAGCTTCCTCTTGTACTGGGGCCCAAAAGGTGGCCCAGCTAGGGTAAGGTGTTCCACTAACAGGTGACAGAGTCTGTGTCAGAGACAGAACCTTCACCCAGCTCCACTTGCTAATGGATCTGCATGAAGACCAAGCTGACTATCATCTATGTATGTGTAGGGGACCTAGGTCCATGGATGGGAATGTTGGCCTAGGATATTTTTATGTTTTACTTAATATTATAAAAAGCATTCTTTATGTGTACATTATAAATAGCTCAGTTCATACACATTCTTTATGGTTTGCTTGTTCTGGATTGTTCCCCAGCCCAAGTAATATCAAGGGAAATACAGAACTAACACTGTCAGATACTGATGAAACTTTGGAGAGTTGAGAGTGTCCAAAGCTAACTTCACAGATAGACCACAAAGAAGACGAAGTCGAAGAGGTGATAGGCAGAGAAGAATAGACACACTGAATCTCAAGGACAAGGGTCACATGACCACAGGACCCAATGTGAACTTCAGAGTGATTAGCTGTCTTCCCAGAACACCTCCATGCCTTCCCCCACAAACGCACATAACCACTGGCTGGAGATGAGATGAAAGGCAGTTTTCTAGGGTTTGAACCTGTGTCCTGTTAGATCACTGACTCTCCATATATAACTTGGCTTGAAGATTCAATTCCTGTCATTCTCACTGTCATTAGTGCAGCATCACCATCATGGGGTTACATGATGTCACTGAATGTTTTGGTGAGTGTGACATGGTGAGTGAGCATACTGCATAAGGATTCCAGTCGTTTTACATTTGCTGTGGTTTGTTCTTCAGCATCTAATAGCATTCAGGCTATTCTGGCTACATCTGTAGTAACCAGAGCCCTTCTCCCACCTTCTCTGAGACCTCACTCTGTCTCAGGGACCTTTATTGCTCCTGACTGGAGGAGCTCCTTACTGGAAACCATACTTCTTTTCCTTCACGTTCTTCTCAACCAGGTCAAAGTCATTGTTTCCAGGTTTCAAACCTCATCATTCTCTAAAATCTTTCAATGGCTCCTCATTATTTATGAGTCTGAGTACCAGCCTATCCCCCAAACCTCTAAAGCAAGTCTGTGTTCATATAACTGATAACCCCTTGTATCTTCCTATCATCTATCTCTTTATGTATTTATGTATCTATATATGTATCATTCTATGTATCTATCTATCTATGTATCTATGTATCTATCTATCATCTATCTATCCAACAATCTATCATATCAATCTATCTATCTATCTATCTATCTATCTATCTATCTATCTATCTATC
>CAJQZJ010004888.1:13633079-13689722 GCA_907164525.1 Lophiomys imhausi
ATCTATCTATCTATCTATCTATCTATCTATCTATCTATCTATCTATCTACCTATCTCTATTATCCCTCATATACCACCCTCTGTTCCTGGCCATCTAGGCAGTGTCAGGCATGGACTGCCTCTTGTGGGGGCATGAGTCTCAAGTTGAACCAGTCATTGGTTGACCACTCCCACAAGTTCTGCTCCACCTTTATGCCAGAACATCTTGCAGACAGGACAAATTTGTGGCTGGGTTGGTGTCCCAATCCCTCCACTGAATACGTTGGCTGGTTACAGGAGATGACAGGTTTAGGCCCTGTATGCACCATCCATAGGATTGTTTCCTTAATGTTTTAAACTTATTTGATCACTGGCCAATACCTTCAGTGAAATTGCTATGGGTAGCTTTTCTCAGGGCATGTGCCTCACAGCAATCCAGTGAATGACCTCCTCATGCTTTGTTGCTCAGCTAATCAGGCAGCAGTCAAACCTTTCTCTCCATTATTTGGTCCTTTCCATGTTTTTTTTTTTTTTTGTCAGCCTCCTCCCTTTTCACTCTTTCCTCAATTTGCATTTTGTCCTCCAGCAATAGC
Source organism: Lophiomys imhausi (assembly GCA_907164525.1). NCBI lineage: Eukaryota > Metazoa > Chordata > Mammalia > Rodentia > Muridae > Lophiomys > Lophiomys imhausi. The sequence goes on from CAJQZJ010004888.1 coordinate 13,633,652, forward strand.
AAAGCACTAACAGCTTTCAAATACGTAATATTTTCCCACAACACTGCAACTTTCCTCCAGCTACTTATGCTGAGAAAAATCAGAAAATTCATGCCTAGCCTTTTAAAAACACATCTTCAAAATTTTGAGGTTATGATTATATCATTGCCCTTTCCCTTTTCTCTCTCCAAGCCCTTTCATGTAGCCCTCTTGATCTCTTCCAAATTTGTGGTCTCTTTTTTTTTCTGTGTACACACACACACACACACACACACACACACACAAATATAATCTGCTCTGTTCTTACTCCTTTCTGGGAATGAGTTCAAGCATGTCTCCATTTCCAGGTCATCTTGCACAACTACCTTCTTCATAGATTTGAAGTTTCCTATATATACTTTCTCAGAACCTACACATTTCTTTCTAAGTGACCACATCTGTCACAGAGCACTTACAGTTACTTGTATTTTATTTTCCATCAGATGGCAAAACTGTTTACACAAAAGACCATGTTTCTTCTGCCTTTGAGTTGCCAGACCTTTCAATACAAATGAAAATTTTTATCAAAGTTTTCACAATTCTTTGTTTACAAACCCATTCATTCCTCAATACACAGATTTATAGACTAAATACATGCCTTGTATTTGGATTTAATTTATATAAGAATAAATTGTTTGGTGACAGGAAGGATTTTGTTGGGGACTCTGCAAATGGATTTCTCTCTCCCTCCTTTGTGTCCAAGATCTCCTTGGCATTGTAACTCATGGATGGCAGACATTTTAAGATTAGAAACAAAGAAGAGACTTGAAAAGTCAGAATTTCCACTTCAACAAGGTGAATTTTGAATGTAGACTAAATTGGGACCTGAGAAGAGAAAGTTCTTCATGCTGTGAATCATCAATAACAACTAGCCTGAATCCACCTGTCACCCTCACAATACTCAAAAAGCAGTGCAGGGGAGGCAGGCCCTCTGAGTGTAAACATCCTAGAGGCTGCCTGTCTATCACTCAGGTGCCAACTACAGTGTGCAATGGAGAAAGAAAAGCAAAGACAATGGTACCTTCCATCTACTGTAGCACCCTTTTTAATTACCAGTCATGATATACTCACAGGAAAGCTACACTTGTATTCCTGTCTGTGATCTGGGTGGGGATCTAGATATTACCCTAGGACAGCTGTGAGTAGAGAAAGGTGTGGGGACAGGTGTGAAAGGTGTGATTGGAAGATAGCTGTGGTGGGTGATTGTCACAAAGAATCTGAGACCAGACAATTAGATCAGGAATCTGAAAGGGTTGGGATGAGCCCAAACACTCTTTGGATAGATGCTCTATTGTTTAGTTTCCATATTCATAGGAAAGGAAGTCAGAGGACCTGCTGGAAGGAGTGAAAGGATTTAGACAGAGGGTATAACATTAAATAGAGGGGATACTAGATTTAATTGAAAGTTTTTCTTGGAAAAAAGAACTAATAATAAACTCTCTAACTCTCAACTAAAACATAGTCCAGAGAGAACTAAGATGCTTTGTGAGAAAAGCCACTCACTTAAAGGATAAATAAAGAATATTGTGGGTGGGAAATACTTGGAGACTTTCAGCTTTCATAATTAAATAAGACAAAAGAGAGAGATTGAAGTTTGTGCCACATAATCAGTTGTGGGTACCTAACTCAACACCCGGAAAAAAGAGATGCTTACAAGATCTTCTCAAATCAAAGATGATAGGTGAAAATCATAGGATATTAGACCCAGTCTCTTTCCATTTTGACTATGTATTTAAGTTGAAATAAACTCCTATAATTCTCTCAGGGAGAAGAATCATTAATTTTTCTTCCTCTGAAAAAAAGCAACTCTTATGTACATTTTTCCCTTTTTTGTGGGAGGGGTTGGTTCCTACCCCCTTTTATTTCTTACCAATGTCCTTGGAGTACATTGACAGCATATAGCATGTTCCTTAGGTTTAACAAACTTATTAATATAGCTAAAAAAATCATGAATATGCTGAGAACACAGTTTAAGGTTCAAGGCCAGGGTTGTTTTCCCCATGTCATGCCACTTTTTGTATCCATTGTGTGGAAAAAGCTTATACCTGGAATGTGCTATTTCAATATGAGTGAACAGGTGTCATGGCCTGTATTGAAAGATGCAATGATACAGCTTTATGAGATTCATTATTGTTTCTGCTATAGAGATATGTGGATGCTACTCTTCATTCATTTTCACTGTACACTTCTGTCTGTAAGGTGTACTTTTCTGAACATTTTAACTGTTTTGACTACAATGACTTACACTTATTTCCTTGTGCCCCTACTAGGTGTCTTAATGACTTTGATAAATCTGTTCTCTGTTTTGCAGTAATAAATAGTGCCATAGCTCTACTAACCTTCTCCCCATTCTAAGCTATTTTTGCACCATAATTTACTCTTTTTAACCATTACTTAGCTTAATCTCACCCAATACTATCTCATTTTCTGATATTTCATATACCCTGCCTTCTACTTACATTTTTAGGGACAAGAAAAATTATAGATAAATAGACGATTGATTTTTGCAAATATTGCTATGACCCTTATAAATATCCAATGTTTGATTATCAGGTACACTTTCCCTGTAAATTATTCTATAATCTGCTGGAATGTGGGCTCCTGGGATGGAGAATACTATCTGTTAAGAAAACAGTTCTGACAGGTATGAGATGGAATCTCAGAGTTGTCTTAAGTTGCATTTCTCTGATGAGTAAGGATACTGAGCATTGTTTCAAATGTCTCTCAGCCATTAGGGATACCTTCTTTGTGAATTCTGTTTAGCTCTGTTCCCCATTTTTTTGATCGGATTATTTGGTTTCTTGGCATTTAATTTCTTGAGTTCTTTGTACATTTTGGATATTAGCCCTCTGTCAGATGTGGGGCTGGTTTGAATGACAGTGTCTTTTGCCTTACAGAAGCTTTTTCAGTTTCATGAGGTCCCATTTACTGATTGTTGGTCTTAGATTCTGAGATGTTGGTTTTCTGTTCAGTAAGTTGTCACCTGTGTCTATGAGTTTGAGGGGTTTCCCCATTTTCTCTTCTAATAGATTTAGTGTGTCCAGCCTTATGTTAAGGTCTTTGATCCACTTGGACTGAAGTTTGGTACAAGGTGATAAGTATGGGTCTAATTTCATTCTTTTACATGTCGACATCCAGTTGGACAAGCACCATTTGTTGAGGATGCTGTCCTTTTTACATTGTATGGTTTTGGCTTCTTCGTCAAAAATTAAGTGACCATAGGTTGTGGGCTCATTTCTGGGTCTTCAATTTGATTCCATTGATCCACTGGCCTGTTTCTATACCACTACTATGCTGTTTTTATTACTATTGCTCTATAGTACAGCTTGAAATCAGGGATGGTGATACCTCCAATACCTCCATATTTTTTTTTAATTGTACAGGATTGATTTAGCTATTCTGGTTTTTTTGTTATTCCCTATGAAGTTGAGAATTGCTTTTTCCAGGTCTATAAAGAATTGTGGTGCTATTTTGATAGGAATTGTATTGAATCTGTATAATGCTTTTGGCAGGATGGCCATTTTTAGTATGTTGATCCTACCTATCCATGAGCATGGAAGATCTTTCCATCTTCTGATGGCCTCTTCAATTTCTTTCTTCAAGGACTTGTAGTTCTTGTCCTACAGGTCTTTCACTTGCTTGGTTAGAGTTACTCCCAGGTATTTTATATTGTTTGTGGCTATTGTGAAGGGTGTTGTTTCCCTAATTTCTTTATCAGCCAATTATTTGTTGTATAAAGAAGGGCTTCTGATTTTTTAAAATTAATTTTGTATCCTGCCACCTTGCTGAAGGTGTTTATCAACTATAAGAGTTCTCTGGTGGAACTTTTGGGGTCACTTATGTATATGGCTAAGATCAAAAGCTCAAATGACAGCACATGATGGTGAAGTTGTGGAGAAAGGGGAACTCTCCTTCATTGCTGGTGGGAGTGCAGGCATGTGCAACCACTATGGAGGTCAATCTAGCAATATCTTAGAAAACGTGGAATAGCTCTGCCTTGGGACCCAGCCATACCACTTCTGGGTATACATCCAAATGACTCCTCACTGAATCCCAAGGAAGTTTCCTCATCTATGTTTGTATCAGCCTTATTTGTAATAGATACAAACTAGAAACACCCCAGATGTCCCTCAACAGAGGAATGGATTAAAAATCTGTGGTACATCTATACAATGGAATACTACTCAGCTATCAGAAACAACAAAATCATGCAATTTCCAGCCAAATGGATGGAACTAGAGAAGCTCATCCTGAGTGAGCTAACCCAGACTCAGAACGATGCACATGGCTCTATTCACTTATAATCGTATTTTAGCCATATAGTATGGGATAACTATACTACAACCAATGCACCAATGGAAACATGAACATAGACTTTTTTTCCTGTCAACGAGACACTTTTCCCTAGTGGTGCTACCTTGTAGGCCGCCAGTATATGAGGAGGCTCTTAGCCCTCATATGACTGCTGAACTGGGGTGGAGGACTGTTATGTAGGGACACTCCACTCCAGAGGAGTGGGATGGAAGAGATAGGGGGTAGAGGGTGAGAGGGCAGGACTGGGAGGGATGGAAAGAGGACATTCTGATAGCTATGTAACCTGAAGTAATAAATATTTAAAAAAGAAAACAGTTATTTTAATTCCTAAACAACTTAAAATTTAACTGTGAGACTATAACTATCTAGTCTTCAACCACATCAGATACCTGAGAAGGATAAATATACATGAACAAACAGGAAGTACAGGGCTAGCAGGTTCTAAAACAAAGAAATGACAGACACCTGGCTTCCTGGACAGTTCCCAATTTCGCTCAATACATTGGAGCATCTATCTTCAGCCCTTTGGCCCTATATCTCGACAGACATTAATTGTAAAGCAGGAATTATGGACTTGCCTAGCTCTAAGAAGATGTTTTTAAGTTGATAATGCAAGTTATGGATGGAAACTGAGTTAGGTAAAATTTCTAAAAAAAAAAATAGAAATTTTAACTCATAGAGATAGACAGATAATAGAATTTAATATCAGATGCCAAATACATATGGACTGGATACTGGGAATATATATTATACTTTATAATTTTAATAATTGTGGCCTAACTGTTCTTATTGTTTTGTATTTATTCTTTTTAAGAAAAAGACCCTTTTATTGGACTAAAATGGGGAGCTGTTGGGGTTGGAAGATATACCTTAAATTTTTTTTAAGCAGATAGGATGATGAGGGGGAAGAGGGTAGGATGGCCTGACAGGGAGGGGGAGGAGGGAGTGGTCTGTGATTAAGATGTATCTTGAAGAATAAATAAATGTTGTGAAAAAAAGAAAACAGTTCTTAATTTTATGCATGCCAGAAGGACATTGAGTATCTCACTGAAATTCACAGAGATATGGAGCATTCTATTAGGACACTAATTTCTAGAAGGCTTCTGAATAATTATACACACAGAGAAATTGTTGCTGTTAAAGAGTCAGTTCTAAAGTCTAACATTTTTTCAAATGCTAGCCACCCTCTTCATATTGAATCAAACATCTGACTGATATTAATTTTGAGCACCAATTGTGAGAATGTGTTCATTAACTGGGTTATATCGCCCACACACTTCATTTGCTAGAATGAAAATGGTGCCAATTTAGCGCTGAGTCTTGCAAATGTGCACTTGTTCTTGGCTAGATCCAACCTGAGTCATATCTCTTTGTTTATATATTCAGATTGACTAATTCAAGTCATCACTGGAAAGAATTAGATTTTAACATGATGTATTTTGATGAATCTGTAACATTAATTAGCAGAGGCTGTATGCATGGGTCTGCTATCTTCTGATTAACTGTACAAGACCCCTCAGAGATCACTATTGAGAATTTCCCTTACTGTATAATGTAAGCTTCATTGATTTCATCTTGTGTTTATTATTCATTAATTTAAGAAATATTATGGCATATGACATGAAGACATCATGGAAAGTAATGTTTAATTCATAGAACATTAGAAGGTAGACCTTTCCTTTATAACAGAGAAAGGAAACCTCTTAATCAACAAATTATTTTCAGTGTATTTGTAAATTGATAACAAGAGGCAATAGCTATGAGAAGAAAGATAAAGAATTTATTGATTCCATCTTATAAAATTAAGGATGATATCATAGAAAAAGTGGTGTTTTATTGAGTGTTGAGAAGAGAATTCATGTGGAAAGCAGTGTTGATATTTCTCAAAAAAAAAAAAAAACTAAAACTACCTTATTACTCAGCCGTACCAGTCCTGGGCATATATCTCAAGGACTCACCATCTTATCACAGAAGTAATTGCACATCCACATTCAGTGCTGATCTATTCACAGTATTAAGGAGATGATAACAGCATATTTGGCTATAAAGCAATGAGCAGGTAATACAAATAAACACATTTCTTCCTAGAATGCTCTTAGGCTAACAAGATTCAAACTATCTCATGCCTAGATGCAAAGAGGCAGGAGAAACTGGAATGCCATGGACATAGCCTAGGGCATTTCAATGGAATCTATTTCTACAAAAGAGAAAATAATTAATTGAAGCTTTTTGATGTTGCTTATATCCTAATTTGAATTGAGCTAACTGTTGTCCTAATTTGAAGACAAATTTTGAATAAATATTATAAGAAATTAATGTGGGTGATCTCTAGAAGAGAGCTCAAATGTCTTTACCCTCCTCAATTTCTTATTTCACAGATTAGTAGGGGACAAATTGCAAAAAAAGTGAGGAAACTGCAGTGTCTTAAAGAGAGAGAAGCATTAGAATTCCTTTTAATATTACTCTGTCCTCCATGCAGCAGTGAGGTAAGTAGAGTACAAGGCTGCCCCTGACTCTGAGAGGGCTTGGGAAAACAAGATATTTCAGGGATGGAACTGTGGCAGAAATTATTTTCTTTGATTCACCTTTACTCGATATTGGAAACAGTAGTGGGAGTAGGCCAAGGAGAAAGGGGTAGAGTCTTTTTGAATTTCATCTCTAGTCTTATCTTTTTGGTTGTAAGCCTAGCCTTTAGTGGCTGAGCTATCTATCCAGCCCTCATCTTTAGTCTTAATAAAAGAGATTTTTTATGTTCTCACCCAGTAAGATAATGCTTTTATTTATTATTTTTTTCTGGAGTTATGGGAAGTAAGACAAGAACCTTAGGACTTATAAAATAGATTGTACATGTCCTCTTCAGAACCCTCATGTAAAGATAGGGCTTGAAGATTTGGTGGATGGATAGTTCTAGCCAAATTCCAATATATTATCAACTGACATCTAGAAATGGCTCAGAAAGTCCCAATACACCCACCACTGTAAAGAGAACTTCAAGTCATAGGCCTTTCTAGAGAGAAGAATGAGATGGTCTCCTAGCTTAACATGTGCACTAGAAAAATGTAAATAATTACGCGATACAACAATAATTATTGCCTTACAAAAGCTTTTCAGTTTTATAAGGTCCCATTTATTGATTGTTGGTCTTAATCCTGAGCTGTTGGTGTTCTGTTCAGGAAGTTGTGACCTGTGCCAATGAGTTCAAGGTTTTTTCTCACTTTCTCTTCTAGTAGATTTAGTGTGACCGGCCTTATGTTAAGGTTTTTGATCATTCGAACAAAATGGCTGCCTACAGATTGGGAAAAATCTTCACCAACTCTACATTTGACAGAGGGCTAAAATCCAAAATTTACAAAGAACTCAAGAAATTAAATGCCAAGAAACCAAATAATCCAATCAAAAAATGGAGAAAAGAGCTAAACAGAGAATTCACAAAGGAGGAATCCCTAAAGGCTAAGAGACACTTGAAGAAATGCTCAACATCCTTAACCATCAGAGAAATGCAACTCAAGAGGACTCTAAGATTCCATCTCACACCTGTCAGAATGGCTAAGATCAAAAACTCAAATGACAGCACATGCTGGCGAGGGTGTGGAGAAAAGGGAACCCTCCTCCATTGCTGGTGGGAGTGCAGGCTTGTGCAACCACTATGGAGGTCAGTCTGGCAATATCTTAGAAAACTTGGAATAGCTCTGCCTCAGGACCCAGCCATACCACTTCTGGGTGTACATCCAAATGATTCCTCACTGAATCACAAGGAAGTTTCCTCATCTATGTTCATAGCAGCCTTATTTGTAATAGCTAGAAACTGGAAAGAACCCAGATGTTCCTCAACCAAAGAATGGATTAAAAAAAAACTGTGGTACATCTACACAATGGAATACTACTCAGCTATCAGAAACAATGAAATTATGTAATTTTCAGCCAAATAGATGGAACTAGAGAAGCTCATCCTGCATGAGCTAACCCAGACTCAGAACAATGCACATGTATCTATTAACTTATAATCAGATTTTAGCCGTATAGTAAGGATATCTATACTACAACCAACACACCAAAGGGAACATGGACATAGATTTTTTTTTCTTTTTTCTTTTCTCCCTGTCAATGAGACAATTTTCCCTAGTGGTACTACCTTGTAGGCCCCCAGTGTATGAGGAGACTCTTGGCCCTTATATGACTGCTGAACTGGGGCAGGGAACTGTTATGTAGGGACACTCCACTCCAGAGGAGTGGGATGGAAGGGCTAGACAGTGGGAGGGCAGGACTGGGAGGGGTGGAAAGAGGACACTATGATGGAGATGTAACCTGAAGCAATAAATGAATAAATTTTTAAAAAGAACAAATGAACATTAAAAAACAATAATTCTTACTTTAATGAGGATTAAGAATAATAATTCTAAATCCTTACAATGAATTTTAACACAGCAAGCATGTGGCCATTATGCAACTCTATCAAGGACCGCTGTGGGATAAATTATTTTGAATTAGCTGAGAAAATTCTAATTTCACCATCGACATGGACATAGAAAATAGTGGAAATGAGGCAAATCAACTCTCACGGACCTTTTAAACAGAGGCTCTGTAAATTTTCATTTGGAACCAATTGTTTAGCAGTTAATAGAAAATATTGATGACTACCCCATATCAGTGGCTGACAAGCCCAGCTGCTCAATGGGGAGAGCTAATAGCTCCCTAGGCAGTTTGACTTAAAGGTTAATGCATTCAGGGCCCAGTCTTGAAGTAACCAGAAGTTTCTCATCTTTTTATAATGGAGAGACACATCAGCCATGGGAACACTCTTGGACGTCCCCTAATCAAAGATTGATGGAGCTGAAATGGTAACATACTAAATTCAGGACGGCAAATGAACAGGATGAGAGAAGCAATGAATTGCGCACTCTAGGAAACTCAAACAGAATTGGCCACCCCCAACTTATCACTTACTAGTTAAGTGAACTTGGGCAGCTCATTTAGCCTCTTCTGAACCTTGTCTTTATCATTTCTGAAGATAGTTGTAGCATTCTTTTGTTTCCCATGGTATAGTGCCACAAGCTTCCCTGACCAGATTCATGACTTTTGCAAAGTGGTTTTGCAATACTTCCTATCAAGAGATAAAGCCTATCTCTCCACTTTTGTATTTATTTGCATTAACCAAGTTCTTCATAATTCCTGCTTTTCAATTAATGTCTGTTCAGAGATACTGGGCCAAAAGGCTGAATATATATGCTCTAATGCATTCAGAGAAATTGGGGACTGTCGAGGCAGCCAATTGTCTGTCATTTCTTAGTTTTGGAAACTGCTGGCTCTACACTTCATGTTTATTCAGATATATTTATCCTTCTCAGGTCTCTGATGTGGTTGAAAACTAGACAGTCGTAGTCTCACAGTTAAATTTTAAGTTGCTTAGGAATTCAAATTATGCTCTAGGTCTAAGAAGATGTTTTTAAGTTGGTAATGAAAGTTAGGATGGAAACTGAGTTAGGTATACTACTTTAAACACATTGAGATAGATGATAGATAGATAGATAGATAGATAGATAGATAGATAGATAGATAATAGAATATTAATATCAGTTGCCAAATTTGTATGGGCTGGACACTGGGAATATATGTTTTATATTATAATTTTTATAAGTATGGCCCAATTATTCTTACTGCTTTGTATTTTATTTACTGTAATAAGAAAAAGAGCCTTTTATTGGACCAAAGGGGGGAACTATTGGGGGGGGAAGATTAAATTTTTAAAAAGCAGATAAGAGAGTGAGGGAAAAGAGGGTAGGAGGCTGGGACCAGGATAGGGAGGAGGGAGGGGACTAAGATTGAGATGTAACTTGAAGAAATAAAACTTTAAAAAAAAGAAAAGAAAACAGCATGTAGGGAACCAGGATTTGTGCCAAACCTCAGTCAAAAAATCTAAAGAGGATCTGCACACTTCTGCTTTCACTCCCAGCATCCTGATGCCTGTGGCTCCCTGACAGTGATGAAAAACCTGGTCCCAGTCACCTTTATGATCCCACCAGGTGACAGACCGGACCGATGACATGATTATAACTGATATCATCTGTATTGGGTGTCTATTGTTGAAAAATAATCCTGCAAACTTAGTGAGTTTTTATAAATGTAATTATATCTTAAAACTATTTGTGCTGATGGGGCTCAACTGGGTTCTTCTGTCCCAAATAATGTTGCGTAGAATTGCAGTCATCTAAGAGTTTTACAAGATTTGAACATCCTAGCTGGCTTACCCACACATCAGATGTTTATGCCACAGTAGGAAAGGTTGTGACACATAGAAAGCTGGACCTCCCTTTTCCATGTTTATTCTTTCCTTTGATACTCCTTCCCTCTTCCTCCCTGATCTCTGTGCTGTCTTCAGATATCTCTGTATGACCTTCCTACTCCTCCATATGTTATTTATAGCATGATAGCTGATCTTTAGTTTGATAACTCAGGGCTTTCCAAAAGAAAAAAATGTAAATTCAGACTTTCTTAAGGCATACAGTTCAAATAAACACATCATTTTCTCTGCATTCTGTTGCTTAAATTTAATCATAGTACCATACTTGATTGGGTAATAGAGGACAGCAGGAGGATTTGGAAGACATAGGAAATCTATCAGCCTTACTTCTGTAGATTAGTCAACCCTGATTTAGTACCAGTTTACATAGAAAGCATGAAAAAAAATCTAACAGTGATAGTGCAGAAGGACCCAGACTAGACATTCTGGATAGTTGAGCCTGGCCCTAATGGGCAGACTCATAATATCCTGAGCTAAATACATTATATTTTTATTTGCCAATGAGAAAGCATTTTCTTTGTTTGGCACACCAAAATATAAGAACTGGTGGAAGTGGTTGTGAAGTTTAATGTTAATTATTCACAGGATTTAGAATCATTGGACATACACATCTGGGTGTGCCTATGAGGGTTGTTTCCAGGGAAGCTTAACCTAGTAAGGAAGACAGACTTCAAGTGTGGGCAGCTAGTACCTCTGGTTGGATAAAAAGGGAGAGCTGAGAAGAAACCTCTCTCTCTCTCTTTTTCTTTCTCTCTCCCTCTCCCTCCCTGTCTTCATCCCTCTCTGATTTCGGACTGTAGATACAATGGACCTAGCTGTGTCATGGCTCGATCACTTTGCCTTGCTTGACATGTTCAACTATAATTTGAAACTGTGAGCCAAAATAAAACTTTCCTTCCATAAGAAAGGAAAAGTTGTTTTTGTCAGACATTTTGACATAGCAATGAGAAAAGTGACCAATGCAATGGAAAAGCTCAGTGCACTCTGTGCTCAAGAAACTAGGCTGTAAATATATTTTAGAGCCCTTAATGTATAGCTAAACTACATGAAATACCTTGTAAATAAACAAGATGATAGAAAATTTAGTATGCCTAATAAAATGTTACCCATCATTTGCTTCACGTCCAGAAAAACGCAGCATTATGTTATTACAATTGGAGAAAAAACTGGGCAAGTACTTGTTGAGTAAAAAAATCAGTGTTTCCAGGGCTGAAGACATGATGGCTCATCAGTCAAGGGTGCTTTCTGCTCTTGCAGAGGACCTGGGTTCTCTTCCTAGCACAAACTTCAGTTTACAAACGTAACTCCAGTTACAAAGAATCCAACACACTCTGGCATCAGCAGGAACCTCCACACTCATGGTTCACAAAACTCATGAAACCTCAGTCACATATACAAAGATTAAAAATAACAAATACATAGACATTGTTTCCTGTCAATGAGACACTTTTCCCTAGTGGTGCTGCCTTGCGGGCCCCGAGTGTATGAAGAGGCTCTTGGCCCTATAAGACTGCTGAACTGAGGCAGGCAGGGGACTGATATATAGGGACACTCCACTCCAGAGGAGTGAGATGGAAGGGATAGGGGGCAGAGGGTGGGAAAGCAGCACTGGGAGGGGTGGAAAAAGGGCACTGTGGTGGAGATGTAACCTGAAGTAATAAATAAACATAAAAAATAACAAATCTTGTTTACTATGAAGTTTCATAGTATACTAGGATGGCAAAAATAGAGGAAAGAGTCCATAAGATATTGGAAATAAGAAAGATAGTATAACAAATAGTATTAATAAAAATAATATATGTTCATGAAAACAACAACATTATTTATTCAAACTCTGGGTTTATTACTGTGCCAGAAGTACACTGTTTTGAGTACAACAGATGTATAGTACAGTTGGAAATCATTCTCAAGGTTGTTTTAACCCTTTGGGGGCATTAAATTCTTTTTTTTTCTCTTTTGTTGTTGTTTTTTTTATACTTTATTTTTTTATTTCGTCAAGTTACATCTCAGTCATAATCCCTTCCCTACTCCCCCCTTCTGTCCCACCCTTCCACCCTCTTCTCCCCAACAGCTCCCCCTTTCAGTCCAACAAATGATTCCTTCTCTTATAACAGTATTTACTATACAAAACAACAGAAATAAATACGCCACAATTATGAGAGTTAAATGGCTTAGCATTCATTTCCAATGTCCAGTCCACATGTATTTGGCCCCTGACTTTAACATTCTACCATCTAACCATCTCCATGAGTTTAAAGTTCTATATCTGACTCAGTTTTCATACTAACTTGCATCACAATTATAAAAACATCTTCTTAGATCCAGAACACCCTCTTGATTCCTACACAACTCAAAATTTAACTATGAGACTCTAGCTATCTATTCTTCAACCACCTCAGAGACCTGAGAGGGATAAATATATCTGATTATGTAGGAAGTGCAGGGCCTGCATCTTCCAAGACTAAGAAATGACATATCAGTGGCTGCCTGGATAGTTCCCGCTTTCTCTCCATACATTACAGCATCAATCTTCAGCCTTTTGGTCCCGTTTCTCAGACAGACATTGATTGTAGAGCAGGAGTTATGAAGGACTTACCTACCCTGTCTTGGCAGAGCTAGGCTGTCGACTTACCTGCTATCAAGTTTTGGTATATTTACCGAAATATATATATATATATATATATATATACCTGCTACCAAGAGTATATTTGGCCACATTGGTATTGATCTTTGTATATTGATACAAAATTAAAGGTAACGCTTCTTAAAGGTATTGTACATAGTAATGCTTAAAAATGAAATGTGAAGCTCTTGCCTCTTGATACCAACCGTCTTAAACTGTTTAGGATAGTTAAGAAATACAAACTCCTAGTCATGCAAGCGTGTCATTTTGTTAGCTACTATGACAGTCTATCACAGATATTCTCTAAGCTACTCAGAAATCAAGTTGTTAAGAGACAAGCAACATTTGCTTATCTAAATACAAGAGATAGATAGGGCATCTTCAAAAACCCGAAGAGATCTGCAGAATATGGCATTCAAAGATGTTTTCTTAAATTAAGTTTTTTTTGATATAGAGACATGTCAGCTCCTGACAGCACCCCCTATTCTACTCCAAGTAGAAGATGAGCATCGAAGAATCTCCAGTGTGAGATGGTTGAATTAGTGGCAAGCCTATCTCTTGTCATGAAAAACCCCTTGCTTCAACTATAGACAGACTGCTGTCCAAAAAGGACAAAACTTGGTATTAAATTGATTCTTATCAGTTTGGGGATTGTATATTGTGAGAAACATCACAGAATTTTAATGGAAACTGTATAATCTATAGATTCTATTGGGTAATAAAGACATTTAAATATTAATTATTCTTATTAATGGATAAGAAAAAAATCAAGTATTTACAGTCAATTAATTTTCAATAAAGGTGTTAAGTATACAAAACCTAGAAAGGATAATCTTCAGTAAATAATATAGAGAAAATACCTATATGTGAAAGAATTAAATTAGACACTAATCTTATATATTATAAATAATAAACTCATAGTAAATTAAAATGTTAAATACTAAGTCCTGACATTATATGGCTACTAGAAGAAATAGGGGAAACTCACCTATAGTTATAAATTGTACACATATGTATATACACATACTACATATGCATATATATATATTTTTGTCAAAGTTTGTAGAAGATTTCATGGAACTAATGATACAAAATAACAAAGAAAACAAGGCTATCAAGAGAGAAGATACATAATGTGAAAAGGTTTTTGCAAACTGTACATACACCAATTAGAGAAAATAGTAGGATAAATGAAAAAGCTCAAAAACCCAATAGCAAAAGTCAAATATTTGATTAAAATATCGAACCTGCAGATATATTTATCCAAAGGAAGTATGCAAAAAAATCTATAAGTTTATGATAAAGTCCTCAGCTGGTCATCAGGGAAATATTGTTTTAAAATTAAAACTACAAGACCTCAGAACTCTAAGAATAGAAAAAATATCAAGTGTTAGTAGGGAAGTTGGGAAAAGGGATGTTTCCTTGGCAACAATATAAGTCAGTACAGCTGTTTTTGAAAGCAGTAAAGGAAAACTTCCAAAAATTAAAAACAAAACTTTCAAATTATTATTACTTTTACTATTGGATAAATGTCTTTTAAAAATGAAATCAGTATGTTGAAGATATAAGTGCATAACTATGTTTATTGAAATGTTCACAAGAGCCAAAATGGAAAATACAGAGTCAACATAAGTGTCCATCCATCACTCAGAAAGAGTTAAAGCAAGCACCAACACCACACATGTGTACATGCACACGCACAAACACACGCACACTACTGTTTTGCCTTAAGGACATTCTGGCTTTTATGGCCATGTCTAAAAACATGGATAACATTGCATTACATGAAATTAGTCAGTCATAGGCAGACAAATATTCATGATGCCATTTGCGTGTAACATTCGGAGAAGTCAAACCCACAAAAGTAGAGAGCAGAGTGATGGCAACCAAGGGCTGATTAGAGGAGATGGGATTAGAGGAGATGCTGATCCAACTACAGAAAATTTAAGTGAGGCAGAAGGAACAAGTTCAAGAGGTCTATTGCACAATGAAGTAGCTATCGTTAATAAACAATCAGCCACATACTGGAAAATACAAACAAAGTAGCTTTTATGTATTTTGTCACACACAAAAACACATATGAGGGAATGCCCATGCTACTTAGCTTGGTTTAGTTATGTAGCTATTTCACCATGCATTTAAATCTCAAAACAGCATGCTATATACCACAAAAAGACAATTTGTCAATTTATAATTAAAATGATAAGTATAAAATCATTATTAGTACTGGTATAAATGTATATTTAAATTATTTAAAATGTTGGTAAATATGCATTATTCCCTGAATTCTGTTTTAAAATGTTCTTGAAAATAAGAAATTACTCAAAAAATGTATCCCATGAGTCTCATTTATGAAAGTTCTTAGCCTCGGATAATCAATTAGAATCTAGTCATCATTTATAGCATTAGGAGTTAGGGGCATCCATCAAATTAAAGGGCAGAGGAGTGACAGGCTTTCATGGAAGGACGGCAAAAGATTTATGATTCTCAGCAGCAACTCACTCAACATTCTCAGCAACAGGTACCCAGTATGAGGGTGCTGCCTGTCCTTCCAGTGGGAAGTGGGATGCCTTCAGAGGTCAATTCAATTGCCTTCCTATTATCCCTTGAAAGATACAAGCATTGCTACACTATTTATTTACAGCCAACTGTCATCTATCAGAATTTTTCAGTAGACCTTGAGAGTGGTCATGGTTAGATCTGGAGTCATTAAAAATTTGACAGTAAAGGAGCTCTTGAAGATGGAATGATGCTGAGTCTGAAGCTTTCTTGTGATGCCTTATTGGAGCTGTAAGGAAAGTATTTGATCCCTGAATGGATCTCTCCCAGGGCTCAGGAGAAAGCTGATTTCTATTTTTAAGGATCATGCAGAAATATCGGGACTGGAACTGTAGGATGACCCAGCAGGTAAAGACATTGCTGCACAGTACAAACCTGAAGACCTGAATTCAATCCATACTACACATATAAAAATGGAGACAGAGGGGGAAAGGAGGGAAAGAGGAAAAGAGAGAGAGAGAGACAGAGACAGACAGACAGACAGACAGACAGACAGACAGATGGAAAGACAGAGAGAGAACTAAGGTTTTCAAGTTTTCATCTGGACTTTGCATGCATTCTATGGTATCTATATATCCACATACTACACACACACACACACACACACACACACACACACACACACACACACACACACACACAGTAAGACCTATGCCTGGTATTGGGTACTACTATTGTGACTAAACTCTGGTGTATCCTTTTTTAGCTCTTAAATCATGTGCATATGTGTGAATAGAAGAAAGAAAGAGAATCAGGAAAATTATCAGGAGAAGGGAATATCCCCCAAGATTAGGCACTTGACCTTGCAGTAAACATAGATATATTATTCTTAATCTCTAAAACCTGGGTGAGCACTGTAGAGGAGTTATGGTCTAGATCCACCTTCACCTAGATTGGAACCCCACTTGGCTGGTTTGCTAGTTCTGTGACTCAAAGACAGGTAGGTAGCCTCACTGAATTGATTTTACTATGTATAAAATGGGAAGACTAATAACTGTCCGTAAGGACTGCTTAGATCTAAGTCTGATGCAGAAAAAGATCTCATGAGACAATGCTCAGTACAAGGAGAGAGATTTAAGCCGTTCTTTGTTCTAGGAGGAAAATGAGCTTTGGTCTCCAGCTATTTGCATCTTTTCATTAAATAAACATAAGGTGACACTGTTCTCCATGGCCTTGGAGAAAAAAAATGTAATTAAATCATTTATGCTTGATAATAGCTGTGCCTTCTCAGTACAATTTTCACATTGTCAGCTATCCCCCAGATCAGATAACCAGCTTAGGGGATTTAGATTCTGGAAGGGTCAACACAATAGAGTTCTTCTGTTTGTTTGGAATTTTCCAACATGACCAGTCATTTGGAAAGAACTTGGGAGTTGAAACTTAACAGGCATGAGTTGTACAATCATGTTCAATGCCAGAGCCTGCTTGAAAGAGCTGGAAGCTCTTTTGAGCCTTAGGTCAGCACTGCAGTGTAGGTGTGATGACTAAATGCCATGAATGACAGCTATGGTGGTGGAAAGCTGAGGGAAAAAGAAGAGCACAAATATCAGTAATTCTTAGACTAGACTAAACAGGACCCATGTGACAGTTATAAAAGTCACAGGCTTATAGGACATATCAGACATTCTCTTTTCCCCTGGTACTCTATTTGGAATTTATCTGAAATTTGACTGCTGAGTAGTATTCAGAGACAATTGGAAAACTCTTGGTGTGGAAGACACCCAATTATGAGTACCGGATATTCTGTTAACATACTCAAGTTTAAGAGTCTTTCTGAAGAAAACAAAAAGTGCAATGCCATTTACACTCTTAACAAATGGGATCAGCACTGCACTTTATAATGTAAAGTACTTGTGCTCGTGTGTGTGTGTGTGTGTGTGTGTGTGTGTGTGTGTGTGTGTTGGCACTGTTTTACTACCATTGCTCTTACAATATAAGATTAATCAGAATTTATTTTATTATTTTATCAGTCTTAGGACAAGGCACACATGAAGCAGAGTGATTTAATGGAAACATCACTACTTACTACAACTAGTATTTAAAAGTCAAGTACCACAGGGATACTAAAATGTCTTCTCTCTGATACTGCACCATGGTTGTCATAAGAAGCAATGGAGCAGGATAGACTTGAACAGATTTGTTGACTTTGACCTAGATGGAGAATCTCTAAATCCTGGCACCTATCGCAGGACAGCAATAGCAGTGGGTATTGTCAGAGATTTATATGGAACTAAATACAACCATTTTTTCCCCAAAGAAGTACTTAAGTTGCATATGTCAGAGCAATGTTCCTCAGCAATAATAAAAGTAAAAGTGTTCCATAATACAATGATAAGACTCTTTTAACCCTTATCATGAAACAATTCCTCAAACTGAAAATACAGGGAATTTGGTATGAAGAGCTCTTGTGGTTCTGTGTTCCACTTCTTCCCTTGGGGTATCCAGACTCTGCTGTGCAATGGACTAGGAAAGACAAAGCAGAATCTGGAATGGGTGGGGTCTGCATGTTCCTGTTCAGGAAGTGCTGGGGGAGAAAGCCTTTTCTGAAGATCTTAGTGTTATAGTTCTTAGATGATAGTGAAACAACTCTCTTAGGCAATAGTCAGAAAAAACAGCTCTCTTACACGATATCCAATGAAACAACTCATATGTTTATTCCAGGGTGAACAAGGGCTATATGAACCTTGGGGAGTGGGAATGGATTTCCAGGGTGGATTTACCTTATTGGTTGGTGCTTAAAGTTTTGGGGTTCCTCATTTGCATGGAGAGGCATTCCAGGTGCTAGTCTATGTGACTACCTTGAGAATTGCAGGGCTGGGGGGTGGCAGGGCTATGTGCCCAGGAACATGCAGGCATGAAACAGGGTACAAGCCATCCTTATTCTTTTCTGTCTCAAGTTTTGAGATTTTTGGTCTCAATATTGAGATTTTCCGGGTTTGGAAACATCTCTGACCTCACTCTAGCTCCATGCCTGTTTCCCTGATCACATAGCCTATGTGCCCCACAAGTGCTAAATGTTTAGTTTAATTCAGAACTCTTATAAAAAGTAAATTAAGACACTGTAAGTCTCAGTTTCATGTTTAATGCCTAAAATTAGGAGAGACATACAAACATCCACTTATGAGTTGGAAAGATGAAGGAAAGGTAGGGCTGGGGATTGTTTTTCAAACTAAGGATGCATGAAGAAGACACATGGAAACCTACTTTGGAAGTTCATTTAAGTATGATTTAAAGTAATTAATCAATCTTCCCAGTTTTAAATCATGACAACTACAATAATGACCATCTTTACAAGACATGCCAACTGATGTAATGGTGGCACAAATACCATGGGAGTAATCAACTACTTTAAGATTGGCTTAAAAGATTCACTAAATTAATAATTAATTTTATTTTTTATACTTTTACATTAAATATTTATTTATAAATATTTATAATTTAAAGAATTAAAGATTCATTGTACAAATTGAAATCTCTATATGGCACCATTATTGGAGCATAAAACTGCAGCTAGACAGCCCCAAGGGAAAAAAATCTATTATCATTATTCTGCTGATGGGACATTTTATTAAACTGATTCCTAAGGACTTCTTGTTATACTCACATATGTCATAACACTTATCAGAGAATGTTCTTTTTATGGTAAAGAGCCACAGCTTGTCAAAGTCCAGAGAATAAGTGACAATGAAATGCCCAGCATTAAATGAACAACTATCTACATGACAACTCTTCCCAAGGTTCAGAGACCATTGTAAAAGAGGAGCCAGAAAAATGATAAGAGCTAGAGGGAGCAGATGGCTACAAGAAAGTAGTTTTCTGGACACAGTGGAACAATTGCTTTTCTGAATGAACACCTGTTGTGACAGTATACATAAGACCTGAAAAAGACCAAGCCAGAAAAAAAATCTCAGCATGGAGGGAGTGGATGGGTATGAAGTCCTACCCTTAGCTAAGAAGCTATTGGCTAGCTTAGAAAAGGAGAAACAGCTTTCTTTCAGTATGTGGTCTCTGGCAGGTCAACTCCATGTTTCAGTGGAAGGCTACATGTCCAAATGTATAAAGGTTACACAGACTGTACTTGATATACTTAAATATATACATGTATATATATATTAATATGTGTATATATTTAAATGTATATGCATATATATTTTATATGTAGGGAATTAGTAGTATATATGAGAAAAAGTGGGGGAAAATGGATGAATATGATCAAAATATACTGTACAAAATTCTCAGTCAACTAATAAAAACATGTACAGAGGTACTCAGCAAAAATAGATAATGCTTCTCTAAGAAGCTATAGGTTATGAAATGAAAATCCCAGTGTCAAGAATAAAATACTTACTGGAGTTGTTGACCAACAAGAACACAGAGTTCCCCTAAACAATACAGGCTACGTCCACTACTCTTGGTTGCATTGGTGTAACCCCAGGATTATACGTTCACCATCGACTTTACTAATTGTTCATGCTACCACTGCTCATATGTAGAACAGAGAAGAGTATGTTTCATAATAAAGAAAAGACACATTGATTGTTTCCCCCAATTCATTTTGAAGCTTCAGTTTTTCTCAGATACACTTCTCACCTCTGATGCACCACAAAGTTTCATTAGGAACTTAAAGTGTCATGACCTTAAAGGGGTCTCGATGATTGTATTTTTCTAATCATCCTTTCAGGTAATCACATAGAAGAGTGAATTTTTGGACTTCCCCTGGACTTAAAACATAATCACTTATGTATAGAAGAAGCTCTTGAGAGTAATTGCTTAGAATTCATTCATGGACCAGAGAGAAAGGCCACCCATTTGCTGCAAAAAGAATCAGAGTGCAATCTCAATTCATCTCATTCAAACCTGAAACTGTGCTTGATTCTGTTAAGGAGGATGCTATGGTTTAAACATTCTCCCAACTTGATTTAAGAAGTAATTGGGGGGGGGGCTAGGTAGTACTTCTCCTGAAGCAAATTTGGCCTTCTGACAACATACAAAGCGTTATCTTTCAATCCGGGTTAAAGTAGAAATCATTCTGTCACCTTGGAGCTAAACCAGCTCTAGTGTATATATTTTGAGATCCCAAAGGACAATCTGCCTGCATCGAGAAGGCCTTTTGTAAGTAGCCTCCAAACCTAGGTCCCTCCAAATCCCATGTGTGTGTCTCTGAACTCTAATTATTGGGATCAGAGACCTTTGTTTCCCATCTGAAGGGATCAAAGATGTGTTCCACCACTCCTGGATCGAAGTCTTTCTCTATTTAGAGTTTGCCCTGCATCAGGCTGACCCTGAGCTCCGGGATCTGCCCGTTTCTATCTCCAGTGTTCTGGGAGCTGGGACCAAGGGTGTACTCTTCTTGAATGGTGGGACCAAGAGTATGCACCCTCACCACCCTGCTCCGTATTAAATTTTGGGTTGTTTAGGAATCAAGAGGGTGTTATAGATCTAAGAAGATACTCTTAAAAGTGTGTTGCAAGTTAGTATGAATGTTGAGTCAGATATAGACCTTTAAACTCATGGAGATGGTTAGATAGGGGCCAAATATGTATAAACTGGACATTGGGAAGGAATACTGGGCCATTTAACTCTCATAAATGTGGCATATTTATATCTGTTGTTTTGTGTAATACTTACTGTTATAAGAGAAGGAACCATCTGTTGGACTGAAAGGGGAAACTTCTGGGGGGAAGAGGGTGGAAGGGCGGGATAGGAAGGGGGAATAGGGAGGGGTTTGTGACTGAGATGTAACTTGAAGAAAAAAAAATAAAGTATTTAAAAATAAATAAATAAATAAATAATACAAACAAGCTAAGATACTAAAAAAAAAAAAGAAGAAGAAGCAATTTGACGGAATTTGAGGTCATTGGAGTGGTGTTTAGCTGATGTGAGCTCTCTGCCATCCTGAACTTCTATAAATGAGCTTTCATAGAGTGGTCTCATTTTCTTCTGCTCTTCTACTTTGTCAGGACATGCCAGATGTCGTTATTCTCAAGGTGTTTACCAAGGACAAGCAAGATACAGACATTTTGGGTCACAAATGAAATTGAACAAACCTAAAAATAATGTGTCCAAGTTAAACCAGAAAGGTGTACATGCTTCTGTTAATAACTACCCATATTCATATAAATAACTAAAGAAGCTCCTTGGTATACACACACACATACACACACACTCACACACACTCACACTCAAAAGATATGAACATTGATGGAGGATTAGTTGGGGAGAGAAAGGGGATTAGCAGGAGTGAGAGGGGGACAACAGGGGAATAACACAAGGAACAGGGAGTGAATACAATCTAAATATGTATGTGTATGGAGATGCCATAGTGAAACCTAGTAATATCTATAATAAAAATATTTGGAAAACATTTTAAAGATGTGTAATAGAGCACTTCCCTCCTACATGTGAGACCCTGGAATCAAGCATCAGAACCGTATAAATAATTATACTATAGGGCTGTTAAGATGGATCAGCAGGTAAGGTTGTTTGCTTTTAAGCCTGATTATATGATTTTAATCACTGAGTCATACTGGACAGAGAGAAAAACAGTCCTGAGAGTTGTTATCAAACCTCCACACATATGCTATAGCATGTGTTCCCCCTCTCCAAATAAATAAATGGAAAAACATTATTTTAAAGCTGAGTGAATACAGGTCTATGGAAACCCTAGAGGCAAGAAAGGACCAAATGAGATTTTATAAGAAATACAAAGAGAAATTAAAATGTTAGCAATGCTCATTAAAATGTATCAGTATGCAGGAAACATTTGTGGAATAGGAAACAGTCTAGCATGCCTAAAGTCAAAGCTACATGGAAGGTGAATGTGGATATTGGCTAGCATCAGAAAACAACAGGATGAGTGGCATGTTAGAATATGAAATGGGTTATTTAGTAAAGAACTTACCATGACAAAAATATCATCATAGTTCAGAGGGAGATTGATTCAGCATCTAAATGAAAATAAGCTGACTCCAAAATGCCTACAACCTTAATGTGTGTGCTAAACAACATCATTCTCATTGTATACTGAAACTGGCATATATCGGCTAATGGTAGTGTCAGGGCAGGAAGCCGGTACACAGCTTTTGTTAAAATATTTAATCTATTACCAAGATGCTAATATTTCCTTCAGTAGTTGTTGGAAAATGCTGCAGTGAAAGCTAGCCACCTGTTAATTACTGCACAGAAACATCAGAGTCCAAAGGCATTATTGTGTGCCACAGATAATTACAGCCATACAATTGTGAGGCATCCTCTTGGATCTTTCTCAGCACAAATGGGCAGGATGAGATGCCAAACAGGTGATGATGATTTGAAAGAATAATAATAAATTTCATTTGGGACAGACACAAGTAATTAAGAGATCTAGGCTACCAACAGGACACCCTAAACAAATAAATCTAGTAAAATATCAGAAGGAAAGAAGGGACCTTGCCACATCTGGATATCATCTAACAAGATTGATTGGCACATAGAACAAGTATGACTTCTCCATTGCATAACTAGGGAGGCAGAAGTAAGAGCAGTGTAGGGGAATCTGTCTCACGCCCAATCTGAGAGGCAGACTTAGGCTTCCTCTCCATATCTGGTTGGGTGTACAGACATGAAGTGAGCAGGACTTGGAACAAGAAATTTTATGAATGCCATGCCATCCACCAACAGCTGACACACATAATGAGGCTGGCTAGAGACATCTGCCCTGTTGGAATAAAATATGAAAAATCAAAATTTCAGATAGAAAGAAATTCCAAATTTAATTTAAGAACTTGGCATGTTAATGATCCATTAAGACAATGAACCATTTGGGACTAAATCCCCTGATCCATCCTGGACAGCTGTCAGTATTCAGACTCATACATTTTGAATTCAAGCATATTTGAAGACCTCAGACTACAACCTACCTTGTTACAGATGTGTATCTGCAGCCTTAAATTCACCATCAGCAATATGTAGTGTGGATGTCAAGCATCCTTTTAAATTGATGATTTTAAATGAAATTTTGCCAAACTAACAAAAGATTATTATTCATTTGTTAAAATCTGGATATTAAGGCCAACACTGAATGTAGCAGTTCTCATAACATTTTGTACAGAGGATATACAATATGTTTATATAGTGCAAGTCAAAAACAGAGACTGGGAGATAATTTTGTTTGTTTTCTTGTTTGTTTGTTTGTTTATTAATTCAAACTACATATCCATCACAGTCCCCTCTCTCCACCCCTTCCAGTCCCACCCTTCCACCCTCTCCCTCTTCTCCCACCTATCCACTCCTTCAGAGTGGGTTGCCCCTACATATCAGACCTCCTCAGTTCAATAGTCTTATGAGTGTTAAGAGTTTCCTGTTGCAATGGGGACCAATATGGCAACTCTATTAGTGCAAAATGTCCCACTAACAGGTAATAAAGCCTATGTTCCTGTTCTTTTTGTTGTGTTGGTTGTAAGATAGTTATCCTGTACTATAAGACTAAAATCAATATAACTGAATAGATGCCATGTGCATCTTTCTGAGTCTGGGTTAGCTCACTCAAGATGAGATTTTCTAGTTCCATCCATTTGGCAGCAAATTGCATGATTTCATTTTTTCTGATGGCTGAGTAGTATTCCATTGTGTACATGTACCACAGTATTTTTTATCCATTCTTCGGTTGAGGGACATCTGGGTTGTTTTCAGTTTCTAGCTATTACAAATAAAGCTGCTATGAACATAGATGAGAAGGTGTCCTTGAGGATTGGTGAGGAATAGTTTGGAAGTATACCCAAAAGGAGTATGACTAAGTCTTCAGGTAGAGCTATTCCAACTTTTCTAAGATATCGCCAAACTGATTTCCATAGTGATTGTACAAGTTTATACTCCCACAAACAATGGAGAAGAGTTCCCCTTTCTCCACAACCTCGACAGCATGTGCTGTCCTTTTAGATTTTTTTTTAACATTTATTACTTCAAGTTACATCTCCATCACAGTGCCCTCTTTCCACCCCTCCCAGTCCCACTCTCCCACCCTCTACCCCCTGTCACTTCCATCACACTCATCTGGAGTGCAATGTCCCTACATAATAGTCCCCCACCCCAGTTCAGCAGTCATATGAGGGCCAAGAGCCACCTCATATACTGGGGGCCTACAAGGCAGCAAAGTGTCTTATTGATAGGAAACAAAGTCTATGTTCCTGTTCCCTTTGATGCATTGGCTATAGCATAGTTATCCTGTACTATATGGATAAAATCCGACTATAAGTGAATAGATGCCATGTGCATCATTCTGAGTCTGGGTTAGCTCATTCAGGATGAGCTTCTCTAGTTCCATCCATTGGCTGCAAATTGGATGATTTCATTGTTTCTGATGGCTGAGTAGTATTCCATTGTGTAGATGTACTACAGTTTTTTATCCATTCCTCGGTTGAGGGACACAGCATGGTACTGGTATAGAAATAGATGAGTGGATCTATTGAATGGAATTGAAGATCCAGAAATGAACCCACACACCTATGGTCACTTAATTTTTTGACAAAGAAGCCAAAACCATACCATGGAAAAGGGACAGCATCTTCATCAAATGTTGCTAGTCCAACCTGATGTCCACATGTAAAAGAATGAAATTAGACCCATACTTAGAACCTTGTACAAAACTTAAGTCCAAGTGGATCAAAGACCTTAACATAAGGGCAGACACATTAAATCTATTAGAAGAGAAAGTGGGAAAACCCTAGAACTCATCAGCACAGGTGACAACTTCCTGAAGAGAGCACCAATAGCTCAGACTCTAAGACCAACAATCAATAAATGGGACCTCATGAAACTAAAAGCTTCTGTAAAACAAAAGACACTGTCATTCAAACAAAATGGAAACTTACAGACTGGGAAAAGATCTTCACCAACCCCACATCTGACAGAGGGCTAATATCCATAATTTACAAAGAACTCAAGAAAGTAAATGCCAAAAAAACAAATAATCCAATAAAAAATGGGGAACAGAGCTAAACAGAGAATTCACAAAGGAGGAATCCCTAAAGGCCAAGAGACACTTGAAGAAATGCTTAGCATCCTTAATCATCAGAGAAATGCAACTGAACATGATGATGAGATTCCATCTCACACCTATCAGAATGGCTAAGACCAAAACCTCAGATGACAGCACATGCTGGCAAGGTTGTGGAGAAAGGGGAACACTCCTCCATTGCTGGTGGGACTGCAAACTTGTACATCCACTATGAAAATCAGTCTGGTGATGTCTTAGAAAACTTGGAATAGCTCTACCTCAAGACCCAGCCATACCACTTGTGGATATACATCCAAATGATTCCTCACCAAATCACAAGGAAGTTTCCTCATCTTTGTATATAGCAGCCTTATTTGTAATGGCTAAAAACTGGAAACAACCAAGATGTCCTTCTAGTTTTTGATCTTAGTGATTCTTACAAGTGTGAGATGGAATCTCAGGGTGGATTTGAGTTGCATTTCTCTGATGATTAAGGATGCTGAGCATTTCTTCAAGTGTCTCTTGGCCATTAGGGATTCCTCCTTTGTGAATTCTCTGTTTAGCTCTGTTCCCCATTTTTTTTATTGGATTATTTGGTTTCTTGCTGTTAATTTCTTGAGTTCTTTGTAAATTATGGATATTAGACCTCTGTCAGATGTGGAGTTGGTAAAGATCTTTTCCTAGTCTGTAGGTTGCCATTTTGTTCGAATGACAGTTTCCTTTGCCTTACAGAAGCTTTTCAGTTTCATGAGGTCCCATTTATTGATTGTTGGTCCTAGAGCCTAAGCTATTGCTGTTCTGTTGAGGAAGTTGTCACCAGTGCCAATGAGTTTGAGACTTTTCTCCACATTCTCTTCTATTAGATTTAATATGTAAAGAGAAAAAACAGTAATAGTGTTGGTATTTACACACTCATGTTTATAATTTTGAAATTTACATTCTATTTTCTCTTACTTCTCTGTCCCAGCAGGTCAGTGGGAAGTTGGAAGGTAACTAGTACAGGGCACTCAAACTCTTCCAGGTCTTCCTGCCCCACATTATCTCAGTCTCTCACATGAGTGTTTCTCATGACTTTTCTGCTGTAACTTCTCTTTCTCATTACTTCTTGAGAAGTGGTCTTAAATTTCACAAAACCACTTGAGATGGTACAGAGGAGTTCAACATGTCCCCAGCTGTTACTGAAAATTTTAAGTCTATGTGGTATGTTATTGAACATTTTAGGTCTTTGTCAAAATTGATGAGCTAATGGTGATACCTGTCACTTGAAGCCCACACTTTTATTCAGACTTCCTCAGGTCTCACCTCACATCCAGTTTTCAGTTCCAGAATATCTTGGTTATGTGCTAATCCTTAGTTGTCAGAGCTCTTCGGGCTCATCTTCTCTATAAAAATTAATGAATATTTTCTTGTTTTAGGTAAGCACAACAACTCTGATGATTAGTGATCATCTCTTTTTAATTCACCCAGAAATATTTTTTTATTGATATACTATAATCCGTATGTCATAAAATGTGATTTTTAAAATTTAATATTTATCTTCCTCCCTCAGTATCTCTCCCCTTTAGTCCAATAAAAACTCTTTTTCTTATAACAATAAATACAGAACAATAAGAACAATAGTCAGTAATTATGAAAATTACAAAGTATAATATGTATTCCCAATGTCCAGTCCATACGTATATCTCAACTGATATTAATATTCTATGATCTATCTATCTTGGTGAGTTTAAAGTTCTATACCTATTTCATTTTCCATCCTAACTTGCATTACCCACTTAAAAACAGCTTCTAGAATAGCCTTTTAAGTTCTAAACAACTTGAAACTTATCTGTAGGACTATAACTTTTAAAAGTACATAGTTCAGTGGTTTCTAGTATTTATACTTTTGTATCCATCAGCTCTATATAATTACAGAACATTTCCTCTGTGGAAAAAGAAGCCCTGTAATGATTAGTAATCATTCTTGTCTCCTTCTCCCCAAGACCCTTCACAATCACTTACCTACTGTGTTTCTATGGATTTGACTAGTGCAGACATTGCAGGAGTGGACTCAGTCTAATATTTGTGAACTTTTGTATGTGACCTTTTTATTTATATTATAATAAAGGACAATCATGTGGCATATATTTGCAGTGAGTGCCTTTCCATGACTGAATGATATTGCATTTCATAAGATATCACATTTGACTATATTCTTTCTGAACATGTATGTTTGTATTTTTTAAATTTCTGTGGATGATGCTGAGCGAAAAATAAATGACATTCAAGCATCTGGTGGTGTATGCTCCTAACAATATTCTTTCTATATGTAGAAATACATTTACTTAGTTGTATGTTAATATTTTAATATTTTCAGAAACTTCTAATCTGCTTTCCTGGTTCCACCATTCCACATTACCAGTCTTTCTATTTATTTAAATTTAACTGCAATCTTCATTATAGTGTTTTAAGCAAAACACCCTATTATTAAATGATTTTGATTGATTTATTAGAATTAGAAATTGCACATGCTTGATATGTACAATATGGCATTTTGAAATGTACACATTATGGGATGGCTAAAATAAATGACTAACGCAGTCACTTCCATGTACATTTATCTTTTTTCTTTGACACAAGGTTTCTCTATCTAATAGCCCTGACTATCGTGGGGTCACTTTGTAGACCATACTGTCCTCGAAATCACAGAGATCTGCCTGCCTCTGCCTCCCAAGTGCTGGGATTAAAGGTGTGCACCGCCATACCCAGAACATTTATTAGTTTTGTGTTGATGGTGATTAAAGTTTAAATTTACAAAACTTATACTTAAGTCAGAGCGAAAATTTCAAAATATCTTACTATGGTTTGATTTGCCTTTCTTTAATGAGAAATAGAGATAAGTATTTTTTATGTAATTTTTGGAAATTTCTATTCAAATCCTTGGTCCATTTTGTCTGTTGGGTTCTTTCTGTCATAGATGAATCCCTTGTCAGATATTTACTCTAGGAATGTGAGCTTTCTTTTTACTTTCCTCATAATGTTCTTAAAACATAAGAAGTTTTGTTCATTACATCTGTGCCCTCTTTGTGTGCGTAAGTGGTTTAGATTCCATGGTTTCTCCTTTCTGCTAAGAGTGCTGTAGCTCTACTGTGAACATTTACGTTTTTGATAAATTATGAACTAATTATTGCATGTGTTTTTAGGCAGGGGTCCAATTTCACTCTTTCACCTGTGGACGTCTTATTGGCTGTCATGATATTGTGGAGATAACAATAGCTGCTGTGGTTTTGTGGGTGATGTAGGTACGGCATGTGCAGAAGACAACATTACACAGCACTCCTCCCCGATCCCCTGGCTTTTACTTTCTTTCCACATCTTTTTCTGTGTTGCCTCCTGATCATTGATGGCATGGTGGGAAGCAAAGCATTGATGGGGAAGATCTCCCATTTTTTATGTCTTTCAAATTGTTTTCAATAATACTTTGTACTTTCAACTATTTAATTCTTGAACTTTTTCATTAAATCTCTTTTTCATTTTATTTTATTCTTTTAAATGCTATTATAAATGGAATTGCCTCCTTGATTTCATTTTGGATGTACATTGGTAATATATAGAGAGACAATTGATTTTCATATATTGATCTTCTAACCCTGGTAAAATTAATCACCATTTAATTCTGACACTTTTTTCATTATTATTTCTTAGCACTTTTATAAGCAAGGTCATTCACATAAGAATAGTCTTGTATATTCTTTTCCTATATAGATTTCTTTTGTGTGTAAAATTGCTTCAACTTAAACCTCCAGTGCAATATTGAATACAAATGATAGGAACAGACATACTTATCCTCATGTTGATCTTGGAGGCAAAGCCTCTGTCTTTCATCATAGAGTGTGCCACTTGTTGTGGGGTTTTGATAAATGCCTTTAAATGGATCAAAGAACTCATCTCTATTCTTGGGTGGCCCAGTCTTTCTGTCATGAGAAGATGTTAGTTTTGTGATTTTTTTCCTGTATCTATTGTAATGTTTTAAATTTTGTGCTTTATTCCATTGATATTTTGGTTGGGAGCCTTCGTCTTAAATGGCTGAGGCATCTCCCAAGCCTCATGTTTCTGTGTAGTATATTAGTTGCTTTTCCTGTTGAGCCCATTTGTTTGACAATTTTTCTTAGGCACTGGAGTTTCTGTGGTGATGAGGACAAGGACCTTTCTTAATACACCACCCTTTTATCTAGTGCTGTTACTTGGGTGACAATAGATTCTCAGGGTGAATTGATAGCTAGAAGCTTTTGAAATTTTTTTGAAGGATTGTTTACAATGTCTAATGACAGAACTGAATTTTTTTAATGCTGCCTAAAAATAAACTGTAAAGTTAACTAGATCTGGGACTTTCCTTGAGAATAATTCTTAAACTTGTGATTTACCATTCACTCTACCCGTCATGTTTTTCCCGTACAACTTAGAATCTGTTAAGACTCTACAACCAATGTCTGTCAGAGAAACGGGGCCAAATGGCTGAAGATTGATGCTGTAATGTATGGAGAGAAAATGGGAACTGTCCAGGTAGTCACTGGTTTGTCAATTCTTAGTATTGGAAGCTGCAGGCCCTGCACTTCCTATATAATCAGATATATTTATCCCTCTCAGGTCTCTGAGGTGGTTGAAGAATAGATAGAGTCTCATAGTTAAATTTTGAGTTGTTTAGGAATCAAGAGGGTGTTCTGGATCTAAGAAGATATTTTTAAAATTATGAGGCAAGTTAGTATGAAAGCTGAGTTAGATATAGAACTTTAAACTCATGGAGATGGTTAGATAGTAGAAGGTTAAAGTCAGGTGCCAAATACATATGGACTGGACATTGGGAATGTATGCTAAGCCATATAACTCTTATAATTGTGGCCTATTTATTTCTGTTGTTTTGTATTGTATTTATAGTTATAAGAAAAAGAACCATTTTTTGTACTGAAAGGGAGAGCTGTTGGGGGAAAAAAGAAATACCTTAAACTAAAAAAAAAAAAAAAAGAAGGGAAGAGGATGGGGGGTTGAGGGGAAGAGAGTGGAAGGGTGGGACTGGAGGGGCGAGTAGGGAGGGGATTGTGATTGAGATGTAACTTGAAGAAATAAAAAATAAATTATTAAAAAAAGAATGTATAATTTTCCACCACAATATCAGATAAGTTACAAAAGAGGAAAGACTTTGAATTGTTTGATTCTCTGTAACTTAATGCTTAAGGCAGTGCTAATTATTTATTGAATAAATAAAGGAGTGCAAGTACTTTATGTGTTATATGTGTGTATGTGTGTGCATGTGTGCATGCATGTGTTCATGTGTGTGTTTGTGTGTGTGTGTTTTCATGCAGTCTGATTATTTTCAAGGCATTTAATAAATGCCAGAGTCCTGTATCTTTATTCCTCAAGCAGGAATAAGAACAAAGGCAAGAGGAAATTATGTAGAGAAAAAATCTTTGTTTGCATTTGCTCCTTTGTTGATTAAGAACCATGCCCTGTTCTCAAATTCACAATTCTAATTATAAGAGACTTACTGGAACAGTGAATATATGCAGAATAAGAACATTATAAAATGACAAAATATCTTTAAAAAGTAGGTAATCAAATGCAGTCATTTTATGTGTCCATGTCTGAAATGAGAACTGTGTATTAATAAGTATTGTCATGAGAGTGGCTGTGTATCTTAGGGAAAATGTTGGGATGCCTGTGGTCTAACAGTCATGGAGTTTTGGTTCACAATTTTAATGGGGAAACACCTACGGATATCTGCAATGCCGAAGATGAAACAATAAAGTAAAGAAGAACTGGTCCTAGCCCTAAAATATTTGGCATCTTAGTGCTTAAGGGACAATAAAACAAATGCCATTCAAGTATTTTTTTTATCTACACAATGAAGAATGTAGGAAAGGAAACTACACAAGACAATATGGATGAATACGAGGGACCTTACCTAGCATACAGATTGAAATTAGAGAAGCATATCACATAGAGACACATTTGACCTGTCTATGAAGATCACCAATCTTGTGTGTATCCTCTAATTTAATATTTAGAATAAAATAATTTGCTTTCATCTTCATTTATAGGCAGAGGTGAGCTTTCCTCCAGTTGACACAGATAATAAATGATGGTAAGAGTATATATATTATATAAACTAATTAGCATATGTTGGTATGCCTGAGCAAACAGATTTGGAGTACTTGCTGCAGCTGTAGAAGATTATCATTAAGATGAAATACCATAAATATGAAAATTCCTGAAAAAAGCCTTGAACTAGCCTTCCTCTTCTACTTCTAAGACAGAGGCCATCCTGAAGGCTGTGCCTCACTTGTGGACATGAAATACATAGAAAATTTTGCCTCATTAGATCTGAGTTTCCACATGTCCATTAATTGGAGTCAAGCTCTAATGGTGTCCTAGAGTGACTGGGTCTTTATGTGGTTGTTTATAAAGAATCCCCAGTTTTTCTTTCCAGAGCCTTTTCCCCTTTGCAATATGATAGTTTTTCCCTCTCCACAAGAACCCTGGTCTACTTCCCCAACCTTATTCCAGTTCTGTGATTTGCATTGTCCAATACAATAGAAAAGTGATATTCAACTAGGCCTGAATCTAGCCTCAAGAGGCCTTACATGCCTCCACCCATGACTCATAAATCTACCCAATCTCCATGTGGACAATCCAGGCTGGGCTGGTGGAGGATAAAAGGAACTGAGATAGCCATTCAAGGCAATATCATCAGCACTCACCTAGCCAGCACATCACCTGTTGTCAACCCAAGAGCATGCTGTGTGAAACGCAGAACAGTTCAGCTAAGGCCAGACCAAGTGTGTGCATTGAAAGGCATTAAGTGCTAAATGGGCTGTTGCATAGCAGACTTGGCACAGCACTCCTCTTCATTTCCTTCTCTCAATGAATGCAGATTTTAATTGTCCATCACTCTCTTTGTGATCTCTTCTTAAAAAGGAGGTCCTCCCTTCCTCCCTTCCTTTTCCCCTCTCTCCTTCATCTTTCCCTTCATTCAGTCTCTCCACTCTCTCTCTCTATCATCTATCTACCTACCTACCTATCTATCTATCTATCTATCTATCTATCTATCTATCTATCTATCTATCTCTGTCTCTCATCAATATGAAGAACAGAGTAGCTCAGTTAAAGCTGTAACTGCAGAGTGTGGTTATCAGGCTGTCTTTGGGAGGGAGTTTAGGCAGGAAAAATTCAGACTCTTCGCTGATTGGCTAAATTTTCTTCAAATATCTGCTGCAACTGAGAGGCAGAAAGAATTTCTGAGTTTGAGACAGGCACAGAGTGGCTTCTAAGGGAAGATATGGTCATTGGTGTCTGGCTAAGATGAGATTTCTTCAGAGCATCTTCAGGTCCTTCCCAGGTTAACCCTGAGAAGGTGGAGGTAGGTAGAGTTGTAGATAGATCACAAAGGTATCCCTATTTTGGCCAGGAAAAAAAATCATCAATGAAACATGTTTGCCAGTACAGGGTTGAGGTTAGAGGACTATGGCTGGACTTCTGACTGCCCATTGACCCTTAAGTGGTCTTGTACTCTAAGCTTCTGTCGCTTTATCTTCAAAATGATAATACTATGTAGTACATCTAATTATGGAAATTGAGTTTAAAATGCACATATGAATGTATTTCACTATACAATACATAGAAATACCCCTAAAATAGTAACTATTTATTGTCATTGCTGGAAATTGATAGAACAGGAAATTCTGTTCAGATCAATTCAAAGTCCTTCTAGAAGACATTGATTGATTGATTGATTGATTGATTTCAGTATATTGTAGATAATTAAAACCAGGACCTCACACACACTAGGTAGTTGATATACCAATGAACCAAGCTCTTCTCTGGAAACTTAAGCCATGCACTGTCTTTAACTTCCCACAACAGTGTCATTCATGCACTAAACCTCCTTCATTCCCATCCATGTGGTAATAGCCCAGTTACAGTAATGTTTATCATATTTGTTGTGTCTGTGAATATACTTTTAATCTAAGTACCTCACATATGAAACCATATTGCTGGTTGAAGGGGTGATGTTATGCATTCTAAATGTTAATTAATTGGTCTTGCTGTCTGTTACTTTGTTTTCTAAGCGTTGTCTCTGATTGGTTGCATAAATGCTGAGGCCTGAGATTGGACAAAGACAGAGGTAGGCAGGACTAAGGCTTGGGCTTCTGAAGCAGAGAGATTCATGGGTAGAAGAAGACCCCAGTAGCCAGAAGCAGCCTTGAGAAGAAGAAAAAGTCAAGAGCAGGAAGGAGACACATGATGGGGTAGATGAAAGAAGATCATTCCATATGGCCTGGAACATTGGCACAGCATGGAGAATAGCAGTCCCAAGGGACATATGTACATATAGGGTCATATTTGGGGAATAGAATTAAGAGTTAGCTTAGATGGGCTAAAATTGCACAATCTGGGCGAAGGCTTGTTAAAATTCATCAGGTCTCTGTGTACTCATTTATAATGGTGGATTAAAGATTAACAATCGCCAACCCATTAACTATAATCTAAATAATGACTAATAATTTAATTAATTATTTCTACAACTGGTAAAGAGGCTGAATACTTAATAAATAATTTTACCATATTCAGAAATGCTTCTAGGGGTAATTTAAGTTAAACAAGGGTGGTAAAAACAGTGGTTCCTAATCTAGTATGTCTAATGCCCTCACAAGGTGAGGAATAAACTACATCGTTACAGATAGACAAAAGAAATGGCCATGTGAGGACACAGCAAGGAGGCAGCCACCCATAGTCAAAGGATAGACACCTCTGGAGTAACCAGCTAGCTGTTCTATGGTCTCTGCCTTAGAAGATACAGAATTTGAAGAAACAAGTATCTGTTATTTCAGCTACTCAGCCTGGGATGTTTTGTCATGAATATCCCAGAAAACTTGTGCAAATCTTCTTTCAATGAGGATATTATAGTGGAGTTGTTTGTTTTCTTTCTAAATATTGCCTTCAAATACTTTGTCAAAAGTTTCTTTTCTGGGCCAACTAGATGTGGTAGATAAAATGTTCTTATCTGCAAGATTCACAACTTGAATTCAATCTCCACAGTCCATGTGGTGGGAGGAGAGAATCAACTCTTGCAAGTTATTCCCTCACTTCCTCGTGTACACATTGACACACATGCTTTCTCTCACATAAACACACAAAGTAAATACATTTTATGAATCTATATTTTCTGTCTTAGAAATATGTGTTTGTTCAGTGTCTTGAAATTTCTAGTCACTTTCAATCAATCCTCATTTTGACACCCAGCTACCATCACCAACTTGATCCAAATATCTTCTTCCACATTCCCCCACATTCATGGCTGGGGGAAGTGAATTGAGCTGGAGTGATTTTCCACTGCACTGCCATCTTCCTCACCTGCTCTTCCCCAGAATGGCCTGGCAAGATTCAGATGCACTTCTCTTCCTATCTGTTCAATATTCACTCCTCTAGGCAGAAAGAAAAAAGGAGTGGGTGGTGGGGGAGGAGAATCAGACACCTGTTGGTGATGGTTTAAACTCTGGCCATTTTTCGTCATTGTTTACTTCTGGTTGCAAGTAAGCTCTGGACTGATGACAAATGACTGTCTTGGGATGATTTGTATCTTCTTATGGTTTTGTTGTTGTTGTTGTTGTTGTTGTTGTTGTTGTTTACCATAAAAATTATCTGCAGAGAGATGTACCCATGACACTCTCATTTACAAGCTAAAGCAGTCATACCACCTGTCTCCGAAGATGCTTCACCCCTTCAAGATCTTCTTTCTTTGAAATGGAGTGTCAAATATGCTCAAGTGTCTTTTCTATAGTCATAAATAAAGTTAAAGGAGGCCACTGCCACCGTCTTTTTCCCTAGCACATTGCAACACAATCTCTTCCTACCATGACATTTACACTAATCCATCAAGTCCCTTGCCTAAAGAGGACTCCAGAAGAAAGAGTACAACCACTTTGTTATTTATATAAGTTCTTCATGTATGAAGAGTATGTAGTAAGGCCTTTGGCTTTTTAAAACTGCACACTACACCAAGGCAGCCTAAAGTTAAATTCAGAGAATTCTTCCTGAATTTGATTTTCTTGGAAGATGTTTCTAATCACTGTATGAGTTGGATAAGAATAGGTGAATATAGTCTAAGACTATAGTCCTGGGTGTGAGAATAAAGAACAGTAGCAGAGCACTTATCTAACATGTTAAGGCTTTGGTTTTAATCTAAGTCACTGGGGAAAAATGAGAAACTTATTTCTCTGAAAGACAGAGACTCTAGATTCTCATTCTCTCTCCCCCACTATACTACATAGACTAGAAGAATATAGGTACAAGTGGTGACCATTGATAGCTAATTGCTTTTTTGTCTATAACATGTGCTCATATATTGACAGTATTCATTAGGATATGCCATTTTTAGCAGCCCCTTATCCTTAGCTGGAGATTCTAGCTCACAATTCTTAGGGCAAAAAACCTGCAAAAAAAAACTTTCTTGTATACATATTTATGCAATTTATTCATTCAATAAAAGTAAGTGATGGGGACCACAAATCCATAGGGAAGGCCGTGGATCTAGGTTGAGAAGCTCACTGGGAGATAATCTTATTTCAGCCCAAATGTCAAGCTTAGCTCACTCCTTAAGTCGTTTTTCATTACAACCCATTATCTGCCCAACCATGGGAGGCATGCACTCACTACCATCTTCTCCCACCGATCTATATCTTCCATTTATGATCCCATCATTCTCATCTGCCATTCCATCTCCTAACCCAACTGTGTTTACCTGACTTCCAATTCTTTCCAAAACACTTTGCATGAACATTTATTTTCCTAAAACTTTAATCATTTGACATGTTTCCTCATTTCTACATCTATGTGAATTGTATTACTCTTAAAATATTCAGAGTTCCTTCTTCGGGAGCATTATGAGTTCCATTATGTTGAAATATAATTCCTTTAGTCAATATGTGTCAAAGGATCTACCCTGTCCAATCAACCTAAGCTAAATCAAATTTACAACCATTCTTTCATTTCTCATAGAAGGTCAATATTCCAAAGTTCTACAAACTTATATCTTGGGAGAAAGATGAAGAGCAGAACTGTAAGTTACACATTGGAAACACAGGAAAAATAAAGCTGGTATTACAATCATTGAGACTTTGGACATACTTCAGTTCCTCTTAAATGATACTGTGTCATAATTTCCTTCTACCTTTTATTTTTATTTCTTCTTCTTGTGGTTCTAACTGTACCTTTCAGTTGTTGCTAAACTACTATTTTTACAAAGTCCTATATTCTCTTATTTGGTCTTTCTCCAGCTTTCTCTTTATTATCCCATATAATACAATGAATAAAATATAAATAATAACATAACACATTCCATCTAGTTCTAGATAAAATAATTGACCAAAAATGAGAACAAAGGCTTTCCAATATTCATTTTCACTGTCAGTAGAAAACAACAAATACACCAGCCAGGTATTCACTAAGATCAGCCATTTCTCTCACATAATGTGTCAGAAAACAAATTTCACTAGTGACCATGACTGAAAGAACAAGAGATGATGCAAAATAATAAAAGTAAAAATTAAGACTTTGGCTTCTCTGGGACAAGTCCAAGGTCTACTGTGTGCTGAGGGTCTACTACTGTTCCATGAACTACAGTTCTACCATCTTTTCTTATTTTTCTGCTTGTATTTTTCTTATTAATTCTAATTTATTCTTATATCTTGGCCCTGCATGAATTTAGTACTAAAACTCTGCCAAAAATGGTCAGTTATCAACTCTAAAATGTATAACTGTAGAAATAACAACCAACTACATCTACCTTTCTGGAGTAGCATGGCAAGAAGTAACAACTTCAACTCCTTACACTTGTGGGAGTTAGCAAACACTTGCCAATTTCTCAGCTGGTATGTAGTGTTACCAAGCTTTCTGTTGCATGATATAATTCACATTGTCTGCAATAAAAGTGAGTGCATGCAATCCAAGAAGATAGCATTAAACAGCTCCTGGATTTCAAAATGAGTTGTTTAGTTAGCCTCACTGACTGTAATGCTGATTATAATATGTGTCCCTGGAAGAATAATATCCCCCATGTGTGGGCGGTCAGCTGGAGCTTTAACACTGCTCTTATCACTGAATAAAAATATTATCAGCATCTACTTTCTAGCAAATATTCCTTGACTTGTTAATTGCTGGACCACTCATTGTCAAAAATTGAAGACTTAAACATTCTCACTAATGTAATTAGTACATTTGTACTCCAATTGTACACTTACCATTCAGGATAGTATTAACAAAGGCATGAGAAAATACATTAGTGTACCACTCTGTATTTAAAATGAATGTTCCTCTAAGCGGGCAGAGGGAACTGTGTTACGTCCAGAGTCATAGCAGAACAATTTTAACAGGGACCACAAAATCAATAGCTACAGAAAATTAAGATATATATTGAGAACTTGTCATTAAGATAAGCCACTTACCAACTGAATACTTCATGTGAATTTATATTCTACAAACCGTTCAACTACTATTCCTACTCTAGAAAGTAAAGGTCTAGGTTTCTAGGGTGGAGGTAATTATTGAAAGCAATACAATCAAGTTTCTGAATCTGTTCTTGCTGTGAAGATTTAGCAATTAATTAAACAGGAACCAGGTCTCTTGGAGAAAGATAGATGCGACAGTAGGATAGAAGATTCAGAAAGGAGTCAGTAATGAGAAACAATTCAAAGGGAGAGAAAGAGAGACAAAGGGGATAGTAGTAAAGGGAGGAAAGAGGAAGAGTGAAATGGAAGAGAAAGGGGGATGGGGCCTGAAACCTCTAGCATTTTGTCTTCATAAACTTACTTGCAGACAAATACTCTGTTTAAATTTAAATATTTATGAAAGCCCTTATTGTAAACATCAATTTTATGCATAAAGGCTAAATGCAAAAAAGTATTAATGTTATGATGTAACAGGTGCTGAAGAAAATGGTAAATTATTTCTATCTTTGCCTCAGACTTTTACTAATAATATGGACAATGGCAAATGGGAATGGTCATTACTTAGACTACTGGATGTATGAAATATATACATAAAGTACTATAAGTACTAAAACTTTGTGACATGTTTATGTTCAACTATATCATAGAAAGAAGAGTAAAATGGCAGAACTCATTTTAGCCTATGCCACTACTACATTAAGTGCTGAGAAAATAATGATATATATGGTAATTGATGTGTATGTATGCTCATGACAGTGTCATAGCTGAATTGAGTTATGAATCAGTAAAACTACTGACAATATTTGCTTGACATTGTTCACAGGGCAAGGAGAAACTTTTGAAATCTGAAAGTAGAAACAATTTTGCCCAAGCATTTGGGAATTAAGCTGAGAGAGATTTATCAGCTTTAAAGGGGTGGATAGTATTTCATTGGAGTCATATGACAGATATTGATTTATCTGTCAGTGGACATTTGGGTTGTTTCTATGTTTTGAAAATAAACCTACACTGAACACAGAGCTGCAGAAAATGCTCTGAGATCCTATCTTCAATGATTTTGCATATATATTCAAATAACTTACAGATATAGATAATACTTCTGGTTTTATTTTTTGAAGAAACTCTACTATTTTGTAAAACAACTATGCCTTTTATGTTATGGTGTATGAAATGGTTGCAACTTCTACAATTCCAACTCTTCTAGAATTTTTTGTTTGTTTTGCTTTGTCTATTTGCTGGTTGGTTTGTTTTCAAAATTGTAAACTTCTAGTGGAATGAGATAGAATATTAGTCATTGTATTGACTTTGGTTTCCTCACAGAATAGATCTGTTGAATATCTTTTCTTATAAGCCTTATCCTTTATAAATGCCTATCCAAAATGTTGCCTATTTTAATTTGAGTTAATTGTTCGGATCTACAATTGAGTTTTGAGGGCTTTGTGTACTATTGAAATTAACATTTTGTCAGATGTATCATTTGCAGATAGTCTCTTCCACTATTTAGATTCAACTATCCAACATTCATCTTTAAAAAGATTTCCATCATTTTCAACAAATATCACATAGTTAAAGAATTGTTTTTAACCAGGAATGAAAGAGGAAGCCATGAATATTACTGAGTGAGCACAAAGCTGTGTCTGCACATGAATAACTCCCAGAGCTTTGATCTAAAACAGGGATAACAATAGTGTTTGGTGTTTAATTTTAAAATATTATATGTGTTCTTTCAGAATCTCCTAATGTGTACAATGTGTTATGATTATTATCATAACACATTTCTCCATCTTCTCCCCAAATCTATAATATGTCTCCTTCCAAACTTTGTACCCTCTTCTTTTCACTGTTTATCCTTTCTGTCCCACTGTGTCCACTCAGTGCTTCCAATATGTGCATATATGTTGGGCTACGAAAGAGAGTAAGGGAACCTACTAGTACCCACATTTCTTGGGGATCCCAAGAAAATGACTATTTCTCCTTCAGTTCCTGTCAATTGAAATAGCTTCTTACCTAAGGGTAAGGCCTGTGAGCACCTCTCCTATCTATGCTAGAAGTTTGGATAGCCTTATAGTTTTATATAAACCAATACATATTTAAAATGTTTTTCTTTTCAATTTTTGAGATAATAATATAATTGCATAATTCCTCCCATCCATTTTGTACTTTCAAACCTTCCCATATAAACTTCCACATTATATTTCAAACTCATGGCTTCTTTTTTCATTAATTAGTAATACATGAGAATATGGACACATATATATATTCTTAGACCTCCTGGTATGTATGTGTTCTTATGTCAAAAGAGTCCCGAAGAAACCTTTAGAGATAGTATGTATGTTTATTACTTATATTTCAGTGATAGTGACAGAAACATTTACATATATCCAAACATGCCAAAGTGTGCATATTAAATATATATAATATATACTAAATATATTTTAAATAAAAGTCGTACTTCAAAAATAACATAAAATAAGCTGCATAAACTCCATGTTTAATGATCATATTAATCAACTAACCCTACAAACAGTTAAAATTCACAAGCTTAGATGGGGAAAATGAAGAAAGAAGACACTACCTGAAGAAGAAGGATGAGGAAGAAGAGGAAGATGAGAAGCAGGACGAGGAAGTAGAAGAAGAGCAGGAGGAGGAGTAGCAGGAGGAGGAGGAAAAGGAGGAGCAGGAGAAGAAGAAGCAGGAGCAGGAGGAATCCATTAATAGAGTTCGGACTGCAGGCTCGTAACACACCAGTTACATAATATGTATAAAGCCTGGGAATCCATCCCCAAAACACTCCTCTGGAAGAAACCCATCTACAGATGATGAAGAATCCAGTTTTTCCCGCTGGAAATTTCATCATCTACACTGTTCAACTAAACCTCTGCATCTACTTGGCGATCTGAATGCTTGCCTCTCGGTACATTCTCCAATCACTCCACCTCCATGAAGCTTGATGCTCAGGCATCAAGATGGCTACCAATCCTCTACTCTGTTTTATTTGATCAACAGCATTGTTTCCTTTTTCTTTTCCTTAATAGACCAAAAGAGTTTCGACTCCTTTACATCAAAAGGTGTCAAACGAAGCTTTATTTTGAAAGGCAGATTCTGCCCTGACTACCCCTCTGAGTAACAGGTAGGTCTGTCTAATACCTTGGAGCTCCAAATCCCCAGAAGAATCTTTCCAGTTCTTCTCCTAGCCAGTTGCCTGAATTTATCTCATCAAAATCCATTGCCTTTCCCTTTATAATCACTACAATTTCTAATCTGCATCACTAATTTCATATTTTAAAGGACACAACATACCATAAGATTTTCTCTCCTGTCCTCATACATTTCTAGTCCCTTCTGGAGAGCTCTCTCAGACATCTTTCTACTACTTTTGTAGGTAAGCAATAAAGCTGCCCCAAATTACATACTCAGAGTATAAGAACTGAAATTGAAATTCCAAGTTTTTAGGTACTGGAGACAAT
The DNA here is from genome assembly GCA_907164525.1 of Lophiomys imhausi. Lineage (NCBI taxonomy): Eukaryota > Metazoa > Chordata > Mammalia > Rodentia > Muridae > Lophiomys > Lophiomys imhausi. The sequence goes on from CAJQZJ010004888.1 coordinate 13,675,383, forward strand.
GTACTGCTTGGTATTTCAATGTCTGTTTAGTGAAATTTAAGCCATCAGGAACTGACCAGTACTGTTTTGTTAAATGGTCATATTGGCAAGCTACCTCCTCAGGATTTTAGTGTATGCCCGTATATGTGTGTTCCTTTCAAACTTGTTCATAAAGTTTCTTTTGCAGTGAGTAGTAGTTAACACAGAGATTTATAACTTGTCAGAGTGCTGACAGTAAGTGACTGCAAGTACTCATCTTTAGATGTGTCATCTATATCAATCTCCCCTCACCCAAGGCTCACATTGCATCTTGGAAGAATTAACAGAAAGAAAGTAAGAACTGGAGGATGGAGAGGAGAGAAGTGAAATTTTCGTCATGGCATGACTGAGGCACACATCAACTCACAACAGCTGTGGGTATTTGCAAAGGATTGACACAGATAAAAACAGCCAAAATTCCAACGAGTGATGAAGGAGCTTTTGGGGTCCCATTCCTATCCGAGAAGCTATGTCAGTGGCTAATTACAGATGGAGGAAGAGTAATTTTCATTTGGCAATATGGCTGGTGGTAGGTTGACCATGCCCTAGTAGATGGCCCTACACCCATTCATATATGATCAGCTCTAACAGGACTGAGAAGCCTATCATTAGTGATAGTAATAGGAAGAAGACATGAAGCTAGGAGGCAGCTGGGTTCAGTAGGTCCTTGGGAGAGTTGGAGGGAAGTAGATATGAGTAGATAAGACCAAAATGCATTGCTCATATGTTTGAAATTTACAAATTAAAAATTAAAAATATTATTTAAAAAATAAAGACAAACACACTATCTTCGTTTTAAAGTATAACATTTAAATATTAAAAAATAAAAACATAGAGAAATCTCTTCACATAAGAAAGAAGTTAAAAGGTAAATGGATCATTTTAGGCATTGGCAAAGGAGATAAATTTAACTGAATATTACATTAACCAGGATAAAGAAAAGAACAGGAGAATGTGCAAAAGAGGCACCTCAGTTATATTTTCCTACCTACAAAGAAAAAGAAAAAAATTATAACCAATGAATAAAAAGAGGAAAATGTAGGAAACAGAAAGAAATGTGAGAAAAATTATGAGTAAAAATAAGTACAACATCCTAATGACACACAGGGGTCATAGATCCAAGGAAAGAGATCTGGGACTGGGATTGATTAACAAAGTGTTCCAAAGAGGACAGGTGAGGAGTGATATCTCCAGAGAATAGTCATACTAGGAGAGATGGTGAATACTTTCTGAATTTGTTGAACTGTGGTTAAAGCATACTTTTCCCATTTCAAAACAATCTGTATCTCTCAGTGGAACTGTTCTCAGGAATGAAGCCTTTCCTTGAAAAAAATGTAATAATACTGCAATGTCTTTACTCATATTGTGGGGAAATAAAATCACTCAGAGTTCTCTACTTTCTTCCTGAGAACTTAATATTCCATGTTGGTGGGTTACTGTAATTACCAAGCAGAGAATTCATAGTCTGAAGTCTCATGAATTAAAGGAGCTAGACATTACTAAACCATGGTAATTTAATGAATTAAATCTACCAAAACCTGTAATATGTATATTTCCTTGAAAACAGAAGATCTTCAATGTTGCTTTGAAACTAAATGAAAATGCACAAAATGTCATACAGCATAACTTTTCTCTCAGTGTAAGTGGTGTTATAACAACCATCTAAGGTTACAGTGAATATGTTCATGTGAAATTATGCACTGATAAACACATCAATTGAACTCATACCCACTGGTGAAGACACTGGTTTTCTACCTCACTTCCCTCATCTCAGTAATATTAAATGAGGGAGTTGGAAGGCTCAAGGAAAATAACAAGAAGACCTATAGAGTCAACTAACCTGGGCCCATGAGTCTGAGTGGTTCAAAGACTGAACCACCAGCCAAAAAGCATGCATGGACTAGACCTAGACTCCTTACAGATATGTAGCAAATGTGCAGCTTGTTGTTCATGTGGGTCCCCTAACGATTTAAGTTGGGGGCCGGCTATCTCTGACTCTGTTGCCTGCCTCTGGGTCTCTTTCTTATAGCTGGCTTGCCTTGTCTGGCCTCAGTGGCAGAGAATGTGCCTAATCTTGCTGCGACTTGATGTGCCAAGGTGGACTGGTAGCCATGGAAGGCTTCTCCTTCTCTGAGGAGAAGAGGAGGAGGAGTTGGGGATGGGGAGGAAGGGTAGGACTGAGAGGAGAGGAGGGAAGGTAGTAAAATAAATTAATTAATTATTTGGAAATAAGATATGCAGGGATAAGGATGGAGCAGAAATTGAGGGAATGGCCAACCAATAACTAGCCCAGCATAAGACCCATGCTATGAGAGAGATCCCACTCCTGACACTATTAGTAATATTCTGCTATACTTCCTAGCATAACTGTCATCTGAAAGGTTTCATCCAGCAACTGATGGAAACAAATGCAGAGACCCACAGCCAACCATTAGACAGAGCTTGGGGAAATCTATTGAAGAAGGAGAGGAGGAATTGAAGGAGCCAGAGAGGCCAAGGACACCACAAGAAAACATACAGTATCAACTAACCTGGTCACATAGGAGCCCAGAAAGCCTGAACCACCAGAGAGCATACATGGGACAGACCTAGCCCCCACATATGTAACAGTTATGCTGCTGGATCTTAGTGTGGGACTCCTAACAGCAAGAGCAGGAACTGTATCCAACTCTGTTGCCTGCCTTTGGAGGTGAGAGGGAGGGACTGGGAGGAGAAGAGGGAGGGGAAGCTGCAATCTGGATGCCAAATAAGTAAATTAATTAGTGAAAAAAAGGAAAAAAGAAAAGAAAGAAAATGCCCTACAGCTGGATCTCAGGAAGATAATTTCTCACATTGAGATTTCCTTCTTTCAGATAACTCTAGCTTGTATCAAGATGACATAAAACTAGCTAGGACGTATTTCCATCTCATTTCAGGTAAGGCACCTTGAATGACACTTGTCAACCTGGCTTGTTAAAGGTTGGGTTGGGCACTTGTGCTTGGAGCTGTGCTCTTGACTACAGAGAATTGATAACTGACATTGGGAATAACAGGAACAGATGACTGCCTCACAAATTGGTCTGTGAATAATACACCACATAGGTAAGGTCAGTCCCTTGTGTATATGTAAGTGCATATAAGTACATGTACATAGAGATAGAAGAGATTTTAACTACAGGAAGAGTTGGAGACCTGAAAGAGTGAAGGTAAAAACTAACATGAGAGAGAGTGTTTAAAATTACCCATGGACTCAGAAGATTTTCCATAATTTCAATGTTTTGTTTATTGTTGTTCTCTACAGTTTTGACACAAGTTTCAATAAAGTTGAGTACAAAAGATTTGGTTTGATTGCAGTAAATTATAAGGGGATATCTAGTCTTCCCTCTTTTGTGCCTTGATAGGGTCAAAGTGGAAGTTTCTGAGCTTACAAGGAAGAGGATTGTTCTGAACCAACAATGTCAAAGAGAACAGAGCCCTGGGCTGTCCTGGGTGTGGGGTAGGGAGATCATCTGGGCTCATTCAGTCTCAGGAGCAGCATCAAGTGTCACAAGTGTGAGAAATGCAATCATTTCAGTGAAAGCATAATCAGTAATCAAAGTAAATGAGTGATACTGACTCCAAGCTATTTCCCAATGGGGACCAACCTGGTCTTGCTTAACAAAATCAGATTTGCAGTATATTATTTATGTGCTGAACTTGGCCTTTGCTACAAATGACTCATCTGCAGGGATTCTGATGCAGGATGGAAAGCCTACCACTTCAGAACTTTAAAGTGATCAGGGGATAACTCTCTTAGCAAGAGCTCTTTATCTAATAGAAATGCCCTTGATTCATAATTAAAATCATGATCTTAATGGTCCTTAAGAAGTGTTGAAAAGCAGAGATGGAAAGGGTTCCAAGAATAAAAGGCTCTGTATTCTAAGAATCGCTTAACTAGCCCACCCCCACCATAGCCAATATTTTGCAAGACATTGACAATTTAGAAAAACAATTGCATGAGAAGCCTAGCTGAATTGCTATCGATCAAAATATTATACAGTGTTTGAAATCAGAAAGCTCAGGGATTGAATGTCAGCTCTTTATTATAATTGATATTAAATATCTCTAATGTATGCCATATATATATATATATATATAAACCTCTTTGTTGGAAAAGTATATACACCTTGTAACCATATATGTAGCATGCAGTAGGTAATTAAGAACTTTCTTCCTTTCTATTTGTCTTTTCCCTTATAGTGTTAACTACTGACTCATACCCGTCTCCCCTAAGTGAAATGAAGTGCACTTATTTGCAAGATCTGCAGAGTCAGTAAAAATAGTAAGCAAATTGCCAAAGATAAAGAAAAGTCAAGCTCACACAAGAAAATCCAATATCATGTGCTCAAGGGCATGCACAATGTAAAAAGATGGACCATTAATGTAAACTGAAGAGAGGATAAAAGTATGAAATAAAGGCCCTTGTTTGGTTAGAAAAATAATAAATTATTAGTTATTGTAAATTCTGATAATGGTGTTTGTGTTTAGAGTTACAGAAAACTATTAAAATGAAAATAAAATATTTTGTAGCAAATTAACAGGGATGAACAAATAAAGCAAACCATTGTTTATGTTCAAGAACTATCAAGTCATCAGTAAATACAGAATCCAATAAATAGAAAACAGCAATGTAGAGACTGATGAAAAGGATAAAGGCGCTAGTCACTGAGCTTGACGAACTGTGTTTAATTATCTAGAACCCACATAATGGATGGAGAAGAATGCCTCCCACAAGCTGTATGACCTCCACACATGCAATGCCACATATGTCACCAATACACATTTACATATAGATAAAAATACAAACTGTAATACAAAATTAAGACTTGAAGGAAAAAAATGAACAAAATTATCTGAGAACTCCCAATAAGCCATGAAAATGGGCATCTGTTAGTCATCAGGAACTCTCACGGTGGGATGATGGGTTGTAATCGGTGAGTGGAGCCATGATTGCAGAGTCGTGGGAGCCAAACACTGCACGCTAATGCAACAAACCGAAAGGGTCTAGACAGCAGCCTCCCACCTGGGAGGAACATCAAGAAAGCGAGATGAGCGGAGCCACCCTGTCCACTAGGCACTGAGCATTGCTGTGCTGGCTGCCATGCTAAGTTAGAACTGTGCAGGAAAAATACCTAATTTACAAAGGAGGAAGCTGATGTGGCAATCAATTATTAACTTAAGGAAGCCCAGGCGTGTTTGACTTAAACATGTTTTGCAGATAATTTTCTGCTTCAACTGACAGGAATTTGAGAAATCAACTTAAGCCACACCTCACATATTCATAATGTGGAGATCATATTACTGTAAAATGTGCTGAGAAGAGATACCAAGAAGAGAACCAGATGATGTAAAGTGCTTGGAAAAATAGGTGTTCTTGCTACTAAGGATTAACTCAAAGGTTTGGTTGTAGGTATTCCATTCGATAAGGAAATGTGGAGGAATTATAAGCTAAATTGTATGTTTGTAAAAAGAAAATCTCTGCTCGCTCCACTGCACCCCAGTTTCCTGAACTACCAGAGGGAGATATCTGAAGGCAGAATGGTGATCACAGTGTTTATGGAGGGTATGGAGTGTTAGAGACAGGTGCAAAATGGATGGTTGGGCAATGTCAATGGACATCGTATACAAGCATAGAAATATCACAGTGCATGCTATTAATATATGCAATTAATATGCATTAGAAAGTAAGCAAATCGCTATAGCACCTATGAAAGGAGCTGAAGAAAGGGATTGTGGTGTATAGCAGTGGGAGCAGGTGAACATGGGCTTGAGGATTCAGGCCTCACCAGAGACTTATCAGAGGAAAGAATATCTAAGTCTAGCTGAAACCTTGGAAGATGAGGAGCCTTCATTTCCTCCACTTTCCCCTCTTATACTTTTTCTCTGAGATGTTGATCTAGAAGTCAGTGATGTTTTTCCTGTGTGACAGTCAGCACAGCTTCACCTTGAAAGGATGCAATTCTTATGTTCTCTATTGGGTTTTATGGTAATGTCCTGTTTTCCTTTTAAATTAATTGAGACCAAATAGTTTTCTTAGATGAAGCCATGTTAATTTTCATCACTACAAAGTACGTGGTACTACACTGTCTAATCAGAAAACTGGCAATGCATCTGTAATGTTTGAGTCTGTCCCATGGCTTTGTATAGTATAGTCATTCAGTGAATTCTCTAGACATTTTTTAAACTGATGTAGAATAGGATGATGAATGTAAGTATAGAAATAAAATTACTGTGGAGACGTGGGTAGTGGATGGATAGATGGGTGGATAAATAGTCAAATGGTAGAAAATGAGGAAATAACTGGACCACTAAACTGCCCATTAACTTTATAAACTAACAATGTTTACTTGCACATGATGCTTCCAAATTTTCTCAAATGTGAGAAAAGTCTTTAAAGTCAAGTTTCTCGACTTTTCCCGTTTATTCAAGTGATGACTGCTTGTTCTGATCATTTCAGAGTTTTGCATGTGAAGCTCATTTACAACTCACATGCTTTGAAAAAAAACTTTAAACACAAAAGGTACCTATGTATTATGGTAATCTGTGCTGGGAAAAGAACAAAGATCCATGGTTAGTCAATAAGATCTTGGCTTATGTGTAAAGTAGCTGCTTATTAACTATATTTTAGATAAAGCTACTCAATAGCTTTTATATTTAGGGGCTATCATACCTACATTTCAGGGCTGAAGAACTGAGTAAATTAATAAATTAAACTAATTTGTTCAAAACATTTCATTTAGTTTTGGTTATGTTCTGGATTGATTAAAAAATTCTTAAAAACTCTTTAAAAAGTAAAGTCAACAAAATCTGCTACAGGTATCAGCGTTTGACAGCTTTCTATTGCTAAAACAAAATACCCTAGAAAACAACAGAGGAACAAAGGTTTATTTTGGCACATGATTTCAGAGGTGTCAGTCTAGAGTCATATTTCTCATTTCTCTGTTGCTTCCAGATCTACATGTGGTAATAAAAACATTATGGTGGAGTAAATATGGTGGAATGAAGTGGCTTGCTTCTCTGTGGACAGAAGGCAGAGTGAACAAAGGTGCTGACATACATTCGGAAGTCATAAATCATGTGACTCATTTCCTCCAGTAAGGTGCTGTCTCCTAAAGCTTCCACCACCTCCCATGTATGCACTTCTACTAGCTAGGTTCCAAGTTTTCAAGAGATGAACCTTTGATTAACAACCAAATTCAAGCCTAGCAGCTCCTTATAGCACTATGTGAGTCATAAGCCATGTATATTGCACATATTATTTAATTTCTAATTTTCTACATGTCAGGGTTAAGGAAATTATATTACAGAGGTGAAGAGATTGGCCTAGTTCTCACATCTGGAAATAAAACAGGAGCTGGGCTCCAGGAAGCTGCATGCCATCATCTTTCTTCCACAGAAGAGTTTCCTGCCTTTATCTCACTTTCCTGAAAGTGTTATTCCTAGGAGACAGACTCCACAAACCAGAGCAAAGCCCACGAAACAGGCTAAGCACCACAAATTCACTACCTTAAAATGTTTTATTTATTAGCCATTCTCTCTCTCTCTCTCTCTCTCTCTCTCTCTCTCTCTCTCTCACACACACACAGACACACACACAGTATGTGTGTGTGTGTGTGTGTGTGTGTGTGTGTGTGTGTGTAAAACTTTCATCAGTCCATTATAATTTTCCATATTGTTTTTGAGGCAAGAGCCTTCTTGTTTCAGCCGTGCTGTGCACTCCACGCTAGCCTGCCCTTGAGCTTCCCGGTAATTCTCCTATCAGAGGTTGCACATGAATGCCAGCTCCTCATATTTTCTCACTTGGTCTCTGGAGGCTTGGTCACCAGGCTTGCACCATGAGCGTATTCATTCTTTTCTGGGGGGTAGGTCACACTTATCTTCTGTCAGTCTTCAAAGTCACCTAACACTAACCATGTATGTTTCTGATTATTATGAACAGGATGTAAACATTATTAGGCTTCAAGATGTTTCACCTAGGCATAATCTACAAACCATTTCCATGACGATTTTCTCACTTCCCACAGGGAAAGATTTCTGTTCTGTGGATGTCAGTTGGCACCCAAGAGCTATGTCAGATAAGCCACCCAGGAAGCCTCAGTGTCTAATATGAAAACATTGACTTGTACCAAAGGATCATATTTCTTAGTACAGTATCCCAGATGTTACTTAGTCCTTGCCTATCTCTTTAGTTTCAGATTCTAGCATCTTTCTCTTAACCTCCCATGGCAAGCTGTCTGCAGAGATGCAGAACTAACTACCACCAGTTTCTTTACTCTGTCCAAATTCTTACCACCTGCCTCCAATCTTTCCAAAAACTTTCTTCTCTTCTTCATATAACTCCTGTTCATTCCTCAAACTTCAACTGTGTCTTTCTTCCCAGATGGTCCTTAGGCCTTTTAAAGCCACATGATTTTACAATAGCTGTCTAAGTATGCTCATGATCTCCCCTGAGCTGACAGGCCTTTGAAGACAAAGTGTGTGTGCCCTTCATCCCTGATCTTTACCCACTAACTGTAGAATAGGGCCTGACCTAAAACAGTGCTCAGTGAACTTAATCATTGAATTAAATCAATGGTTTTAGCTTTGCTCCCAGCTAAAAGCATCCAAGGACCCTTTGCAACCAATAAACATCTAAAACCGCTAGGTTAATTGATCTCCCAGTTTGACCCTCACAATGTTAATTTTAAAGCCACTGTGGGCAATTTTACATTCTGTAGGGTTTTTTAAATCATGGAATCAGATTCAACTAGTTCATGGTTTTGTCCCTTAAAGTTTATGGTCATATTTCTGCCCAGAGGTTATTTTTTTGGTTCATCTGCATTTTCTATGACTGCCGCTGTCAGAATTTTTCTAATGCATACATATTTGTTTATTATTATCATGTATTTATTTTTTATATTAGAAATGAAGTTCTTGAGGCTTTGAGGCTCAAATACTGTGCCATTCCAACAAACAATTACATAATTACATATTTAGCACATAACAGACTCTTCCACACAGCAGAGGTCAAGAAAGTTTTCTAAATATATTAAAATCCTAATTTCTGACCTACAAATATATAATTTTTGTTAGGCAGTTTATTAAACAAAACATTTATGGAAACTGTAGGTTTGTGAGGGGGTATGTTTGTGTAGGAATATGTAAGAATTTCTTTTAAACCTAACACAAAGATTTTTCATGCTACAGTCCAGAACAAAAGAGCTCATTAATTTGTGGGACATATGACTTTAACATCAGCCAAATGCAGATAAGGATCTGAGATTCTCTTGGATATTTCCTCCAAGATAAGAGCCACACCTTATGGAACATTGTGATTGAACCAAATGTAGTCAATCTCTACTTCCACTCCGTGACAGCCAGTTTGTTGAGCGGGCACTTCCTTTGGAAGCCCTTGGACAAGAGCCAGACCCTATTAAAAATCACTGTGTCCCAGTCTCTAAGAATATAAGAATCATCAGGTTTTATGCTGTTGCCACAGCGATCCAGGGTATCTACATGCCACATATATAGTGAGAATTCCAGAAGGTGCGGAAAAGGATGAAGGGTACCTGTGATCAGAGCTGTGAAAGGTATTGAGTCTTATGCCATAGTTATAGTGACTGTATTCACATAAAGGGACTCCTAAATATTTATAACGTGAACATTCTCTATAAAATATAGATTCAGGGTAAGAATACTCAGTTGTTCTTCTGGAAGTGTGAGAGTTATGGGCCTCGATAGCAAGAAATTACATGATGCAAGGTTGCTATTAAATGAGTCAAGATAACTTTACAAAAGCAAAACAATTGTCGTTTCTGCCCATACTTACCATCAAATTGGGGAAAGTGGATAGTAGTTTTATGTTCAGGACTCAAGATATAGATTAAGCTAAGAAGTTTCAAATATGGCCAAATTTTAAATGGAGTAGAAAGTGAGAGAAAAATGGTTCAAACAAGGAGAACCAAGTAAACAGTTAATGTGAGGTTGAAATTTTAAATGAATCTGACAGGTTTTAGTGTACTCAGGTGACATAACCTAGAATAAAAGACATAATTTACAGAAGGAAAACTGTGCTCTCAACATTGATGAATAGCAGGAGATTATTTTTTGTGTCTTCCTTTTAATTTTAATCATCTAATAGTCAGTGCCCTAAAGATAAAGGTGTGTGCATTCCTGTAACTAAATTGCACATGCTTGTGTTAATGTATATATGCACTCTCAGCATCAAATTTTCAGTTCAGAATCTATCACATAAACTTTTTTTTCTACAGGAAATTAACTTCATCATAGGGTTATTTGCAATTTTTTTTCATTTCATGGATAACTCATGTTTCTTTTTTAAAAATAAAAGAAATACACACATACAAAAAAGAGAAAAAACTCTATTCCTCTTCATCCATGAGCCTAAACTCTATAAAATGAGGTTGCTATTCTAAACTAATATTATATTCTAAACTATAGAGCCTAAACTCTCTAAAATGAAGATTGCTTCATCCAAGGGTAAATACCAAGATGTTTGAATAATGTTCAATTTCTCAAACTATTTAAGATCTTAGACTTCTTTATAAATTCTGGATATTAGTCCTCTGTCAGAAGTGGGGTTGGTAAAGAACTTTTTCCAATCTGCAGGTTGCTGTTTTGCTCTAGTGACAGTGTCCTTTGCTATACTGAAGCTGTTTAGTTTCATGAGGTCCCATTTATTGATTGTTGGTCTTAGAGCCTGGGCTATTGGTGTTTTATTCAGGAAGTTGTCACCTATGCCAATGAGTTTGAGTCTTTTCCCCACTTTCTCTTCTATTAGATTTAATGTGTCAGGCTTTATATTAAGGTTTTAATCCACTTGGATTTAAGTTTTGGGAAAGGTGATAAGTATGGGTCTAATCTCATTCTTTTACATGTTGACATCCAGTTAGATCAACACCATTTGTTGAAGATACTGTCCTTTTTCCATTGTACAGTTTTGGCTCCTTTGTCAAAAATCAAGTTACCATAAAGTGACATATATATTGAGAATATAACCTCATGACCATTTATCCCAGCCTTTACTGGGAAGAAAAGCTCAAAGGTTTATATGTCACTGACAGATTTTGTCACTGGAATGGTAACTCAACTTTAACACACCAAAAATATCAGGAACATAGACTTTGTTACCTATCAATTGGACAATTTGCCCTAGGAGTGCTATCATGTAGGCCCCAGTGTAATAGGAACATCTTAGCCCTCATATGACTGTTGAACTGAGATGGGCTGATATCTAGGGACACTTCACATCTGAGGAGTAGGTGGGTGGGAGAGTGAGGAGAGGGTGGGAGGGTGGAACCGGGAGGGGTGGAAAGAGGGCACTATGATGGAGATGTAATTTGATGTAATAAATAAACATTATTTAAAAAGATCCTAGATTTCTCCAATTGCTTTAGTCAGCGTTCTCTAGAGTAACTGAACTTATATAATATGTATGACATATATTCATAATGTATATTCATCGTGTGTGTGTGTGTGTGTGTGTGTGTGTGTGTGTGTAGTCTTGGAATGACTTACATGCTGAAGTCCAGCTAAACCAGCAATGGCTAGTTGTGAATGAAAAGTCCAGGAATCCATGCTGGATGTCTCAGCTGGACTTACACGCTGGAATCCCAAAAAAAGTAGGCTTCAATGCCAGTTAAAGGAATAGATGTACTTGCAAGGTGAGGGCAAGCAGGCAAACAGTAAAAGCTTTCTTCCTCCATGCCGTTATATTGACTTTCAGCAAAAGGTGTGGCTCAGATTGAAGTTGTGCCTTCCCACCTCAAGATCCAAACCAAAGCAATATGTCTTCCTACCTCATAGATCTAGACTAGAAGTGGAGTCACGAAAGCCAAAATAGTCTCTAGTAACTGTGCCCCTCCATTTCTGGATTATAGTGCAGTGCATATGTAGCCAAGTTGACAACCAAGAATAACCATCACAACAATCTATATTCAATATGCTATATGAAAGGGTAAACATAAAATGATTGATATTTCACTATTGCAAATGGTGAGATATGATTTATCCCAGATAAGAAACTCTAGATTTACTGAATAGTATTTGAAACATGAGACAAGTTGTAACTGAGCACTTGTCTGAATTGATCAGTTTCTCTCATAGATAGAGTGCTAGTGTTCCCTGCTATTTCCTATTAAAGTAATGGGCATAAGCTTTCAGGTTCATACCATATTTCCCCTCAACCATGACAAAGCTGAATGACTTATAGAAATATGGGTCTCCAGTTTTGCCTCTCCTTTGAGAATATAACCTTATGACCATTTATCCCAGCCTTTACTGGGAAGAAAAGCTCAAAGGTTTATATGTCACTGACAGATTTTGTCACTGGAATGGTAACTCAAACTTGGTATTATAGACAAGTAAAATCAAATGCTTTGTCAATGAAACTGGACTACAGAGAGAAATATAGAGTAAATCGAAAGAAAAAAGCAATTTTAAAAACTGAGAAAGTAGATCACCTAGTGATTTTGTAGTTCTCCTGAGTTTATATCATATCCCCATTATAAAAGAGTTCTGGGTATTCTTAATAAGAAAGGAAAGAAATATCTATCGCTTAAAATTGGGAAGATAATCTTTTCCATAAAATTCTGTATATAACTTAATCTGAAAAGCTGGCAGGTAGATCCATGAGACAAAATGTCATTAAATGATGACCTCAGTGATATAAAGGAATGCCATACACTCTAGTTTCATCGTGGCATAATATGTACATGAGTCAAGTACAATCTTGGGTCCCACAAAAAATACAATGATATGTCAATTTCAAAAGAAAACATATACACCAATAAACCCTCAAATTGTGGCAAATTAGAATCCAGGTTTCCAGTATGTAACCTAGGTCTGAAACACTTACTTGATTTTAAGATGTAGTCTACAATTGTCTATGTGGGATATTTCACAGATGATTTTCAGTTTAATTACTTAACACATCTGGCCTGCCAGCCATCCATAAGTAGCCTTACCACTGCTGCCTTACAAATGTTAAGTACCTGCCAAGTGTCCACCACTAGAATCATGGGTAGATAATTACTCTTAGCCATGATGCTAACTTGCTTGCATCAATTAATTGTTTCAACTCAAACTTAATACAATTATTTATTTGTCTTTAAGCAGCTCAATTATTTTCATTCCTTCTGATAGCTGAGTAGTATTCCATTGCATAGATGAACCACAGTTTTTTAATCCATTCATCAGTCGAGGGACATCTGGGTTGTTTCCAGTTTCTAGCTATTACAAATAAGGCTGCTATGAACATAGATGAGGAAAATTCCTTGTGATTCGGTGAGGAATCACTCAGAAACAATGAAATCATGTAATTTGCAGTCAAATGCATGGAACTAGAGAAGCTCATCCTGAGTGAGCTAACCCAGACTCAGAAGGATGCACATGGCATCTATTCACTTATAATCGGATTTTAGCCATATAGTACAGGATAACTATACTACAGCGAATGCACCAAAGGGAACAGGAACATAGACTTTGTTACCTGTCAAAGACACACTTTGCCCTACTGGTGCTGCCTTGTAGGCCTCCAGAGTATGAGGAGTCTCTTGGCCCTCACATGACTGCTGAACTGGGGCAGGGCTGTTATGTAGGGACACTCCACTCCAGAGGAGTGGGATGGAAGGGCTAGGGGGTAGACCGTGGGAGGGTGGGACTGAGAGGGGTGGAAAGAGGACACTGTGGTGGAGATGTAACCTGAAGTAATAAATAAATAAATTTTTAAAATATTTTCATTGCATCATGAATAAAGGACATGGGATCAATCTCCTGACAATAAAATGATAGGCCTCAGTAAAACTTATAAGTACTTTTGACTAATATTTGAGTCATAACTATTAATGTAACACAAAGGGACAGACACTTTTGAATCACTCCTATTATCAAAATGCTTTTAAAAAGGCCCATATAGTTATGGAAGTATGAAAATGGAATATAGTTTGATAGATACATAAATATACCTATTTATCAAAATTTTATTCCTGGAAGCTGAAATTTGTTAAGGTAAATTAAGAATACTTATTTATGCATTGTACAGTATATTTTACCAGCTCTCTTTGTTTCCCTGCTACAAGCCTACATGTGGTGTTTTGAGAATGGCCCCTATACATTCAAACACTGTAAATGTTTAATCCTAAATTGGAGGATAGTTTAGGAAGGATTAGGAGGTGTGGCTTTGTTGGAGGAGATGTATCACTATTGGTAGGTTTTGAAGTTTCAAAAGCCCAAGCTAGGCCCAGGCCCAGCCTTTCTCTCTCTCTCTCTCTCTCTCTCTCTCTCTCTCTCTCTCTCTCTCTCTCT
>CAJQZJ010004888.1:13689732-13763924 GCA_907164525.1 Lophiomys imhausi
TCTCTCTCTCTCTCTCTCTCTCTCTCTCTCTCTCTCTCTCTCTCTCTGTGTGTGTGTGTGTGTGTGTGTGTCTATCTTTCAGTAATATATAAGCTCTCAGCTACTACTCCAGCACTATGCCTACCTACTTGTCACCATGCTGTCCAACATGATGGTCATAGACATCCTCTGAAACTTTAAGCAAGCCTCTAATGAAATGCTTTCTTTTATGACTTGTCTTGGTCATGGTGACTATTCACAGCAATAGAAGAGTAACTAAGACAGTAATATTATCAAAGAAGAATTTTAACAAGGTCCATGTAATTATGGAATTATAATTATAGAATGCTGTTTGGTAAATACATAGATCCTACTACTTATCATAATTTGATTCCTGGAGGTAAAGTTTGTTTAGAAAGGTTAAACACTGATACTTGTTTATCCCTTGCACAGTACATTTCATAAGCATTCTGTTTCCCAACTTCAAGTCTGCATGGCATCAATGCCTGAGAAGCCTTTCAAATTCACAAACTAAACAAGTCCCTTTAAGGTTTGTAATTTCCAGTTATCATATCACATGCCTCAGACTTTCATGGGAGTAAAAATCACATTGTACAAATGTCTTACAGGAATGCTGGTCCCCACATTTAAAAGCTTTTCCAGACAACCACACCAAACCTTCTCTGAATCCAAAGTTCTCTTATTTTTTTTCAGGCTGCTATGATCTGACTTCTGCTGTTCTAACGCCCTGGAACTCCCATCTCCATTCAGGTCTACCAAGGCTAGGTAAATAGTTACATGGCTTCTTGCTCCTCCTAGGCTAACAGGTCCTAACTAGAGGCTAAATTCAGCCTGTTATAACTGTAACAGCCCAGAGACGGTGACACCATCACCTAATTATCTGCTGAGGATATACATGTTCTTATTCATTCACCTAGTGAAATGGAATGCTTCCTCAAATTTGGATGAGATGTTTGTGCTGGAGGAAGCCCTGTTTCTCTCTTTACTTGGCTACAGTCCTGCATATCCCAGAACTCACCCATGTTTTCACTGTCTTGGACAGCTTTTTTTTTCTGCTTCTGCCTCCTAACCTTCAATCACCACATAGTACTACTGTAAGTGCTATATCTGTCGATAAGGCTGTGGGCATTACAAACACATTAATAGCTTGACTATACTTTTTCCTACTGAAAAAGTATCATAAAGGAAATTTTGATGACTGCCTAATATATGTGAGAGCAAGAGGAGTGGTTAACATGGTTTATGATCCTTTTCAATATTAAAGAACAAATGTTATTGAATACTGATCCCATGCCTAGCACTGTACCCACATTGGCAGGGGCAGAGATAAACTAATTCCTATACTTTCACTGAAATATGTTTAACTCATCATTTAGTCCATTCTCTGGCTCCCTTGTCACTCTTCTTCAACAATGTCTTACTGCCCTGCTGTGACATTGGAAAAACCACCCAGTTCCTCACTCATCCCTGGGTTTCACCTATGTTCTTCCTTTCATCTATTCATATCCTCCCATTCATTTTGTTAGTGCTTAATTATCCTCCAAAGATAGCTCAGGGTACATCATCCATGAACCTCTACTCCTCACAGTATGTACCTGAGGCCTTGAGGTTGAAGATGGTACAATGTCAAATGTACCATATGATTGTTCTCTGTGGAAGAGAGCAAAAGGGTAGCACCAGGTGCTTTTTACCAAGACTGGCCCCAGGCACAGATTTTTCTTTGCACAAGGTGGGGCTGATCACCAAGCCCTGCACTGATATCATTTGCCCATACTTGAAGCAGCCCCATTTACTAATGTAAAACTCACACAGAGGCAGTGTTCACCTTGGCTCCTACATGTTCTCAGACTTTGCTTTAATTATAAGGGAAAGCATTCTGTTGGGTGGTGGTCTGTTTTCGTCACCAATCTGTGTTTCCTGAGGTTGGAGACTTTGTCTTACTAATCTCTCTGGAGTCTCAAGTAAAGTGCCTGATTCAATGGAAACCCTCAAAGACACTTAGCAAATCAGTGAAATGTGAAGACTGGGGAAATCTCTGACTAATTATAAATACCCATTCAATGTGTGACTCACACATCTAATCACTCCTCATTTATCCATTTATTTTCAGTTGTCTGAACCACCCTGGGCCTCCATTTCCTCTGCTGTAAAATGGGAGCAATATCCCTTCTCTTATTATCCTTCTAGAAATGAATGACATAATGTAATAAAGGTATTTCTTAAACTAAAAAAAAAATCGATAGCATTGGGGAGATCAAGTGTTGGAAATACAAATGGATTATCTTGACACTCTCCATGATGAATTTTCTAGAGCAGCAACTTCTAAGTAGAGTTCACAAGATGAGATAGTCACACCACCCACACTCTAAAAAGGAAAGAAAGCAAAAGGATTCTGTGGTAGCTTAGCTTGGGGAGGAAGATAAACTTTTTTTACATTAAGAAAGTTTATTAAGTGGAAAAAGTTCAGAGTCTTCCACATGACAATGCCCTCACTCATATCTGAGAGATGAGAAATGAGTGAAATCTACAAGATCAGTCAACCAGATTACTCTATTAATCCCAGGCTAGCTCCACTGCCCAACAGAGCATTTAAAAACAACAACAACAAAATAAAAATAAAAACATAGGTTCAGGAAACATTCCACCTTGACCCTTTGTCCTCTATCAGTTCTGCACAAAATTCCACCCAGATAAAGGATCATCCGTCCAGGCTTTGAACTAAAGACTTTTTTTTTTCAGGAAACTAATGAAAATCTCAATACTACCTAAACTAGCTACCTAACCTCCACCCTACACTCTTGCTTGTGCCATTCCCTTATTACAAACAATCACTCATTATGACTCTGTCTTTGTCCTTTGCTCCTTTCTTCTTCCTTTCCTTCTTCTTCTGCCTACCCACAAATGTACAAGCATCTTAATGACACTTTGGTAGATTCTGGACACATGGACACACACACACACACACACACACACACACCCAGAGAGAGAGAGAGAGAGAGAGAGAGAGAGAGAGAGAGAGAGCTATGAGTTGCTTTTTCCATCCTTGAAGCTTAAGTGAACAACTGTGTGAACAGTGACTGGAATTAAATGTGATACCAGTACAAGACAAAATACAAATGTACAAGAGATGATATACACACACACACATCTACACACAGCTATTAAGGAGACAAATCTTCTAGGAAAACTGGAAGTAATATCAGAAAAAGATTCTACAGAGAGTTGCCTATGAGTCAAATCTTGAATGATGTTACCACAGGGGCAAAACCAAAGAAATATCTAGACAAGAGGGAAATCATGTGTCGAGTCATAGGCAAGAAACAAACTAAGTTTAAAGATCAGTGCCTGGCAATGCGAGTAATATGTTTTTGGTACATGACATGTTCCAGGTATTGTCCTGTGCCCTGTAACTCTGAGTAAATTTTTATGAATATACCCATCACATAGATAAGAAAACTGAAGCTATGGATCACTGAGCCAGTCAGTTGCTGGAGTACACGTCAGACATAGAGATTTGTGTTTAAAGGTATAAGCATTCTATCTCTATTGCATATCTGTAGCGAGTAGGAGTGGCCTGTAATAAATGAGATGAAAATAGATAAGTAAGGAACAATAAGCCGACAAAGGCTCCTTATGTTCTTATAAGATGTGTGAATATTACTGGATGCTGTTCATCCTCACTGTAATATTCTCCATTTTAGAAGTCCCATAGAGCTCACTGTTTGTAGATTGGAAGTTTCCTTGCACAATATCTGCACATCTCTCTCTCTCTCTTCTCTCTCTCTCTCTCTCTCTCTCTCTCTCTCTCTCTCTTGGATTTTTGAGACAAGGTTTTTCTGTTTATACCTGGCTGTCCTGGACTCACTTTGTAGACTAGACTAGCCTTGAAATCACAGAGATCCACCTGCCTCTGCCTCCCTAGTGCTGCGATTAAAGGCATAGGCCACCATGCCCGGCTGCAAACATATGTATCTTATATTAAGAAACTTGATTAAGCATCTTGCATTACACATGACATAATCTCCAGTTCCTCCACAACACCATTTTCCTTTCCCTTCACTACATCAAATATCTCCAAGAAATCAAATGAGGAAAAACACATGAGCCCTTAAATTAGAAGTAGCATTAGGAGCTGGGGAATTTATCATGTGCAGACCATTTTCGTAGTCATGACCGACTCTAGTAAGTAAAAGGCCATAGAGTCTTATTTTAGATATGAGGGATCTGAGATTTAGGGGGACTTAGTGCTATTCTGATTTGTTATGGCAAAGAAGGGGGATACAATGGAATTTTCATTGGTTCCAAATCCCTTCGTTTTCCATTTTATCATTGCTGGGTATTTTTAAATGCCTTAACATAGAAAGAACAACATTTTCTAGAATGGATTCTATAATTGAAGTGTTTAATCTTAACTTCCTCTCTAAACACTCTATTACCATCCCCCGACACCAACCCATGGTAGAGATTTCATTTGCTTAGGCAAAGGATCATGGAAGCAAAGGCGGATAATGGTGGTCGAGTTGCTAAGAAACCCAGTACATTTTTAAATATGCCAGGTCACTGTCCTACAGAGAAACTGATAATATGTCATGTCTCCATAGTAACTCACTATGAACAGGATGTGAGTCAAAAATAGAAGAAACTGTAAGAATGGTAATCAGCAGTAGTTAAGCCTGAAGAATGCTGAGTAAGAAGCTATTTGATAAGAATAAAGTACTCACAGAGAATTAGTACACAGACCATGCATTTTGAATTAGAGATGAGTAACAACTCACCTCGCTGATGAAAGTTGTGAGACCCAGAAAGATTAAAAACCTCTTCCATGAATGTTTCCTATCTGAGAAATGCAGGTAAGAAGCATTGTCCACTTTCCCACTGAAGAATGTTGTATGATAAAGCTGGTACATACATAGAATATGCTTTAAGAAACTGTGTTGGTGAGGAGGGATGGCTCAGTGGTTGAGTGTGTGATGCTCTTGCAGAGGACCCAGTATCCACACCAACTGCACATAACTTCAGTTTTATAGGAGCTGGTGGTTTCTTCTGGCCTCTGTGGGAACCTGCATGGCATATTACCCACACAGACACACATGTATAAATAAAAATAAAAAGATAAATGAATAAAAATAATTTTATTTAAAAGAAACTACTTTTTCATTTTCCCAACTTATTTTTTTATGTTTATTTATTACTTCAGGCTACATCTCCATCACAGTACCCTCTTTCTACCCCTCCCAGCCCAGCCTGCCCATCTTCTACCCCCATCCCTTCCAACTGAATCCTATGGAGTGGAGTGCCCCTACATATCAGTCCCCTGCCCCAGTTCAGCAGTCATATGAGGGCCAAGAGCCTCCTCATATACTGGGGGCCTACAAGGCAGCACCACTAGGGCAAAGTGTCTCATGGAGAGGTAACAACATCTATGTTCCTGTTCCCTTTGGTGCACTGGCTGTAGCATAGTTTTCCTGTACTATGAGGCTAAAATCCTATTATAAGTGCATAGATGCCATGTGCATCCTTCTGAGTCTGGGTTAGTTCACTCAGGATGAGCTTCTCTAGTTCCATCCATTTGACTGCAAATTGCATGATTTCGTTGTTTCTGATGGCTAAGTAATATTCCATTGTATAGATGTACCACAGTTTTTTAATCCATTCCTCGGTTGAGGGACATCTGGGTTGTTTCCAGTTTCTAGCTATTACAAATAAGGCTGCTATGAACATAGATGAGGATATGTCCTTGCGGTTTGGTGAGGAATTGTTTAGATGTATACCTAGAAGTGGTATGGCTGGGTCTTGAGGTAGAGCTATTTCAAGTAAGAAACTACCTTTAAATGGAAATCACCTTCAACAAATCAGTGAAAATTCATTTAGTTTTGTTTTTAACGTATGCTATTCAGCAGAGTATCCTGTTTGTAAGAGAGTGTCATTTGGAGTCAGCATGAACCAAACAGTCTCGTGTTAATTGACTATTTGTTGGAAAAGCAAAAATTTGAAGCTTTGTACAGTGATTTCATCCACTTTTGCCCTAGTTGTATTTTCCTGGTCAAGTCCCTTGGCCCTTTGGCCCTCAGTATTATTTTTTGTAAATTAATAATAAGAATATTGACCTTTTCATCACATGAGATCCTCTTATGCTTTGAATCTGAAACACCCTTCTCTCCTGAAAAACAGTCATGCTGTATAGGATTACAGCTACCATCTAATGGGGAAGGACTGTGGGCTAATTAATAGATGAATTCTATATCCAGCCATACTCCATATGTGTGGTGATATAAATGTTCCACGTCATTTGGCATTTTTATCTCTGAAGTCATTACAGGGCCTGGCTCCAATTTCAAAAGTATGTCCTGGCATATATACCATACTTAATTGCCAATGTGAAATTTCTTTCATAAGACAGAACAAGGTTGAGATGCCAGAATGATAATGTGCTGACTGGGAAGACATTACTCACACTGGATACAGGACAAGTTTGAGTTTCTGAACTAAACAGTAGCTCACTGCCATCCCTTGGGTTTGAACTACACAAACTACACATCAGCTTTCATCCACACATGTGTCAACTGTTAAATCATTTCTGATCTACCACACTTAAGAGTGACTTTATATAGGGTTGTGCACTCAGACACCAAAGCAGAAAGTGACTACTACCATTACATATAGGTCATACAAATCATCTTCAAGGACTTTGGAGACCATTGATCTACAATGTCAATGAGTCTTACAGTTGATCCTTCTCTTCCCTCTGATGCCATAATGATGCACATTCCCAAAGCCCAGCTTTCAGTCATTCTGCATGAAAGGAAAAGATTTCTCATGTGAATTGCCCATGATGATGGTAATATAAGATACAATAATGTGATCTCCATTGAAAGAGGTTGTGCATGGATTACAGCAATTGATAGGAATTGTAGGATGTGTTATTTCACTTTTGTGCTGTGAAATGTTAGAGATGGATTAAGGTGAACAAAGCCAAAATTATCATTCAAATCTTTCCACATATTTTGCCTTAGAGTTGAGTTTATGGACATTGGCAACAAAGCACAGTGGCAGTGTAAGTCACTGGAAGCTAAAATCCACAGCTGGCTTGCAGGAAGCTGCTGCTTTGGGTAATATTGAAACAGATAATTGGTTCTAAACGATATTGGGGGATGGCATATGCAAGAGAATCTATATTGCTCAACATGACAGGCTATTACAGGCTATTAAAAAGTTGTGTTAATTAATAATACTACATTCTTGGCATAATTTGAAATATGGAATCTGCCTGGAGAGCACATTTGCTAGTAAAGAATAGAGAGAGAAAACTTCTGAATTTAAGCTTACATAATGGTGGTAAGAGAACATGAAGAGTGCCCTGAAGGATGATTGGACATTAAATAAACATAGAATAACACCTTTTCTACCCATTCTATATCCTCATAGCTAAAATCCAGTGCCTCACATAGCACCTATCATTTGCTGACATATTTTTTCATTTACTTATTTATGTACCCTTTTGCAGTGAGGATACTATGTAACAGATTTCCAGAGGTATTTTGAAAGTTTCTTGATTCTGGTCTATCTCCCTCATCCTTCCTCTCCCCCAACTACCTGCTTTTTTGTGCCCTCTTCTCTTCCTCATTTCCATTGTTCTCCTTTTCTGTCACTCGTGTTCTATTCTCTCCTCCTTCCTGGAAACACTTTTACCCTCTAGTGACACCTGTATAGTTTCATAATATTTGCCCAAATTTACTCCCATGTGACTCTATACATATAGAGAATCTAGGGCATGCTTATGAGAGAGAACATGTGTTCTTTGTCTTTCTGAGCCCAGGTTGTCTAATTTAATATAATATTTTCAAGTTCTGTCTACTTTCCTGAAACTTTCATGATTTCACTTTTTCTTGTGGCTGAAAAACTTCCACTCTGTTTCTGCTCCAGATATTCCTTATCCATTCATAAACTGATGGACAACCAGGTTGATTCCATATCATTGCTATTGTGAATATGGGAACAATAAAAAGGTTATCTCTGTGTTGGGTACAGAGTCTACTGGACATGTGTCCACAAGTGTGGTTCTGCACCTCCTGGGGAGCTCAGACCTTGCTGGGCACCAAGCTGCAAGTGCACACTTCTCTGCCAGAAGTTCTGAGGTCAGTCAGTTTCTATGCAGAAAACAATGGAACACAGAATGAGGTCCATGTCACAGGATATACTGGAGAGGCAGGAGACTGGTGTTACAACTCCCACATACACAGGCAGGAGAGAGCGACCCTCTCTTTGTTGCAGCATAAGTTTACAGTGCTTCTAGCTAGGCTGCTGGCACCAAGTCAAACAACAACAAGGAGGTTGAGGCTCCAGAATAGAGCCAATTGGTGGCCAGAGTCCGACTTGACTTGGACAAATCTGGTGGCTACATCAAGAACAATCAACAACCCAATGTGACTGGCAGCAGTGATCAAGATGCAACCTGACCAGCGGCAGCAGCAGTGGAGATAAACAGAGGCAGGAGCTCTACACTTGGTACTCTGAAGTGAGCTCTGGCATCCAGCAGCAGGCCTAATCCCAGGCCTAGTTAGCCAGGAAGATCCAAAGCCCCATAGATGAATTCTTCTGGGAGGAAGAGGTCCTTCCTTCCCAGGCGTTACACCCCAAAATAGACAGTGAGTCTCAGATGATCTTTGATGAAGTGGATGGTGGAAGAAAGGAATAATTTATTTTCTGAACAGGGGCATTATAAACCTTTGGTAGTGGGAGGGGCGTTGGGTGTTAACAAATTTAATTGGCTGGAGCTAGGGGTGCCAGCAATGCTTCCTTTACATGCAGCAGCACATCCCACCATAAGAAGGGGAAAGGAGTACCTAATTATCCTATGGGCAGAGGGAGGTGGGAAAAGAATTCCAGGTATGACCAGAGGCATGTGCAAAGGTCATTGGCTGAAATCAAAGGCACTAAGATACCTCATTAGCATATGGGGGCATTTCCAGGAATCCCAGGGGTTGCCAAATAGATTTTTTATCAGAAGAAAGGGTTGGACCTGTAATTTCCCTGGGGGCTATGTGACGTTCCTCAGAGAAAGAGAGCGCAGGGGTCTGGTAGTTCAGGAACCCCCAGGTAGAGAAGGGGAGACCTTGCTGACAAAGGGAGTCTGTCATTTTGCAACAAGCTCAGGTGCTTTCCAGTAATGCCAGACTTCAACTTTATCAGCAAGATTTCCCAACACAGGAATAGATGGGTCATGTGATGGTGGTATTTTTAGTTATTTTAGAAACTTCCTGATTTCCATTCTAGTTGTATTAGTTTACACTCCACCAATAAGAAACAAAGATTTTGAATCAAATTGTATCTAACACCCTCACCAATACTATTTACACAGGATGACATATATTATAGACTGATAACTGATACTGCTTATGCTTTTGCCACATTAAAAGTGAAAATTCTACTATGACCACTATAATTCATGCTATTAATAATAGTAGTTATTATTTTTAACTCTATAATTTTATCGTTGGAGAATCACATGTGCCTTCCTGATACATGTCTCTCTTTATTCTGCTGAGAAAATAATTTCCTTCTTTTTGGTCATTATTATTCTTATACCCAATACCAGAGCACCACCACTTCTGTCCATTATCCTTAAGCATAAAATATTTTTAATTGAAAAAAATTTATTTTGTGAATTTCACATCATACATCCTATTTACTCCCATCTCCCACCTCCCCTAAGACACACACCCTCCACCCTTGCAATCTGTCCCAGCATAAAAAATAACAGCTCATTGTGGAAGCTGCAGTGTATCTCAGTATGTCCCACAATATTCCGTTTTGTACACAAATTCTGCTTGCATATGTTCATTATAATGACTTCTTGGTCTGGTATGAGGCCCCTGGTTTTCACTACTCTGTCAGTACTGGACCCTCACTGGAACTCCTCTTGGATATGCCATAACTGCCCTGTGTCATGGAAATCCTGCAGTCCTGGGTTGTGGAACTGACCTCTTCTTGCACTTCAACAGTTCATCCATGGGGTAGATGTTGAGGTAGGCCAACTCAAAGCCCTGGATCTGAACCTGCAACTGCCACTTGTGTGGCCAGTTCAACTATGCAAAGGTGCAGGGCCTGCTCTCCCGAGTGATGCAGCATGTGAGGGGCAGGGACAGCTCTCCTGCTCTTGTGACCCCAGTTGGGCCAAATCTCCTGTAGGCCAATGGCTGTGAGGACAAAAGGGAGGGTAGGGCATCTCTCGCTAGCCAACACCACAACATAGCAGACTGAAGGCAGAGCTAACTCTCCCACACTCCCTCCCTCAGGGCTGGCTCACTCACAACCCACATATCCAGGATCAGCTGTAGTGTGCTACCCAGGCAAGGTGCAGGGCCTGATCTCCTGAGTGCTGCAGCATGTGAGGGGCAGGGACAGCTCTCCTGTTCTTGTGACCCCATCTAGGCCGATCTCCTCTTGGCCAATGGTGGTGAGGGCAAAGGGGAAGGGAGGCCATCTCTCTCTAGCCAACACCACCACATAGTAAGGCAGAGCTGGCTCTTTCACACTCACTCCCTCAGGGCTGGCTCACTCACAACCTCAACATCCAGGGCCAGGCAGAGTTCTTCTAGTTTCTGGTTTGTTTACTGTCCTGGGAGCCCATCTGGTGTTTGCCTAGTACTGGTCTGGTAGTCATCATCACAGGCTACCCCATGGCTCCAGAGTGGTGTTGGTATCCAGCTTGCTTTTTTCCCCCCATGAATGTTAGACTACTATTCATTCAAATGTTCATAGGTCAGAACACTGAATGTAGATATAGCCTCTCTCCTCTCTGCCACCTACTGATACACATGTGACATAGCAGTCACATCTGCAATGCCTCTAGGGGCAGGTGTCAAATTTAACAGAGAGAAGACACAATATTTTTTAGAAATCCTAGCAATGACCAGAAATCCTGGAGCTGCTTAGACACTCAGTAAATGTTTGATGAATGAATGAATATGGCTTAATTAATTTATAAATAATAAAGTACACCAGAAACAGCAATATGATTATAGTAATATTATCATTTCTTGTCAGAATAATATTTCAGAATTAAGATTTGCCATAATGCTAAATTTCAAAAGGGTGCTAAGGTACATAATTCATATTTCAACTACACTGGAATGTGAGTTACCTCATATTATTGTTTCTCTGAGTTTTATAACCACTTCATCACCACCAGAACCAGCCATGCACAAACACAGATTTCTGATACCTACCCCAGTCCTTCTGTATCAGCATGTCTGAGAAAATGGTGGTGAGGCAGAGGGGGAGAGATCTAAGAATGTGAATGCATAGAAAACATTCTAGGAGGGTCACTACAGTTAATGATGACTTCCTACATATATTAAAATAGCTATAAAACAGGGACTTGAATGTTCTCATTACAAAGAAATGATAAATGTGTGCCAACATAGTTAGGCAAATTATCTTGCCTTCATCATTGCATTATACTCATGTACTGAATTTTCACCCCACACTTGATATGTATGTACAATCATAATACATGAATAATAAAATTCAAAACCATTTCAGTTCATTCCTTGCTATGCTGGTATTTGATTTCTATTTCCAAGAATTATTATTTTCATCATGAAATTTTTCATTCAAGTTTTTTGAATCACATTAATTCCTAAATGTTTCATTTGAGAGGAAATATGGAAGGCCTCTATGAATAACAAATTGCTATATATATTTCTATAAATCATCAGTCAAGCAGAATTGTAATGGATGCTTCACAACATATAACATTCAACTCTGAACTTATTCAGTCTTGAAGTTGACCTACATCACACACCCCCTCCTGTGTCTTTGATGGTTGATTCTCATAGTGTTAGTCCTTAGTGAACTTTCTGGGAAAGAAAAAGTTGACTGCTATTAGTCCTTAAATGTATAGGCCAACAAACCCAGTTTTAATTTAATAGGGAGTAGAGTTAGCACATTAAAGTTTTTTTCAATCTAAACACTTCCCCACACATCCAATATGCTTTGGTCATGGTAAGGAGTATAAATGTGATGACATAGTATTTCTTTGTTTTTTTCTTTACATTTAGTAAACATTTCTTGATCACCTACACATACTAAATACTGGCATATGCACTGTGAATATTGACATAGTAAGAAACTGTTTTCATATGCCCTTGAGTTTATGATGAAAGCCCAAAGCACTTAAATGGTCATAGATGTGATTTTCTAATGACTAACAAACAATAGTAACCTTTATTATAAATAGTTATCTTCTATCTGTTATCAATGATGCAATGTTTTTAATACTCTTGGCTGCTTGTTTTTTCCATCTTCTTCCCATTAGAAAGTCTAACTCAGGACAGAAGATACTAGAGGAGACATAGAAGGGCCTCCTCATCTCCAGAGTCTGCTTCAAACAAGCTTAAACAATATATGGCAGTTTACTTATACAATGTACACTATATCACTTTTGGCTTTTGAGCACTCTTATGCCTAAAAAAGTGCCTGGACATAAGTAAACAGTGTATACTTAGTAGTGTACACATATATGAATCAATTTATAATAAGAGAAAACAAATCTATTTCTGTAGTTACAGAGTTAGTTTTTTTTCCATTATACTATTATTCCTCATTTTATTTTTGTCCTTATACATTCCAGATTCTCTAGTTTTCTTCCTAACTGATCTCTTTGTAAAACTCTATTCCCATTACTATTGCAATCATCATCTCAATTAATCATAACATGCATAAAAACCACTAGGATAATCATTAGCTAAATATTAAAAAGTTGTGCTTTTCCCACTAGTGAAATTATCTTTAATCATGTGTTATCATGTGTTGTTTAAGTAATGTGCATCCTCTTCTGTAGAGGAAGGAACTGAAAAGACACTCATACATATGTCAGGTGCCTCTTCAATGCACAGTCCAGTTCCTGCTTCTCACACTGAAATGGCCTATTACTTCCCTTAATTATCAATACTGACCATCATCCCTTTCCTAAACAGTAGGACTTAAGAACTTTAATATACTGAGATACAAATTACAGTTTAGGCAACACACAAACAAGTTGATGAATGACCTATAAGAAAAATCTTGGCTTCTGTGTAAACTGTCTTTTAATGAGATACCATATTGAAGGTTGAGCGCTATGCATCATGTTCTGTAAGTGCCATGCATTTTTGTTGACTTTCTGGGGTGGTTCCCCACAGACATCAATCTTTAATCTTCTAAAAAATCTTATAAGTGTACAAGGAATCTGGGGTTCAAGTTCAAGACACATTTTGTACATTATTTTTGCTAAGATGTGAAGACAGAGTCCAACAATTATTATACATATTCAATATTTAGGAAAGAACTGTCAGGTGAGAAATGGAGGGCTGGTTCAAACAACTCTAATTATCTTCTGTTACGAGGTAGACTTCTGAGTTTTTGATCTTAGCCATTCTGAAAGATGTGAGATGAAATCTCAGGGTAGTCTTGAGTTGCATTTCTCTGACGGTTAAGGATGTTGAGCATTTCTTCAAGTGTCTCTTGGCCATTAGAGAATCCTCTTTTGTGAAATTTTATTTTAGCTCTGTACATCATTTTTTATTGAATTATTTGGATTTTTGGTGTTTAATTTATTGAGTTCTTTATAAATTATGTTTATTAGCCTTCTGTCAGATGTGGGGTTGGTAAAGATCTTTTCCCAATCTGTAGGTTGCTGTTTTGTTTCTAGTGACAGTGTCGTTTGCCTTACAGAAAGTTTTCAGTTTCATAAGGTCCCATTTATTGATTGTTGATTGCACACTGGTGAGGTTGCAGAGAAAGGGGAATAATCCTCCATTGCTGGTGGGAGTGCAAACTTGTACAACCACTATGGAATCAGTCTGGTGATACCTTAGAAAACTTGGAATAGCTCTACCTGCCATACTACTCCAGGGCATACATCCAAAAGATTCTCCTCAGCAATCCACAAGGGCATCTACTCAACTATGTCATAGTAGCTTTATTTGTATAGTTAGAAACTGGAAACAACCCAGATGTACCTCAACCAAAGAATGTATTTTTAAAACCTGTGGTACATTTACACAATGCAATACTACTCAGCTGTCAGAAACAAGGAAATCATGCAATTTGAAACCAAATGGATG
This sequence comes from Lophiomys imhausi, assembly GCA_907164525.1. Taxonomy (NCBI): domain Eukaryota; kingdom Metazoa; phylum Chordata; class Mammalia; order Rodentia; family Muridae; genus Lophiomys; species Lophiomys imhausi. Next base: position 13,703,841 of record CAJQZJ010004888.1, read on the forward strand.
GAACTAGAAAAGTTCATCCTGAGTGAGCTAACCTAGACCCAGAAAGATGTGTATGGCATGTATTCACTTATAACTGGATTTTAATCATATAATACAGGATAACTATCTTCTCACCAACAGACCAAACGGAACAGGATCATAGACTTTGTTACCTGTTAGTGGGTCACTTTGTCCTAATGGAAATGTCATGTAGGCCCACAGTGTAAGAGGAAGCTCTTAGCCCTCATATGACTGATGAATTGAGCACCTCATACTGGAGGAGCAGGATAGGTGGGAGAGGGGGTAGAGGGTGGGAGGGTGGGACTGAGAAGGTTAAAAGGAGGGGGGCTGTGATGGAGATATAACTTGAAGTAATAAATAAATGTAATAATAATACCAAAGAGGTAAATTTCCTCAGATTTATTGGAACAGAAAAATATATTTGGACACATGAGGAAAACATAACAGAAAAAAAGGATCCATCATCCACACCTGTAGGGAACTTGAGACTCAGGAAATAGGAGATTATATACTCTTTTATTAATGGGATCAATGGCCACAGGATTGCAACTGAAAGAAAGAAAACACTGTTTACAGATGTTGAAGTAGAACTGCAGTGCAACTTACCTAGCTCAAGGGAGTGGTCCATTTTTTTCTCCTTTCAGACACTGATCACTCCAACAAAAAGGTCAGTGATCATGACTATTGACAAAAAGTCTGAGAGATCCTGAATTAAAGAAACAGTATTTGACATCCAGGCCTCAGTTATGTGCTCTCCATGAGATGTTGGAGGTACTAGAGACCAGTAACAGCATTTAGATGCTCTATGTTAAATCTGGGTTGAACATTTTTGTGTCTTTAGTTGAATATAACTTTGCAGTCAAGCCTCTGTATATACAAAGTTAAATTTTCAAATTTTATGGGCAGTTAAAACTCCTGTGGGAACACAAAAAGAGAACATCTAGAGATGTTTACTGAATTGTATTCTCATATGAATAGCAATTTGTGTTAAGTTTAAGAAGAGAACTTTAAAACAAGGGAAACTATGAATCTGAATCATGACTCTACCAATTTGCAGTGTGATATTCAGAAAACTCTGCCAAAGCTTTGCTTTTCAACTTCATAATCTGAAAATAGACTGGTGCTTAACTTGATTGGTTGTTTTGAAAACAAAAGACAGCAGGACAATGCGTTTTGTATGCTCATAAACACACTAAGTGTTTATCATAAGGCTTTTGGTAACAGGAGAGGTCTTAAATGGCAGATTAGACTAAGTATGTAATAATTACATACTTTATTATTTATGGGTGAGTGACATTGTGAACCATTTTTGACAAAATTAAGTCAGGATGAATCTCCTATACCTGCGAGTCCCATTGCATTTCTGTTCCTCCAGAAGTAAACCCAATCTTTTTCTTATAAAAGTTTATGCATTAGACATATTTACATGTCTTCTCTCACAAACTTACAGGTACTGGCTCTGCATCAGGTCAGCATGGCCCACAGGGCCTATGCACATCTAGATGGAAGAAAGACTTAGGTAGACCAGTTTCATACTCAGTCTCTAGCCTTTCCTGGCTCTTTTCTTCTCCTCTATTTAGATGAAAAGTCACACATGACTTACAGAAACCAAATTTACCCTGAGAATCATAGGGATCAGTTCAGAGGTGCAGTAAATTAGCATCTGTGCTATATCCTCTGACAGAGCTGAGGAAAAAAAAAATAGAAAATGTAGTAAATATCTTCTGTTTGTTTCTGTGGTTACTGCTTCAATGCATCAGTCAACACAGCCTTAAATTCCCCCCCCCCAAAAAAAATAATGTCCACTTGGCCAACTCATGTATTCCCAAGCTTCTTCTTCAGGTCTCCTCACAACATACCATAAAGCAGAGGGCATTTGACTAACACATTATTCCACAGAGCCTCCCATCTTTCTCTGATTCAGCTCACTTTTCTCTCACTCTTGCCATCCTTGTATTGCATTTCCTAAGTAAAGACTAACACTTAACCTCAGCTGCAGGCTGTGTTCTAGAAGATATTACCTAAGGCTTTGGTAACAGGAGAGGTCTTACAGGGTAGAATACATTTGGGAATTGTATTTTCCACTGATCTGAAGGCAATAAAAACTCTATTTCTGGTGATAAGTGTGACTCGTGACATGACTGAAGCTTCTTCCTGAAGTTAATGGGATCAGAACAAAAAGAAACAACTGTGACACTAACAGGTTTTTCAGTAATGAAAATAAAAATTGTTCGGTAATGTTCACACTGCTGTGTACAAACATATATAAACATACAGTGAGAATTTACTGATGTTAATTACCAATTTAAAGTTTGATTGAAAAGCCAGAAATATGTGGGATAAATAAAACGACATTTTTCAACCTCTGTATCCAGAGGTCACATTGTACTGCAACAGAGATTGTGAGGTAGAAGAATTGTACAGTAAATGAACAGTCTCAATAAATACTACATGTAGAAAGCAGAGACCTGGTAGGAAAAAATAGAATCTCCAGAAAGACAGGAAAAATATGGAATTGACATGGGACAGGAATATGTAGGTTAACCAGGTAAGAATCTTGAATTTTCTAGTCCTCAGAACCCTTCTCTAGGTGGGAGCATTTGTTTTTTTTATTGAGGACCATGAAACTCATTCTCCTGAATCTGGTGCCTTGAACATTATGGTTGAATTGCACTGCCCTCAGATTAATAACTAGTCTCTTCTAGCAGAATCCTGTCACAGAAAGACTAAACACTGAAGATTTCCAAGATGTAGCTGATACTCGTTACCATAACAAGGGAAGGTATGAGAGAATTAATCTGGACAGTGTTAGTGATATGAGAAAAATCGAATACTGACTAGGAGATAATTTGTTGACAAGGAGGAAGTCACTCAATTGATGTATTTAGTTACATGAGACTTGCCCAAACAATGTACTGGCATGGGTCACTCTCCAAAGCCAGCTCTCGAAAAAACATGTCACAGTAAGCAAGAGTAAAGGTGCCAGAACTTTCATATGCCAGGCATAATATAAAACATATAGCTTTATTCATATGATTTTGGTAACACCCCAGAACAACAGTCCTGCCACCCCTGTGGCCATGAATATCCCAGGATGAATTATCATGTCTCCAAGGCTTTAGCCAGGTTGCTATTATTGCTACAGACAACATTAAAAGAAACTACACAGCAATACTAGGCAAAGAGAGGTAGCATATCTGTACAATGGTTGGTCTGTAACCAAGACTAATAAATCTTCCATATTCTAGAAAATGTGTAATCACCATACCATAAATGCTTGGCTCCCAACATGCCATGATATTTCTTCTACTTCCCTTATTACACTGAGGCCAATAATGAAGGAGATCCCAAGTTTTAGTGGAGAAATAAAATTCCTGGTCCAATAGGCTATAGGTTAGGAATTATAACAACCACATGCTACTGAAAATACATATTGTCAAAGGAGTAAGAGGAAAAAAACTACTACAGAATGCATTAAGTTATAAAACATAATCACAACTCAAGAGGTATATTCTAAGAAGACGCCTGGCATCAAATACATGAAGAGATGCCATAATATTGTGCTGAAGACAAAAAGTGATGGAGAAAATGGTGATGTTACAATGGAATTGCTATATGCAGCCACACCACATAACTGCATAACTCAAAAAGTTCTAGGGATGTTCCACTTCCAAAGAAACAAAGAAATTCAATAGTGAAGAAGTTTAATGATCAGTCAAAGCTTCCTTTTGTAGGCTACTTCTAAAAATAGAAAACCACTGACATGTTCTTTGGTGAATCTCTGCATAGAAGACCTACACACTAAGCAGATACTCAACAAATTCTGCCATTGTAGTATTATAAAGCTAGCCATTTGAAGTTGTATTAGATATGACATTGGATTTGAATGTCCTCCAAGTTATAAAAAGTTCTCCTCTCTCTCTCCTCTCTCTCTCCCTCTCTCTCTGTCTCTCTCCCTTTCCCTCTCTCTTCTCTGTTTCTCTCTTCCCCCCATTCTCTCTCTCTCTATCACACACACACACACACACACACACACACACACACACACACACACACACTTGTGAATTCTTCACAATACAATTTAACTTCCAGAATATTTTTACTGAAATAACTTCCCTAAAGAAACTCAGATCTGTCTGTCATTGAAATATTCTGAGGGTGTTTTATTTTTCCTCTTGGCTCATGATAGAAGAGAAAAATGAATCTTTTGAGCTATTTTTTTCCATGAAAGCCAAAAGGGAACGGTCGATGGAGTTCTTCACATTTTCTTCTGTGTAGGGCATGAAAGTTTCTAAATCAGAGTCATTTGAAGCTATGAAATGTGAGTATGTTGAAGATATCCAGGTGCATTTTTATTCTTTTGATAAAAAATCTTCCCACATGTTTTTTATTTATGAAGACCTCCTCTATTCTCTCACCCAATGGTTGAATTTCAACTCATTTCAACACCTGAAAGGCCGGTCACTTTTTCAGACAGAGGGAAAAAGACTTCTGTAGCATCTAAAGAGTTGCTTGCAGGGAAGAAGAAAACTTGGGACTGCTGGTATCCTGATGTTCAAATTGATTGGGGACTCTCAGGGCAGAACTTCTGGGCTCTCTATACCTGAGCATACCATATGGCACCATGGTCTTGTTACACAGAAGGAATTCTATCACTCTTCAGTTACTTCATTCTGTGACTAATACATGTTCTAAGCAACTGAAGCTATCATGATGTCCTAAATAAAAAGAATTAACTTTTGCTGATGGCTTCCTATGGGTCAACAACTAATATTAAGGTTTTAATCTAGTCATTTGACTTTCACAAGTGACAAACCATTGCTTCTGGTTTCTAGATAAGAAAAGAGAGGCATGTTGTGATAGAATGAGTTTTTCCAGGTTATATGGTTTGTCAGGAATAAAGCCATTGTTTGAATCAGCAGCCAGATTGAACTCAAAGTAGAACATAGAGGCTTTATGCACTAGGATAATAATAAGAATGTCCATAGGGGTAGGGTCTGGTGCTTAAGCTGGAGAGGTACTTTTATTATAATTCCTAATCTACATCCAGATAACTAGCATCAATGCTGGTTATCTCAACTATCCACTTTTTTTTGGCACCCATTATCACTTGCCATATTTATGCTTCTTCATGACAGGATTCTGATTTAATAAATAAAGTACTTCAGTTTCCTGTAGTTCTCCTCTGACTGTTGACTGTCTGATATATACTGCTTGGCACTGTAGTTCACCTCTGGTAATAACTTTCTGTTGCATGGTAAAAGTGTTGATCCTAAACTCTCTTCAAAATCAAGATAAGAACACAGAACAAAAGCAATTCATGTCCTTAGAGTGAAACAAATCTTAATTCTCATTAGTTTTCCTTAACAGTGTTGAAAGTGTATCTTGCTTGTTTTTCTGTGGCTCAAATTTTCAATTTTTGGTCATCTCAGTACTATATATCCTTAGCTGTTTGTTCCTGGTGCCTTCTGGGCTTGGTGCCAAGGACAAAGGATGGGGGGGGGGTCTTTATATTTTGGGTGCCCTGTGGCTCTCAACGGGGGGGGGGGGGGGGGGGGTTCATGTTTGGGGCTGGTTCTCAGTGGGTCTCCTACAACTCACCCCTTCCTGCTGTGTTCCAATGGGACCTCAGGTCAGGGATTGGGGTGAGATGTGTTATTCCTGGCCTGCAGGTTCCTGAGAACCAGCTGGTCTTAGTGATGTTGGTGGGGGTAGGTAGGCCATAGACTCTAGGCTAGAGCTGCAAATCTCCCTCGGTTTAGATGACAGGTCCCTGGTTGTGGTCCTCTCAAGCATCTCTCTGGAGATCCCAGGTTCAAACCATGCTTCCAAGCCAGAAGCACTGTGTGAATGATTCTGAAGGATCCTCAATGGTCCTGAATGATCCTGAATAATCCAGAATCATCCAGAATGGTCCTGAGTGATCCTGAGGATAAAGGTCAGGGGATTCTGGGTGGTGCAGGTCCAGAAGATGGCACTTGGAGGGACTGCCCCCAGCTCAGGGCAGCTGGGAGAGTCCCAAGGCTTTGGGCAGAGATGTAACTTTGTGATCAAGATGTAATTTGAATAAATAAAGAAATGTTTAAAAGAAAAAAAAAGGGCCCTTGAAGAAGTCTGGGGGTGGAGCCTAGGCACTACTGCCTCCAGGGGCTTACACAATCACCTAGGGAGTTTTCTTCTTTACCATTTTTCCTTCAGCATCTGCTTCAGTATGTGTATGGGTGGCTCAAAGGTTATAGCCAAAGTGTGGGCAGTGGTATGAGATAGAAGTCAAGGAGATGCCATGATATGGAGGTATGAACAGTTTTTCTTAAGGTCTTTCTCTTTGAGTGGGACTTGCTCTGACTGTCACAGGCAGCTTCCATGTGAACCACAGAATCTCAACCAGACACACCAGCCCTGCTTCCTGTTTCTTTAATACTGAATGGAAAGGACTGTTTCATAAAAGCTAAATAACTAACCCTGGGGTGCCACTTAGAGTAGTTAATGAAAGAGAAATGTACACTTTAATAATTTAGCATTATTAAAAATATGTCCTTCCTATGTCAGCAAGGTTAAAAACCAAAGCTAATTATGTGTTGCAAGGAAAGTACTTCTCAGTGACCTTGACTCAGATTTTCTTGTAAATTAAACCCAAAGAAGTAATTCATGGTAAAACTGCTATGTTCCTAGAGGGCAATTGTCATCTTGGCCATCACTCCTCCTCATGTCCTGGGGCGGGGGGTGGGGATCATTACTTTCTAAACTATAAGCTGCTATAATGCAAAGTCTAATCTTTAAAACTCTTTCCAGAGGGAGTCAGTTGGGTACTGGGGAGATGACAGAAGCATAACCAGAAGTAAACACATTAGTAAATCTCTCCTCAGATGAATAATGATGAAGAGCATTGCTCAACTTCTTTCATTCCTATATGTTGGAAATTCTATGATACCTGACACCAATTCTAGTTTTTTCCACACTTGACATCCCCAATGCTGACTTCAGTGCATGGCACAGGGGATCTATTTATTTATGTTTGCATGTATTTATTTATTTTGTTTGTTATTTGTGACATATGTGGATAGCATTCATGCATGCATGACATGGGACATTTATTAATTTATTTATTTGTTTGTGGGGAGGGCATCATTCATATATTAAGGTGCATGTGTGGAAGGCAAAGGACAATCTGTAGAAGTTGTTTCTTTCCTTATACCATGTGGATCCTGGGTCTCAAAACCAGGTCATCAGGCTTGGAATCAAATGCCTTTAGCCAACTGAATCATCTCATTAGCCCCAGCACAAGGTTTCTAAAACCACGGTTGGACTGAGAGCAATCATTGTCAATGTATTTTATGATCATTCAGATACAGAATATGTGGAATTCATATGACACGCCACTCATCCACACTCACACCTCCACACCCCCAATACACACACTATACATACAGGACTGGATCACATATTTATGGAAGCTGAGAGGTCTCAAAGTCAGATGTGAGCAATATGGATACCACGAGATCTATTGTGTAACATCAATTGAAACTGACAGCCTGAGAGTCATGAGAAACAATTGTGAACATTTCAGTCAAAATCCAAAGTGCCCTTTTTTTTTTTCTTTTTTGTTTTGTTTGTTGTTTTTTTTTTTTTTACCAACTTCACATAATTTAGAATCACTAGCACAAAACCTCTTGCATGTCTATGGGAGTGTTTTCAGAGAGCTTTAATTGCATAGAGGTAGCTAGCAATCATGACATGTAGATGACAACATCCCATTAGTTATGTTCCCAAACTGAATAAAAAAGGAGAAAGAATGAATCCCTCTGAGCACCAGTATTTGTCTCCCCACTCCATGACGGTAGAAGCAATATGACAAATGGCCACACACTTGTTTCCATGCTTTCCTTAATATAACGGACCACACCCCCTCAACGCATAAGCCAAAAAAATAAATAAATAACTTCCTTCCTTACATTGCTTTTGTCAGAGCAACAAGGATAGTAACTACTGAGGGAACAAGGTACCAAGAAGTGGAGCCATCTCATTGACTGTGTGACTGTGTGCTTTGTTGAAATTCGGAACTCGTTTGGAGGAGAAATTTGAAAGGGTTTGGAATTGGGCTAGAAAAAGTCAGTGCTGTAATTAATGCCTAATGAGCTATTGGTGGGGAGAGGGTGGTTGTGGAAGGCCAGAATGACAATAAAAATGTGGAAAATGAAGTCTCAATTTACAAGATTTGAAAGGGAATGAACTCTATCAGGAATTGCAAGAACATCCATTAATGTTTTCTGGCAAAGAATCTGGATGCAATCTGCCCATGTCCTGAGAAGTACAGTCAGGCTGAGTTCAAAAGCTGCAGACTAATTTGTTTAGTAGAGGAAATCTCAATACAGTGTAGCATTGGCACTGTGTCATGGTTATAGCTCAAAGGTCTTAAATTTATAGTGTAAGGCAAGCAAGTAAACAGGAATTATGTTGGGGAAGCAGTTCATTGATGACAGGGTGGTTAGTATAAAGTTGTAGAGAATAAAGGTGTGGAAAAAATATCTGTGATTGTTAATGATATTAGTAAATTGATGAGGAACACCTCACTTTGCACGGGACAATATTAAAGGTGTCTTGTGGAAAAGACTTCGCTCAAGATTCCAACTTGTAAAAGAATAAATTCATTTTGGAAGAGAAAGACTCAATTGAGACTAACTCTGAAGATCTTCCCTCATTGACAACAATTACCTAGGAAAGTGTCTTCTCAAGTTTAGCTGCCAAAGCACCTAGAGGCTACTGTGTAGAAGAGGGCTAAGCTGTCTCTCCAAATAACAGCAGAATATGACAACATCATTCAACTGCGCCTCTTCTGTAGGCAATGAAAATTCAGGAGGCTATAGGTCATAGAGGCAGACACCAAGAGTCCAGAAAGCTGCATGACAGGCAATGCATGACAAGATCAGGTTCTTCATTAGGAATTTCTGAGGTCACTAATTCATGTATATTTGCCAAGAGAGTGAAAATATCAGGACTATGGGACTTACTAGAGGGACTTACTAATAACAACAATGTGTGCTATAGATAGGATAGCATAATGAAAACAGTGGGACTATTCTATGCTGATTTAGCCCAGCGGATGCAGTAGAAAATACAAGATTCTATGTGTGACATTACATAATTTAATGTTTGCTTCATTGGGGTTTTGGTCTGATCATTACTTGTAATGCCCCCATTCCTCTAATTTGAAATTGGAAAGTATGTTTTGTGTCATTATATACTGGAAATAGGTATCTTGGTTGTATTAATTTTGGATTTTTTTCTTTTTTAAAATTTTACAGAGGCTCCCAGTTAAGAATTTCCTTAAACATCAAAGGAAGACTTTGTGGTTTGGACCTTGGAGTTTTGAATATTGTTAGATTTGCTAACACTTTGGAGACTAAGGGTCAGTGTTGATAAATACTGTATTATGTGATGAACATTAGACTATAGGGGAAGGACATTGTAAATTAAAGTGATATATTTGGGTGTTAACTTGACAAGGAACTGATCTCCATTATCAACTTGACTAGAAAATAGATTTTCTAACCCTATTACTGCCTGTAATGATCTGCTGATGTCTGGAGTATTATATTCAATTAGAGACTTCAGATATTTAGAAATGTAATAAAAATTAATCCAGACAAGGGAAAATTGAATGGCACTTGGTGTCTTCTCAGTTGGAGAACTACTAAAGCTCTAAGGGTGATTGTAGTGCAAACAAAAAAAGCCTTCAAGGGAAATATTATTTGTTTATTTATTTATTTGGTTGGTTACTTGTTTGTTCTTATTTTTAATTTTTTGAGAATTTCATAAATGTAAAATGTATTTTCAAGCATCTCATACACACACTTCCTCCTCCCAACTTTAACACATCTTTTTTTTAATTTTAATTACTTTATTTTTTTTCTTCAAGTTACATCTCAGTCACAAACCCCTCCCTATTCCCCCTTCCTATCCCGCCCTTCCACCCTCTTCCCCCCAGAAGTTTCCCCTTTCAGTCCAACAGATGGTTCCTTCTCTTATAACAGTGAATACTATACAAAACAACAGATATAAATATGCCACATTTATGAGAGTTACAAGAGATGGATAGGGCATCTTCAAAAACCCCAAGAGATCTGCAGAATATGGCATTCAAAGATGTTATCTTAAATTAAGATTTTCTTTTTTTTGATATCGAGACATATCAGCTCCTGACAGCACCCCCTATTCTACTCCAAGTAGAAGATAAGCATCGAAGAATCTCCAGTGTGAGATGGTTGAATTAGTGGCAAGCCTATCTCTTGGCACGAAAAAACCCCTTGCTCCAACTGCAGACAGACTGCTGTCCAAAAAGCACATCTTTTTTTTTTTTTAACACACAGAGCAAACCATGCTGTCAGTATACAAATGGGTGTGGGGTCATTCACTGGATCATGAGCTATCTACCTGGCCACATTCCTGGAAAAAAAAATAGGACATTTCATCCCTCAGTAGACATCAATTATTCATAGTTCCTAAGCTAGGAATGTGACCTCACTATCAGAAAGGAAGAAAAATGTCAAACTTGTGAGCTTTTATGAGGCAGGTGAATGGCAGTAGTTTACATTGGCATGGTTCAGAACTATGCTTGCCACACAAATGGCACTAGAAAGATAATTATTTCTGAATAAATTAACAAATGGAAATATTTACTGAAACAACTGAAGAACCATGATCAAGGAAAGTATTTTGTTTTGTTTTGTTTTAACATAGTTAGGAAAAGGGTTATCCTTTCCAATCTAGATGTCTGAGCTTTCAGGAGAAAGGTAGGTCAATATTTTAATTATCTATCAAAATTCCTACCTGCCTTTTCCATCCAATACTCTATAAAAATTTGTCATTTCTTGGGACTGTCTTAAAACATGGCTCTTCATTACACTTTTATTTTTTTTCTTTATTTTTTATTTCTTCAAGTTACATCTCAATCGCAGTCCCCTCCCTATTCCCCCTCCAGTCCCAACCTCCCACCCTCAACACCCCATCCTCTTCCCTTTTTTTTTCTTTTAAGTTTAAGGTATATCTTATTTCCCCCTACAGTTTCCCCTTTCAGTCCAACAAATGGCTCTTTCTCTTATAATAATAAATAAAATACAGTACAACAGAGGTAATTAGGTCACAGTTATGAGGGTTATATGGCTTAACGTACATTCCCAATGACCAGTCCATATGTATTTGGTACCTGACTTTAACATTCTACTATCTAACCATCTCGATGAGTTTAAAGTTCTATATCTGACTCAACATTCATACTAACTTGCAACACAATTTTAAAAGCAATCTTCTTAGATCTATAACACTCTCTTGACTCCTAAACAACTCAAAATTTAATTATGAGACTCTAGCTATCTGTTCTTCAGCCACCTCAGAGACCTGAGAGGGATAAATATATCTGATTTTATGGGAAGTACAGGGCCTGCAGCTTCCCTAACTAAGAAATGACATACCAGTGGCTGCCTGGACAGTTCCCATTTTCTCTCCATACATTACAGCATCGATCTTCAGTCATTTGGCCCCGTTTCTCTGACAGACATTGATTGTAGAGCAGGGGTTATGAAGGACTTACCTACCCTGTCTTGGCAGAGCTAGGCTGTCGACTTACCTGCTTCCAGGTTTTGTCCTTTTTGGACAGCATTCTGTCTACAGTTGGGGCAAGGGGCTTTTCCTACCAAGAGATAGGCTTGCGACTAATTCAATCATCTCCCACTGGAGATTCTTCGATGCTCATCTGCTTGGAGGAGAATAGGGGGTGCTGTCAGGAGTTGATATGTCTTGATATAAAAAAATCTAAAGTTACGAAAACATCTTTGAATGCCATATTCTGCAGATCTCTTGAGATTTTTGAAGAGGCCCTATCTATCTCTTATATTAGGGTAAGCAGACGTTGCTTGTCTCTTAGCAGGTTTATTTCTGATTAGCTTAGCAAGTAACTATAATAGGCTGTCATAGTACCTAACAGAATGACCGGCTTGCATAACCATTAGTTTGCATTTCTTAATTATCCTAAACAGTTTATGACAGTTAGTAGTAAAAGGCCGAAACATCACATTTCATTTTTTTTCTTTACCTCCTAACCCTTCCATCCCATTTCTCTGGGGTGGGGTGTCCTTATATAATAGTCCCTCATCTCAGTTGAGAGGTCGTATGAGGGCCAAGAGCCTCCTCATTCATTGGGAGTCTACGAAGCAGTGAAAAGTGTTTCGTTGCCCGGGAGAGAGAACTACTAAACAAACAAACCAATAAGCAGACAATAGATAAAAAAGACTAAAAAATAGAAAAAATATAACTAATATATAAAAAATAAATAAAAATTAAAAATAAGAAGTCTATGTCCAAGTTCCCTTTGGTGTGTTAGTTGTAGTATCGATACCTTCTACTATATCATTACCCTTTTAGATTTACATATTTTTCACAAGCTGAGCACCCAGTAGTTTTTCCCAGGCAACATATTTTCTGGGTCTCATTCTGGGAAGTCATTTCTGAGTGCCAGGCATCAACATTAAAGCTCTGAGACATTAACCTGTTAAGTTCCCCTCAAGAATCCTAAATACAATGTATTTTATCCTTCATTTTACAAGTTAAAAACTGAGGTTCTGGGCATTAAGGAATTTCCACAAACTCCGCAGAGCTGGTTAATAATGAACACAGATATGTTTAAATGAATATCATAGTGACCACAAAGTTGCCACACTATAATGGCAAGAGGTTAGTAAGCATCAAGCATCTATGGGCCTCACCTCACAGACAATATTGTTAGTTCAATGAACTAGGCTTCCTATTGTGCCTAATAAATAATTGTTTATTCAGATAATTTTGTAAATGAAATAATCTGAGCTAGATATATTACTTCTAATAATTTTGCTCCCCATAGTTCATTATACCATAAAGTTCCATAAAGAAGCTGTGTGTGTGTGTGTGTGTGTGTGTGTGAGTTTTTGTGTATGAAATACTATCACTAGAAATTTGGCTTGAAGATATCAGGGACATCTTTTTTAAACATTTATTTATTAATTCAAATTATATCTCAATCACAGCCCCTTCCTTCCTCCTCCCCGATCCCATCCTCTCACCCTCTACTTCATCTCCCATCCATTCTTTTCCTCCAGTGAGGGGGTCCCCCACATATCAACTCCCCTCAGTTCATCAGTTCAGAGGGATAAAAGCTTCCTCTTGCTCTGGGGCCCCAACATGGAAGCTCAGCTAAGGTAAAGTATAACACTAACAGTTAACAAAGTCCATCACTGAGACAGCCCCCCCCAATACTTGTTAAGTGATCTGTGTGACTACAAAGTTACCTATCATCTATATTTGTATAGTGGGTTCTTGGTCTAGTCTAAACTTTTTTCTTCTTCTTCTTCTTTTTTTTTTTTTTTTTTTTTTGGTTAGAATTTCAGTCTCTGTAAACCTCTAGCAGCCTACATTGTTGGTTCTGTTAATCTTCAAGTGTTGACCTTGACCCCACCAGGTCTCTCTATTTCTCCTCCTTCTCTTATATAGGACTCCCAGAGCTCCACCTAATGTTTGACTGTGTGCCTCAGCATCCGTTTTGATCTGCTGCTGGGTGGAATTTCTCATAGGATAGTTATGGTAGGTTCCTGTTCCTTTGGGTCTGAGGGTTGTAAGAGTGTTAAGAGAGGTTCATCAGGGGAGGAGAGTGACCAGTGGAGTAAAATTATTTTAAGAGTAATTTAGAATTATTCTGTTATTCTCTTCTATCTTAGAGCCTGTATCTATTGATATTCTGTACTACTGCGGTGAGAAGACTCACAATCCACCATGCAGTGCTTCTGTGCCTTGGGCAAATCACTTCCTATTTCTGGAATCAACTTCCCCATTTCCTCCAAAGTGACTCCTGAAGAATCAATTGTACTCAAGGACCCATCAAGCTTCCACCACTAGAACTCAGATCCACAGACATTTCCCTGAAAGCTAATTTCTCTGAGCCTCAGAATTGAACAGCTACAACAAACTGCTTAATTCATCTAGTGACTAAAATTACTATTGATAAAAGAAGAGATGTGTAGGTGAGTGCTCTGATGAGTCATTTACACAGTTCACCTGACTCCTAGATTGATGAAAAAGCAACATATTTTACCAGAATGTTCACTGTTCACACTTGACAACATCTGCTTAGTTCTTTTAAAAAATGGAAGAATAAAGCCACAAGAGCTGAAACTGATTTCTGTAGACTCAGATTATATAGCACAGGAAAGACAGGGTGGTCCCAAGTCCCTTTAAAAGCTATAGAACAAAGAATGGAAGCTCCGTGGATACAAGCACAGCAGAGACCATAGCCTGTGGGAACAGAGCCTTTTTAAGAACCTCCACCTTGTATCAAATATTGAATCATCTAAGATAACAGCATTATAGCATGCCATTTGTCACACAGCTTGGGAATCCATTATAAATCTACAACATCAAAGCTGGAGTGATCATAGTGTTGCACATTCTGGTTGTGATAATACCTAAAGGCCCCAGCTCACAGATCATACCACAGACCTGAATGTGTGAGAGATAAACCAAATTAGACATGTTCTAACTGAACTGCACCATTTGTCATGACTGTCTCAAATGTACACTGGAGAACAGCTATACCTTGTTCTGGCTATTGTCAGATATTGGGTATGGCCCAATTTTTTTTAATTTACTTTTTATTTCTTCAAGTTACATCTCAATCTCAATCCCTTCCCTACCCCCCACTCCAGTCCCACCCTCCCACCCTGTTCCCCCTCAACCCCCCATCCCCTTCCTTTTTTTTAAGTTTAAGGTATATCTTTTTCCCTCCAACTGCTCCCTCTTTCAGTCTAACAAATGGCTGTTTCCCTTATAACAATAAATACAATACAAAACAACAGAAATACTTAGTCCACAATTATGAGAGTTATAGGGCTTAGCATACATTCCCAATGTCCAGTCCATATGTATTTGGCACCTGACTTTAACGTTCTACTATCTAACCATCTAACCATGAGTTTAAAGTTCTATATCCAACTCAGCTTCCATCATAACTTGCATCACAATTTTAAAAATATCTTCTTAGATCCAGAATACCTTCTTAATTCCTAAAGACCTCAAAATTTAACTATGAGACTCTAGCTATCTATTCTTCAACCACCTCAGAGAGGTGAGAGTGACAAATAAATCTGATTGTACATGAAGTGCAGGGCCAACAGCTTCCAAAACTAAGAAATGACACACCAGTGAATGCCTGGACAGTTTCTAACTTCTCTCCATACATTACAGCATCAATCTTCAGCCATTTGGCCCCATTTCTCTGACAGACATTTATTGTAAAGCAGGAAAAATGAAGGACTTGTCTACCCTGTCTTGGCAGAGGTAGGCTGTTGACTAGCCTGCTTCCATGTTGTGTCTTTTTTGGACAGCATTCTGTCTACAATTGAAGCAAGGGATTTTTCTTGCCAAGAGATAGGCTTGCCACTAATTCAACCATCTCCAATTGGAGATTCCTTGATGCTCATCTTCTACTTGGAGTAGAATAGGGGGTGCTGTCAGGAGCTGACATGTCTCGATATCAAAAAATCTTAAGTTAAGAAAACATCTTTGAATGCCATATTCTGCAGATCTCTTGAGGTTTCTGAAGAGCAGCTATCTACCTCTTATATTTGGATGAGCAAATGTTGCTTGTCTCTTAGCAAATTGATATCTGATTAGCTTAGAAAATAACTGTGATAGACTGTCCTAGTACCTAACAAAATGACATACGTAAATGACTATTAGTTTGCATTTCTTAATTATTCAAAACAGATTATGACAGTTGATAGCAAAAGGGCAAAACTTCACATTTCATTTGTAAGCATTATCTAGGTACAATACTTTAAAAAGAGTTAACCTTAATTTTGTATCAATACACAAAGATCAATACCAATGTGGCCAAATATAATCTTAATTTTGTATCAATATACAAAGGTATAATAGCATATTCAATAATCTGTCCTTTTTTTGATCATTCCTATATTATGTCTATGTTCCATTTTTTCTCCAGTCTGTTCACCCCTACATAGGAGATAAAGAAGGATACAGAAAGAAAAAAAGTCCTTGGGTCTAACCTCCAAAAGCTATTTAACAAGACCATTTAACAGCTTGTAATCTCTTCCCCTTAATAACAAGATTATCTATAACCCATCAAATGACCAAAGGGTGGAAAATCACCCACCCCACCTTCTGGAGATGGCGCGTCGCTCTCTTAAAATGACTTCTTGCTGATTTGGGACGTAGTACACCTGTTTGGGGCCCAAATAAGAATGGAAAAATGGTTAAAAATGTTAATAGAGTCATTTGATATTCAGTCCTTTTGTGCTCAGCTATTTAAATGTCCTAAGAAGTTTGTAGACAAAAGCTGAACTTCAGGACTTTATAGAAGTTCTGGCAGGAACAGTCTGTGGAGCTGAACAATATTAGTGATTTTGAGTTGTTGTGGTTGTAGACTTTTGAGAAAACAGCTATTGAGGAAGTCTGGAAGGCTGGATCAATCTGGGCTACTTGTCTTCTTTGGTGTGTGATCTGTTTTCTTCTGAGGTTGTCCAGTTGTACCTGGATTCCTTAGATGGATGCTTTAAATCTCCTGGAAAGGTAAGAACAGAGCCCTGCCTTAATCCTACCTCTGGGACACTGCTTTTTTTTTGGGGGGGGGGGGTTCAGGTAATATTTTGCCTGGAGCAATTTTGGTTTTTTGAGAATATAAAAAGTATTATCTTTCAATTGAGATTTTAAAAAAGAAATTATTTTGATATTTTGGAACTAAACAAACTTTTAGTGTATATATTTTGAGATCTCAAAGGACAATTTGTTAGAATTTCAGCATGCCTTTTATGGGTATCTTTTAAACTTAAATCCTGCCAAATCCTATGTGCCTGTCTCTGCATTCTAAGTATTGGGATCAAAGGCATGTGACTCCCAACTGATGGGATTAAAGATTTGCTCCACCACCCCTGTATTGAAGTTTTTCTCTGTTTAGATCTTGCTTTGTGTCAGGCTGACCTTGAATTCTGAGATCTGCAGGTTTCTTTCTCTAGTGTGTTGGGATTAAGGGTGTTTCCTTCTCAAATGATGGGATTAAGGGTGTGTACCATTACCACCCTGTTCCTTGTAACTCTAGAATTTATAAGAAAACTAACTCTATAGTGATCCTTCTGTCTCTGCTGGAGTTAAAGGCATGGGCTAACACTACGCATTTCATATATTTTACCTTAGCTCCAAATTTTTTCAACTTTGGGAGGTTTAGAAAACCAGGTTGAGCTACATTAACCTTTAATTTATTTACAGTATTTTAAACATCTTACCTGCTTTTTAATACCAAAGCATGAAAATATCCTTTTTGTCTACAAAACAAAAAACAAAAAACCTTTTAAGCTGCTATCAAGTTTGTGTAAACTATGTGGCCACCTGCAGTCTGACATTCCAATCTGAAATTAAGGCCATTTTCCTTTCATGCTAGTAAGGCAATATACTTTTGGTAAATTATAGTTTGAAAATTTTATATTGTGTTTTTATTATAATTTTAAACTTATTAACTCTTTTCTTAAAAAAGTATTATTTTGTTTCCTCAAGTTACTTCTAGAACATTGTTTCCTCCCTCCTCCCCTCCTGGCCCCTCCCTCCCTCTCTTCTTTCTTCCCTCTCTCCCTCCCTCTCATTATTCCTCTACTTGGTAGTCTCCTCCTCAGATAAGGTGGGCCCTCCCATATCATACTCCCTTAGTTCTTCAGTCATGTGAAGGCAAAGAATTTCCACTTGTACTGGGGCTTGATATGGCACACCATCTAGAGTAAGGTGTTACACTAACCTGCAGCAGATTCCGTGACTCACTGCTGGGTGAAATTTTTCCTAGGATAGTTATCCTAGGTTCCTATCTATTTGGGGTCTGTGGGTTGTAGGATGGTTATCCTGTGATATATGGTTAATATCAATTCATAAGAGAGTACACACCATGTTTATCTTTCTGGAACTAAGTCAGCTCACTTAGGATGAGCTTTTCTAGATCCATCCATTTTTTTTTTAATTGCATGATTTCCTCATTTCTGATAGCTGTGTAGTATTCCATTGTATAAATATACCACAGGTTTTTTTTTTAATCCATTCTTCATTTGAAAGACATCTGGGTTGCTTCCAGTTTCTGGCTATTACAAATAAAGCTACTATGAATATCGCTGAGGCAATGTCCTTATGGTTTCATTTAGAATTTTTTGGATATATGCCCAAGAGGGGTATGGCTGGGTCTTGAGGAAGAACTATTCTCAATTTTCTAAGATATCTCCAGATTTATTTCCAAAGTGATTGCACAAGTTTGCACAACCACCAGCAATGGGGGAGTGTTCCTCTTTCTCCACATCCTTGCCAGCATATGCTATCATTTGAGTTTTTGATCTTAGCCATTCTGACAGGTGGGAGATGAAATCTCAGAGTTGTTTTAAGTTGCATTTCCCTTATGACCAAAGATGTTGAACACTTCTTCAAATGCCTCTGAGCCTTTAGATATACCTCTTCTGTGAATTCTCAGTTTAGCCCTGTACCACATTTTTGATGGGGTTATTTGATTTTTTGGTGTTTAATTTCTTCAGTTCTTTATATATTTTGGATATTGAGCTATTGGTGTTCTGTTCAGGAAGTTGCTACAGTGCCAATGAATTCCAGGCTTTTTGCCACTTTCTGTTCTATTAATGTTAATGTGTCCAGATTTATGTTAAGGTCTTTGATCCACGTAGACTTAAGTTTTGTACAGGGTGATAAGTATGTATTTATTTGCATTCTTCTACATGTTGACATTCAGTTAGACTGGCACCATTTATTGAAGATGCTTTCCTTTTTCCATTGTATGTTTTTGGCTTCTTTGTCAAAAATTAAATGACCGTAGGTGTGTGGGTTTATTTCTGGGTCTTCAATTCGATTCCATTGGTCAACTGGTCTGTTTCTATACCAGTACCATGCTGTTTTTATTACTATTGCTCTGTAGTACAGCTTGAAATCTGGGATGGTGATACCTCCAGATGTTCTATTATACATGATTGATTTAGTTATTCTGGGTCTTTTGTTACTCCATATAGTTGAGGATTGTTTTTTCCATATCTGTAAAGAATTAAGTTGGTATTTGGATAGGAATTGCATTGAATCTGTATAATGCTTTTGGTAAGATGATCATTTTTATTATGTTGATCCTACCTATCCATGTGCAAGGGAGATACTTCCATCTTCTGATATCTTCTTCAATTTCTTTCTTCAGGGACTTGAAGTTCTTATCATACAGATCATTCACTTGCTTGGTTAGAGTTACCCCAGGTATTTTATATTATTTGTGGCTATTGTGAAAGGTGTTGATTCACTTATTTCTTTTCAGCCAATTTATCTTTTGTGTAAAGAAGGGCTACTGATTTTTATTTTAATTTATTTTGTATCCAGCCACCTTGCTGAAGGAGTTTATCAGCTCTAGGAATTCTCTGGTGGAATTTTTGGGGTCATTTATGTATACTATCATATCATCTGAAAATAGGGATACTTTGACTTATTCCTTTCCAATTTGCATCCCTTTGATCTCCTTTAGTTGTCTTATTGCTCTAGCTAAAACTTTAAGTATTATGTTGAAGAGATAAAGAGAGAGTGGGCAGCCTTGCCTTGTCCCTGATTTTAGAGGAAATGCTTTAAGTTTCTCTCCATTTAGTTTGATGTTGGCTATTGGCTTGTTGTAAATTGCCTTTATTATGTTTAAGTATGGTCCTTGTATACCTGATCTCTCCAAGATTTTTAATATGAAGGGGTGCTCTGTATTTTGTCAAAAGCTTTTTCGGCATCCAATGAGGTGATTATGTGGTTCTTTTCTTTCAGCTTGTTTATATGGTGGATTACATTGATGGATTTTGTAATGTTGAACCACCCCTGCATCCCTGAGATGAAGCCTACTTGATCATGGTGTACGATACTTTTGATGTGATCTTGGATCCGGTTTGCAAGTATTTTATTAAGTATTTTTGCATCCATGTTCATAAGGGAAATTGGTCTGAAATTTTCTTTCTCCATTGGATCTTTCCAATTTTTTAAGTGTGCAAAAATGGAACAAAGAAGAGCAGAAAGGAACAGATGTAACAAAAAGAAATGAAGGAAGGCAACAGAGAAAGCCAAGGCACAGAGAGTAGGAAGATTTAGGGAGCCCATATCTCCTGGTAACTCATTTTCCTGTATTTAAATTTCAGATCCTGAACACAGAGTATGGGTGCCCTGAGACAAAATTAATTTCTATTTCTGGCAACATATTTACAAATCAGAAAATTATACATGTAAATGAAGTAACAGCCCGAAACCACACACTGCTCATCTCCCCCTCCCATTAGCTTGTGTGAAAGCAGGTTGGTGGCTCACTGGGGAAATGCAAGCTGTGGCAAGAAACCCACCTCCATGGAAAGCCCAATTATGAGTCTAGAAGATGGAAGATTCCTCTTGAGATCAAGAAGGACTCTGCAGATAAGCATGGCTTCTAGATAGAGTATAAACTCGGTAGGAACATGTTAGAATAGCAATGGTTAGCCATCAGGAAAATTATTTTCAAGATTGTAGAGGTAATTGAGATAGAGTTACTTTTGAAGATAAAAATATGCAAAAATTTAAAATTAGCAAATATCCTACCAATATAACTGTTTTAGTTACGGTTTTCATTGTTGTGAAGAGACACCATGACCAATGCAACACTTATAAAGGAAAACATTTAATTGGGGCTGGCTTACAGTTTCAGAAGTTTAGTCCATTATCATCATGTGGGAAACATGGTAGTGTGCAGACAGACATGGTGCTGAAGCTGAGAGTTCTACATCCTGATCCGAAGGCAGCAAGGAAAGATTGTCTCACTGGGCATGCTTGAGTATATATCAGATCTCAAAGACTGCCACCACAGTGACACACTTTCTCCAACAAGGTCATACCTCTTAATAGTGCCACTACCTATGATCCAAGCATTGAAACACATAAGTCTTTTGGGAGTCATACCTATTCAAACCACCACAATGACAAAATTAGATTTTGAACCACACAAATGGAAAATAAATTTTCCCCTAATCAATTCTTTCCAGCACAGAACTGAAGTTTGAGATTATATCTGCCTTGTGCCCTATCTACTGTTAAAGTGTAAAAAGTATAATTCTTTTAGTAAGGTTCTAGAGTAACAGAACTGATAGAATGAATATGTGTACTAAAGGGTGTTTGTTAGACTACCTGACATGCCAAACAATAGTTATCTGCATACTAGAGAGGCTGAGAATCTAGTATCTGACTGGGCCACAAGGTTGTGTATTCCTCAGTATCCAAACCAGGAGGATTCCTGGAGAGTCACTGAATTTTAGTCCACATTACAAGCCCAGTGAAAGTGAGTTTGGATATCAGTAAAAATGCAGCAGCAGCAAAAACAACAAAGAGAGCAACAGAGGAAATCAACTTTCCAGAGAGATGTGAAGGTAGTGAGGGAAAAAACAAAACTTGTTTTTTGGGTGTTTTGTTTTGTTTTTGCCACTTGAAGGTGCCACTCACATTTAAGGTAGATCTTCCTACTTCAACTAAACTGATGAACAAAAATCATGAACTTTGCTATTGGTTCCAGATCCAGTCAAGTCGACAATCAACACTAAAGGTCACAGAGATTAAATACACACATAAGTAATGTCACTTTTGGCAGAGATGTGCACACACTCAGCGGTGGACTGTGTAGTGATGTTGTGAGTCTAGTTTTTCAGAAAGCAGTTTATTTTATATTCCACCCAATAAATTTATTATACATAAAAATTGGACAATAGCTATGCTAGGCTACTTCTAGTTGAAAGAAATTAAACATAAATACGTTGTCTTGTATTCCACAATTCAAAACAATGCCACAAGAGGACCCACGTTTCCTGCCAGGTGTTTTATAGTTAGTTCTATTGAAATCTGTCCAGTGTTTTCCCATTGGTTAAACACAAAAAATGGAGATGGATGAGAAAGCCAAGGGGCAAATTCTGTCTTCATCATATCGTGCCAAGATACCAAGAGTATATATTGACAGTTGTTCGTCACTATTGATGCTGCTGTTGATTTCAGAGAATTAGTCTGTTTCACCACCTTTATATATGTCTGTGCATCAGTATTGATAGCATATCTTTTACTTCTAACATCACTAATTTGTATTTTTCTTTGTCTTGCCTAAGATATCATTAGTTCTATTTTTCTCTGTTTTTATTAAAATTGCTTTTAATAACATATTATCATTAATTCTTTGAGAATTTCTTATAATTTATTATTTGGATCATATACATACAAAGTTTTCCCCCAACTCCTCCCAGATCCATCTCCTCTATGCTACCCCCTCTGATTTGTGTTTTGTTTTCCTTGTATGTTTCTAGAAGAGACTATCTCACATCAGACTTTCTGGTCTTCTGGCTCTTTGGCACCCTCCTTCCTCACATCCTTTACCATAGTGTTCTTTGATCCTCATGTATGGGAATGTTTTATGAATGTATCATTCACAGACTGGTACCCCACTTTTAGTTGTTCTCTGTATTTTCATGAGTTGTAGCCTTCTGTGATGATTAAAAGCTTAGTTTTAAAAGCAGGAGCACACATACTCAAAATCTTCCACCTATGCACCAAGTAACCAGGGTACAAAATCTCAAACTAGAGACGACTTACAAAAGGAAAACGTTTAGTACAGCACATGGTGCATCTTAGAGATGAAAATGGCTCAATTTAGTCATAAATCATTTGTGAAAACAGAAGTAATCTGGAGAGAATAGTCTTCTGAAGAAAATACAAAATAAATTACATAATTAACTTAAAAAATTTAAGATGGAACTTAAAATTTAGAGATACATAGAATCCTGAGTTACTGGGTTTAAGCACACTATGTTTTGTGTACTGTGTGAGTTAACCAACTTCTGAAAAAATTTCTTTTTTTCTTTTTTTCCTTATTTTTTATTAATTCAAGTTACATCTCAATCGCAGTCCCCTCCCTATTCCCCCTCCAGTCCCACCCTCCCACCCTCAACCCCCCATCCTCTTCCCTTTTTTTTTTTCTTTTAAGTTTAAGGTATATCTTATTTCCCCCTACAGTTTCCCCTTTCAGTCCAACAAATGGCTCTTTCTCTTATAATAATAAATACAATACAGTACAACAGAGGTAATTAGGCTACAGTTATGAGGGTTATATGGCTTAAAGTACATTCCCAATGACCAGTCCATATGTATTTGGTACCTGACTTTAACATTCTACTATCTAACCATCTCCATGAGTTTAAAGTTCTATATCTGACTCAACATTCATACTAACTTGCAACACAATTTTAAAAGTATCTTCTTAGATCTATAACACTCTCTTGACTCCTAAACAACCCAAAATTTAATTATGAGACTCTAGTTACCTGTTCTTCAACCACCTCAGAGACCTGAGAGGGATAAATATATCTGATTTTATGGGAAGTACAGGGTCTGCAGCTTCCCTAACTAAGAAATGACATACCTGTGGCTGCCTGGACAGTTCCCATTTTCTCTCCATATATTACAGCATCGATCTTCAATCATTTGGCCCCGTTTCTCTGACAGACATTGATTGTAGAGCAGGGGTTATGAAGGACTTAACTACCCTGTCTTGGCAGAGCTGGGCTGTCGACTTACCTGCTTCCAGGTTTTGTCCTTTTTGGACAGCATTCTGTCTACAGTTGGAGCAAGGGGCTTTTCCTACCAAGAGATAGGCTTGTGACTAATTCAATCATCTCCCACTGGAGATTCTTCGATGCTCATCTTCTACTTGGAGGAGAATAGGGGTGCTGTCAGGAGTTGATATGTCTTGATATAAAAAAATCTAAAGTTACGAAAACATCTTTGAATGCCATATTCTGCAGATCTCTTGAGGTTTTTGAAGAGGCCCTATCTATCTCTTATATTAGGGTAAGCAGACGTTGCTTGTCTCTTAGCAGGTTTATTTCTGATTAGCTTAGCAAGTAACTATAATAGGCTGTCATAGTACCTAACAGAATGACCGGCTTGCATAACCATTAGTTTGCATTTCTTAATTATCCTAAACAATTTATGACAATTAGTAGTAAGAGGCCGAAACATCACATCTCATTTTTTTCTTTACCTCCTAACCCTTCCATCCCATTTCTCTGGGGTGGGGTGTCCTTATATAACAGTCCCTCATCTCAGTTTAGAGGTCGTATGAGGGCCAAGAGCCTCTTCATTCATTGGGGATCAACGAAGCAGTACCATCAGTGAAAAGTGTCTCATTGCCCGGGAGAGAGAACTACTAAACAAACAAACCAATAAGCAGACAATAGATAAAAAAGACTTAAAAATAGAAAAAAATATAACTAATATATAAAAAATAAATAAAAATTAAAAATAAGAAGTCTATGTCCAAGTTCCCTTTGGTGTGTTAGTTGTAGTAACGATACCTTCTACTATATAGCTAAATATCCTACTATAAGTGAATAGATGCCATATGTGTCCTTCTGAGTCTGGGTTAGTTCACTCAGAATGAGCTTTTCTAGTTCCATCCATTTGGCTGCAAATTGCATAATTTCATTGTTCCTAATATTCCATTGTGTAGATGTACCACAGTTTTTTAACCCATTCTTCGGTTGAGGGACATCTGGGTTGTTTCCAGTTTGTAGCTATTACAAATAAGGCTGCTATGAACGTAGATGAGGAAACTTCCTTATGATTCCGTGAAGAGGCATTTGGCTGTATACCCAGAAGTGGTATGGCTGGGTCCTGAGGCAGAGCCATTCCAAGTTTTGTAAGATATCGCCAGACTGACCTCCATAGTGGTTGCACAAGCCTGCATTCCCACCAGCAATGGAGTAGGGTACCCCTTTCTCCACACCCTCACCAGCATGTGCTGTCATTTGAGCTTTTGATCTTAGCCATTCTGACAGGTGTGAGATGGAATCTCAGAGTCATCTTGAGTTGCATTTCTCTGATGATTAAGAATGTTGAGCATTTCTTCAAGTGTCTCTCAGCCATTAGGGATTCCTCCTTTGTGAATTATCTATTTAACTCTGTCCCCCATTTTTTGATTGGATTATTTGGTTTCTTGGCATTTAATTTCTTGAGTTCTTTGTAGATTTTGGATATTAGCCCTCTGTCAGATGTGGGGTTGGTGAAGATTTTCTCCCAGTCTGTAGGCTGCCTCTTTGTTCGAATGACAGTGCCCTTTGCCTTACAAAAGCTTTTCAGTTTCATGAGGTCCCATTTATTGATTGTTGATCTCAAGTCCTGAGCTGTTGGTGTTGAAAGAATTTCTTGAAAAGTAATTTTAGAATCAACTACACAACCAATTTTCACTCATTTTGTGTGTGTGTGTGTGTGTGTGAGAGAGAGAGAGAGAGAGAAGGAGGGATGGAAGGAGGGAGGGAGGGAAGAGTGATGGACAGAGACAGAGATTTTGTATCCTTAACAAGATCCCTATTAAGAAAAGTGAAGAAAGAAGTTTCACATATAAAGGAGGAAAGGAATATATCAGATGAGAAAGAAAGAAAGATAGAAAGAAAGAAAGAAAGAAAGAAAGAAAGAAAGAAAGAAAGAAAGAAAGAAAGGGAAGAAAAGGGAGATGTGAGAAGTGTCACATGTAGTACTTAGAGACATCTGATAAACCAAGGTTTCCTCCATGCTGATCTTTGCCAATGGAGCCAGGAAGTTAACAGTTGTAGAGATCTACTGTCAGCAGGTTGTAACTAGAAAACACAAGCGTATAGAGCAAAGTTACACCCAACTGCTCTGAGATGTAGAGATGGTCCAGCAAGCACTCATGATACTGTCAAAGACCTGGCAGGGAGCACGAATAATTGGAGTTGACATGTGTTAGTGATTGCATGCACGGATGCTATGACAAACTGATGCATTACGTTGCTTTTTAAGAATCTAGTTAATGACAATTAGATAGTGAAAAGCCATAATTTAAGATGTACTTGGGCTCACCTCAGGTTCAATTGATACAAAGGTTTCAGCAATGATGATGATTCTAGATGAATGTTAATGATATGCTCCTATGTTAGTGAGAAGACACTAGAAGTTTACTGGAACCAAACATTCTGAAGAAAGAAATTATTGATAATGGTTGAAAGGGGTGGAAGATAAAGCCAGCAGTTGATGCCAGGTTCCCTGTTGCCAAGACAAGTCAACCTTGGCACATTGGGGGCTTTGTGAATCATCTCCCTGTTGGAATTTCAAGCCAGAGAGACCAGCTGTGATATTTCTTAGGCATTGCCAGAAAAGCCAAAGCTTGTCTCAAATGAAAGGCATAAACAAGGGAGAAGGAATATACTAGGGTCAGTAATACAACAAGAGCATTAATTTTTAGAAGCAAAAGACCTTTTACCCAATATTTATAAGTTCAAGGATAGCAAAAACAATCTTGAAAAGGCATTCAGTGTGGAAAACAGCAAGGCAGCAAGGGAGTTCAGGATGGAATTTCAATTGTCCTAAAATGGTCACACTTTCACTTTTCATTAGACATTATCTACATGAGGCACAAATGAGTCTTTGAATCCATAAGTGTTCATTGTGATCAGTATACTTTAGGCAATGAGAACAGTACAAAAGGTTTAGGTGCAAGGGAGTTACTGGGCCTATATAATTGCACCTTCATATAACTTCAAATCTATTAAAACAACAAAGAAAATTGCAGTCACTATGCATTGTCATATTAGTTATTAGGGAGAAATATATGATGTGGTACTGTGGAAGACTTAGATTGACTTCTCCTGGATAATCAAAGAGATCCTTAGAGGAAGTCATCTTTAATATGACAGCAAATTGCTAAGTAGAAATCAGTTTGGTGGTTCAGCTAGAAAATTGTTCAGGAAAATGGTAACATTTATGGAAGAGAAAGGTTGATGCAATCTTGGAAGTATTTTTCATTCCAAAATTTTAGCATAGTACTTGTGTGTATGTATGATCTGTAGAATGCATGCAAGTGTGCATCCTGATAAATTGAACGTGTGCAGTCATCTATGCATGTATGTGGGTGGAGAGTAGTAGTGGGAAATGATGTTAAGAGGTCCCCAAAACCCAGACACCAGATGGCCATGCATACAATGTTTGGCTCCTTTGTGTGAATAACTTTTGATTTTACAGCATGTTTATTTGCATGGATTCTTGGGTTTTGTATTTGCAAGTGACAACATTCCAACTCGAGATATCTAGAAATAATTGTCTTTTGTCACAGAAGAAGTAGTTAGAGGTGCACCTGGAATTAAAGTGATTATATTGTTTTTCATTTCTATTTCATTATTTTTATCTTTGTATGTATTCATGACCTATTAACCTGTTATTTCAAGCACTAATTTTGTGGCAGCTTACTACACAGCATTAGAAAGTATACAATGAGCCTTTGTTCCTTGAATGCCGGTTCAGTTCTAGCTCTAAGACACTCTCAGACAATTATCTGATTGACTCATTGTATAGCATATGCCTAAACCTGAGCCATTCTCTCTCTGCAGACAGGAAAAAGGTGGATGCACTGATCCATCCAAGCAGGTCAGAAGCCAATTCTACCAGTCAATAGAATCAGAGTGGTAAGGACAGTTTCTAGAATCAAAATATAGATGAAACAGAGTTGAGTGGATACTGCTTGCAAAAGATGGGAAAGATACATAGCATAGTATTCAGATAACAGTATCATACTAAAGAATGAAGAGGGGATAAGCTAGAGACAGGAGTGAAGTGTGGAGACTTGTAATAATTTCCTAGAGTTATGATTGTTACCTGAGCCTGAGTAACAGAATAAGTAGGAAGCAACATATCACCTGGGCCCAGAAATTGGTACAAATTAGGCACTGAATAAATTCTTGAATAAGTAAATTCACCAGTGAAAAGATAAGGGAACACTGATGAAAATGTGAATAGCTTCTGTATTTAAAGGACTTAGCCAATATTTCTTTTAGCTATGCAAACTGAGTCTCCAAGGCCATGAAACTCCAGGATTCTTCAACAGAGAATGCACATTAGGCTATAAATATGAGTGTGATTACATAACACCCTGGATGTTCAGTTTGCCTTTGTGGGCCACTTGCTGTTATCTGTGAATCACTATAGGCTGACATAATACATTTCCCTCCTTAGCCATATGTCTCCAGTCACTTGTCATCATTCCTCATCACCAAAGTAACTCTTCTTTACTTCCTTTCAATAACTTGCATGACTAAGATGGCCTCCCAATCAAATGAGGCCCCTTGTCCTTAGGTGCCTGCTGTGGCTGGCTGCCTTTGCTACAAGCAATTGCCTGGGCTATGACCTTCTTTCTCTCTGATATTTTCCACTTCATTAACTCGGAAATTGTCCTTAGATTAGCAAAGTTATTTCTCCCTATTAACTCTCAGCAATATGGCCCCATGTTCAGATGTAAATTGTACTAAGTACCCAGGGTTGAGTGAGGATAACTGGACAACTGTATTAAAAGAGATTAGTAACTCTGGATAAATAATTCAGCTTTTGCTATTAGCTAATATGTATATAAGACTTGCTTCTCTTTAATTGTCCTGAGGTTGCAACACCTTAGTAGTATTAATCTTTTCTATGAATTGAATTTCTTTCCCAAAAATGGTAAGAAGCCATATTCAGCATCCATAAATCTGTTCTTATATCAATAGCTGGAATATAATGGTTTGTAAAATAGGAATGGCACCAGTCCTGTGGAACTTACATTCCCTGTAGACAAAGATAACCAACAATAGGAGTGTGTATTGAAAATGTAGTCATTAAAAGTCTTAAATTAATGTAAATGTAATACTGGCATACGTTTGAAGAATAAATGAAGACTAAAGAATGGAAAATGGTTAGTGATTCTTGTTCTATATATAAAACTATACAATAAATTTCCTTTCTCCTGTATTCAGAACCTCCTGAATAGTGTATATTTTATATTAGAATATTACAACTATACCATATTATAATGTGTAACAATATATAATAGTGTGTGTGTGTGTGTTTGTGTGTGTGTCTGTCTGTCATACCAAGTTTAACAAGAGAATATAGTAGTTCAAGATCCTTACCATGTAAGTCATTTTTTTTTATGTGTAGTTTCTGACTTGTTGGTATCATCATGGAATTTGTCCTTCATCAGTTCAGGCATAGAATTAATGTAGAGAAGTAAATTACTATTTCTTGGGCCTGTAGTATGTCTGCCACTCTATTAGGTATTTGTAAAACATTTACAAAAAATATTTAGATTTAATCTTCAAGGAAGGGAGTAGCCAGTTATAGCCAGCCTTATTTACAGACCATTCAGTTGAGACTGCAGGTTATACTCCAGACTACTCAGCAGAGAATGGAGCTAGGACATCTTGGGCTTCAATAATTCATTTTTTATAGTCCTTTGAATGTCCTATCCATAGCATCTATGGGTAGAGCCTAAGATCACATTACTTTTGCATCAGGCATGTTACATTTATGGCTCCTTTAACATTTTGAACAGTGAAAACCTCAGGTGTGTGTGTGTGTGTTTATGTTTACCTGTGTGTGTGCACGCTCGCACACTTACTTGTGCATGCTTGTGTGTTTGAGTATGTACATACACCACAAATCTGCTTTTTTTTCTGTAAATGACTGTTAAGATTCTCATCTGCAAGACTCTTTATTTATCATCATTAGAGTTCATCTGGCAGTGCCATAAAAGTCTTTCTACCCTGCTAGAAGATTTCACATGGATCCCAGCATGAAGATTTTACTTGTCATCTCTTGGTAAAGGAGTATCTATGCTTTCTAAATTATGTATTAAACATTTTCTGCCACAATTAAGCCTAGTAGTATTTAGTCTCATGTTTAGAGTCATATACTTTATATTCTCATTTTTTCACCTCCTTTATTGCCTCACTATACCCACAGATTATAAACATTAACCCATTGAATCACCTCAAGAAGTCCCATGCAGTTTTATTTTCTCCTTTGGACTCTTACTCATCTATGAAGATGATGTCTTCACAGTATCATTATGATAGGGAGAGGGAGGAATGTTCTTATTTCTACAATCACAATTTGGCCTCTGTGTGTAGACAGAAACACATTTGTGGAGCATTGGGATCCAGATGGATATTGTAAAGCTGAGGTAGAAACATTCTGAGAACCCAGGTCTCACCAACGTGCCAGGTTCATCATCTAGATAAAGACATAGCAACAGCCCTGTTGACCTGTGGACTTAGCTTGATGTTATTGTGGTGTTAATTCAGCCAGCATCACCACCTACCAAAGTGGTCAAAAGAACCAAACTTGTGCCATTCATCCTTGTTCCAGACCCTCGAACCTTCTGATCTCAACCATGTGAGTCTTTATATTAGTTATTTTTCTATTGCTGTGATAAAATAGGAAAACTAAGGCAATTTATATAAGAAATGGATTATTTTGTGATTATAGTTCCAGAGGGATGAGAGTTTATTATCATCATGGTGGAGAAGCAAGGCAGCAGGCAGGTATGGCAACTAGAGCAGCAGCTGAGAACCAAATAAACAGGAAGTAGAGAGTGAACTGGGCATGACAGGAAAGTTTTCAACCTCAAAGCCCACCTCCAATGATGAACATCTCTTCAGTCTCCCCTAACAGTGTCATCAACTGGTTTCCAATTTTTCATATAAGTGAAAATATGGGGCTATCTCATTCAAACCACCAGTGACATAAATCATCTTTGGGCCTTCTTAGTCACAATCAATGAAGAGTCCTGATCACCCTGGAACCCAGTGGAAATCATATATGCCCATGTTCCCTGAGTAAACACTGATACATTTGGTCCAATTGTGAATTGTAAAGCAGCCCTGTTACTCTCAGTTGAGGTGTTAAGGCAGTCTAGCTCACATAGAGACCTGCTAAGTGACTTGGTAGAACTTTTTCCAAGACCTCAGCAGGACTCACACATACAACTGGTAATAGTCCTACCATCTGAGGCTGCAACTGTAAAGCCTGAACTAGCCCACTGTCCAAGCCTCAGTAGCCAAGGTTTTGAAGAAAATCATGTCTCTCCAAAGATCTATGCCTACCAGGATTCACCTAGTGTTGACAGAAAACAAAATAAGCAAAAAGCCTACTGTTAAACATCTTCTGAAATTAAGAAGAAACAGAATATTTTGTGATTATAGATCCAGAGGGATGAGAGATAAAGAACCTCCAGACAAATAAAAGCTAAAAAAAATCCCTGAGCCTTAGATCTTCTCCCAAGAAAGTAAAGTCTCTAAATTGAAATGAAAGAAAAGTATGTAACTCAGTAGTAAGGGTAGGCATATAGTCAAATTCAGCCTACTGTAACACTATAATACATAAATCACTTTAAAAGAAAGGTTAAAAGAAGAAGTGTTACATATAATTAAAACCACTACAATTAAAAATATAGCCCTCTTCCTTAAATCCAATATCTATATCATAACCCTTACCCAACTGCTCAAGAAAAATATCAGAAGAGCAGGCAGAATGATTTATGAACCAGAGGTTGGGGAGGACTGCTTCAAGACATTGTCTATAGAACATGATTGGGTACTTGCACTAATGAAATAATAGTAGCTGTGATCACCTGCACAAGACTAAGCCAGTTAAAATTTCAAGACAGAGAAAGGTCTCACAAAAAAAACAATTATTAGCTGAGAAAGTATTGCCAGCTGATGATTGATGTGGGAGGAAGGGTCATGTTTCTTTCAAGGGTGCAGCTTATGGTAAGTTGTCCATCCTCCACTGGATAGTCCTGTACCCATGCACATATTGGCAACACTATTTCAATACAGCAGTCATTATAAAATCAAAACTAAAAATAAAGAGAACATGGAGTTGAGAAAAGGATGTGACTACTGGGTCTGACAGGAGTTTGAGAAAGGATTGGGGTATAGACATGATCAAAGTATACTACATAAATGTATGAAATTCACCAAGAATAAATACAAAATGTATTTTAAATGTAGACTATGCCTACCATACCATAAAATAGTCTTTGTGCAAGATATCAGTAGAATATCAGTTTGTGTGTGTGTTTGAAATAGCTATTGGTATTAAATTGTTGGTTTTTTATAGCCTTGAAATTGTACCCCCTGCATGTCTGCAGTTTTGTTCTCTGCATATTTATTACATTAACTATGATCAAGAACAGTCTGAAAATATGAAATGGAAAGCTCTCAGAATAAACAATTTATGCTTTAAATGACTTGTCATTCACAGGAGTGTGGTGAAATTGCTCAGGATATGTGAAATGAAAAATTCAAGAAATAAACAATTTATAAGTTTTACATTACATGTCATTCATAGAAGCATGATGAAATTGTTCACTAACCTACTGTATTCCATCCAGGATATGAATCAGTCTGCTGTCCAGCATTCCCTCAACTTATTCTCAATCTGTCGGTTAATCATTTAGGAGCTGTCTGGGTTATCAGACCAGTTGTCCTCATATCACAGGGCTTTTACCAAGTAACCTTTATTCATTTTAATAATGGCATTAAATGGAAAGAATGGTGATGGCATTTTACTATAATAAATTGTTACAATTATTCTATTTCATCATTAATAACTGTTAGCCACTTACTGTGCCTAATTTAAAATTTAAGCTTTATCATAAATATGTTATGCATAAAAACAACTGGTAAATGTGTAGGGTTTGGTACTAACTGTGATTTCAGGGCATCTTGGAACACATCTGCTTGGGATACGGGGCAACCACTTTGTATACTGGTATAACTCGAAACTTCTTGGCATAAATATTTGAGTGGCTACACAAAAGCAAAGGATGAAGGGTTCAAAGAATACAACTGCATAAAATTCACTGAGTTAAAAAAGGCAAAGTGGGAGTGGAGCAGAGGCCCAGGGCCCAGAAGAGAGGCCAGTAGCGTGGAGCAGAGGCCAGCAACGTGGAGCAGAAGCCAGCGCTGACCCTGTTGAAGAAGTGGGCATGAGCCACTTAAATATCCAAAAAGTAGCTCCAAACCCCAGACAGGGGTACTCACCAGCCTCCAGAGCAACCAGCTTCCACACCGGCATCTCATACAGTAAAACTGCGGGACCACCAAGATTTATCTCCAGCAGAGCAGCAAGTAGACTGGGAGGCACAAGCATATCTGGGCTTACCCAGAAAGGTGTTGGACATAGAGGTCTGTCTACTTGATATACAATCACGTGGAAGAATATTGCACCCAGACAGAGCAGAGGGATGCTCTTCCTGAACCAGTACAGTGTCTCACAGGTCTGATCACTGCAGGGCCTTGGCAGGCAGTCCCAACTGTCAGATAGAGGTACATCCTGGCTTCCTGAGCACCCAGAATTCACACAGTCACCCCAACACCCTAAAGAGGACTTGTAGTGCCACTGAAATGGTCAGATCAGAGTGGGCTGACAGGCGGGTGATCAGGTTATAAGGCTGTGAAACTCCACTGAGTCCAAGACCAACGGACGGGTTGCAGTGTTCATATTGGAGCCAGTGTACCTTGCCCCTTCTAGGCAGGATAACCTGTCTTCAGCATCTACAGCTACCACTAGGGAGCAGCAAGTTCTTAGCATTTGTGCACTGCCGAATGATACAGACTACAAGGGCTTTCTGCTTAGGGCCGAGAGGCACAGAGGTGCCCTGGGGACAATCTAGAAGAAGCCACCTGGCTGGACCATAACCACAGACCACACACATGAGCGGTAGAAGATCTGCAGCTCTAGCCTACAATCCATGGTCCTCTGAGCCCCAACAATATCGCTAGGAAGACCTGCTAGAACCCAAGACCCTGCAGGCTGAAATAACTCATACCACCCAATCCCCGACCTGAGTCCCCCAGTTGGGACACAATGGGAAGGAGTGAACTTTGGGGGCCTACAGAGACCCAACCCCAATCTTAAGACCCCACTTAGCTTCTGTTAAGCTACAGACCACCAAGAATATACAGACTCTACACCAAAGCTCCCTCCTTGGCACCAGGTCCAGAAGACATCAGGAACAATCAGCTGAGGACAACCAGATGACTAAAGGTCAGCAAGAGAACAAAACTGACAAAAATCAGGGAAATATGACTTCAACAAAATTCATCAAGGTTAACACAGCAAGCCCTAAACATCCCACCACAACTGAAACACACGAAAATGATGACAAATCTATATTTAGAAAAATGATAGAGTCCTCCAAAGAAGAAATTAAATCCCTGTACGAATTTAAAGAATCCTCAGTTTTACAAGTGAAAGCAATGGAGAATACCATTAGAAACTTCCAAGCCATTGCAGCCCAACATGAATGGGAAAGAGATAAGGTAATGAAAGATTTAAAAGATTTTCAGACAAAGACAAGCAAATTGGAGAGGGAAACATATAAGACTTGAAATTGGAAGTAGAAGCAATAAAGAAAACACAAGCAGAGACAATACTGGAGGTAGAAAATCAAGGGAAGAGAACAGAAACTACAGAAATGAGTATCAAAAATAGGATACAAAAGATGTAAGAAAAATTCTCAGGTGTGGAAGATTCGGTTGAAGAAATCAGTACAACAACCAAAGAAAATGAGAAATAAAAAATTTCTCACCCACAACATCCAAGAAATCAAGAACTCAATGAAAAGATGGAACCTAAGAATTATAGACATAGAGGAAAGAGAAGACTCCTGACTCCAAGGTCCAGGAAACATCTTCAACAAAGTCATAGAAGAAAACTTCCCAAACCTAAAGAAAGAGATGCCAGTAAAATTCCAGGACACATACAGAACACCAAACAGATAATGCGAAAAAAGAAAGAATGCACACAACAAAGAAAGATTATTAAAGAGGAAAAGGCCAAGTAACATATAATGGCAGATCCATCAGAATTACACCTGACTTCTCCTCAGAAACTTTAAAAGCCAGAAGAGCATATAGGCAGACGTCCTACAAGCTCTAAGAGAACACCTTCTTCTCAGCACCTCATGGAACCTTCTCCAAATTCGACCATATAGTTGGCCACAAAGATAGCCTCAACAGATACAAGAAAATTGAAATAACCCCTTGTATCTTATCAGACCACCATGGAATAAAGCTGGACTTCAATAGCAAAAGAATCAACAGAAAGTCTACACTCACATGGAAATTGAACAACTCTTTACTAGAGGACCACTGGGTCAGGGAAGAAATAAAGAAGGAAATCAAAGACTTCTTAAAATCCAACGAAATGAAGGTACAACATACCCAAACCTATGGGAAACAATGAAAGTAGTGCTACAAGGAAAGTTCATATCACTAAGTGCCTTCAAAAAGAAAATTGTGGCAGCTCATATTAGCAAATTAACAGCAAAAGTAAGAGAACTGGAAAAAAAGAAGCAAACACTCCCAAGAGGAGTAGTAGACAGGAAATCATCAAACTTAGGACTGGAATTAACAACTTAGAAACAAAAAGAGCAATACAAAGAATCAATGACACCAAGAGTTGGTTCTTTGAGAAAATCAACGAAATAGACAAACCCTTAGCCAAATTAACTAAAAGGCAAAGGGGAAAAAACCAAATCAACAAAATCAGAAATGAAAAGGGAGAAATAACAACAGACATTGAGGAAATCCAGAGAATCTTTAGTTCCTACTTTAAAAATCTATACTCCACCAAATTTGAAAAGCTAAGTGAAATAGACAATTTTCTTGATAGATTCCACTTATCAAATTTAAATCAAGATCAGGTTAAAAGATCAAAGAGTCCTATAACCCCTAAGGAAATAGAAAAGTCATTAAAATTCTCCCAACCAAAAAAAGCCCAGGGCCAGATGGTTTCAGCACAGAATTCTACCAGATTTTCAAAGAAGAGCTAATACCAACACTCTTCAAACTCTTCCACAAACTAGAATCAGTAGGAACACTGACAAACTCATTCTGTGAGGCCACAGTCACCGGGATTCTTAAACCACACAAAGACTCAACAAAGAAAGAGAATTTCAGACTAATTTCTCTCATGAACATAGATGGAAAAAATACTTAATAAAATACTGGCAAACCGAATCCAAGAACACATCAAAAGTATCATACACCATGATCAAGTAGGCTTCATCCCAGGAATGTAGGGATGGTTCAAATATGAAAATTCATCAAAGTAATTCACCGTATAAACAAGCTGATAGGAATAAACCACATGATCATCTCACTAGATGCTGAAAAAGCATTTGACAAAATCCAACATCCCTTCATGATAAAAGTCCTGGAGAGAACTGCCATACAAGGACCACACCTAGAAATAATAGAGTCGATATAGAGCAAGCCAGTGGCCAACAT
Organism: Lophiomys imhausi; assembly: GCA_907164525.1. NCBI lineage: Eukaryota > Metazoa > Chordata > Mammalia > Rodentia > Muridae > Lophiomys > Lophiomys imhausi. The sequence goes on from CAJQZJ010004888.1 coordinate 13,740,047, forward strand.
CAAATTAAATGGAGAGAAACTTAAAGCATTTCCTCTAAACTCAGGGACAAGGCAAAGATGTCCACTTTCGCCATATCTTTTCAACATAGTACTTGAAGTTCTTGCTAGAGCAATAAAGCAACTAAAGGAAATCAAAGGGATACAAATTAGAAAGGAAGAAGTCAAATTATCCTTATTGCAAACGATATGATAGTATACATAAATGACTCCAAAAATTCCACCAGAGGACTCCTACAACTCATAAACACCTTCAGCAAGGTGCCTGGATACAAAATTAATTCAAAAAAATTGGAAGCCCTTCTTCATACAAAAGATAGTTGGGCTGAGAAAGAAATTAGGGATGCAACACCCTTCACAATAGCCACAAACAAAATAAAATATCTAGGGGCAACTCTAAGGAAGCAAGTGAAAGACCTGTACGACAAGAACTTCAAGTCCTTGAAGAAGGAAATTGAAGTTAATATGAGTAGATGGAAAGATCTCCCATGCTCATGGAGAGGTGGGATCAACATAATAAAAATGGTCATCCTGCCAAAAGCAATATACAGATTTAATGCAATTCCTATCAAAATATCAACACAATTCTTTATAGACCTGAAAAAAACAATTCTCAACTTCATATGGAATAACAAAAAAAAAAACAATAGCTAAAGCAATCCTGTACAATGAAAAACATCTGGAGATTTCACCATCCCAGATTTCAAGCTGTACTACAGAGCCATGGAAATAAAAAAAACAGCATGGTACTGGTATAGAAACAGATCAGTGGATCAATGGAATTGAATTGAAGACCCAGAAATGAACACACACACCTATGGTCACTTAATTTTTGACAAAGAAGCCAAAACCCTATAATGGAAAAAGGACAGCATCTTCAACAAATGGTGCTGGTCTAACTGGATGTCGACATGTAAAAGAATGAAATTAGACCCATACTTATCACCTTGTACAAAACTTAAGTCCAAGTGGATCACAAACCTTAACATAAAGCCTGACACACTAAATCTAATAGAAGAGAAAGTGGGGGAAGTTCTTGAACTCATTGGCACAGGTGACAGCTTCCTGAACAGAACACCAATAGCTCAGACTCTAAGACCAACAATCAATAAATGGGACTTCATGAAGCTGACAAGATTCTGTAAGGCAAAGGACACTGTCATTAGATCAAAACGGCAACCTACAGATTAAGAAAAGATCTTTACCAACCCCACTTCCGACAGAAGGCTAATATCCATAATTTAAAGAACTCAAGAAATTAAACACCAAGAAACCAAATAATCCAATCAAATAATGGGAAACAGAGCTAAACTAAGAACTCACAAAGGAGGAATCTCTAATGCCAGTGAGACATTTGAAGAAATGTTCAACATCATTAATCATCGGAGAAATGCAACTCAAGATGACTCTGAGATTCCATCTCACACCCGTCAGAATGGCTAAGATCAAAAACTCAAATGACAGCACATTCTGGCAAGGTTGTGGAGAAAGGGGAACATACCTCCATTGCTGGTGGGAGTGCAAATTTGTACAACCACTACGGAAATCATTCTGGTGATATCTTAGAAAACTTGGAATAGCCCTATCTCAAGGCCCAGCCATGCCACTTCTGGGTATACACCCAAACAATTCCTCACCCAACCACAAGGACATATCCTCATCTATGTTCATAGCAGCCTTATTTGTAATAGCTAGCAACTGGAAACAACCCAGATGTCTCTCAATTGACCAATGAATACAAAAATTGTGATACATTTACACAATAGAATACTACTCAGCTATCAGAGAGAAGGAAATCATGCAATTCGCAGCCAAATGGATGGAACTAGAAAGTTTATCCTGAGTGAGCTTCCCAGACTCAAGGAGATGCACATGGCATCTATTCACTTATAATTGGATTTTAGCCACATAGTACAGATCCTACAACCAACAGAGGATCAGGAACATAGACTTTTTTACCTATTAATGGGACAATTTTCCCTAGAGGTGCTACCATGTAGGCCCCCCAATGCAGAAGCTCTTAGCTCTCATATGACTGTTGAACTGAGAGGGGATGGTATGTAGGGACACTTCACATTGGAGAAGTGGAATGGGTGGGAGGATGGAACCAGGAGAGGTGGAAGGAGGGCACTGTGATGGAGATGTAACTTGAAGTAATAAATAAACATAAAAAATGCAAAGAAACAATGGAGCTCTTAAAGAATCAATAGTTAATAGATTATAATAATAAGTTTTGCTTTGACCAAATACTTTAAATGTAAATAGAGTATATTCTCCAAAGATATAAAATGCTGAAAATATTTAAAATAAAAAATGAGATACAACAAAAGTTCATCTTGTCTATGTGAGACTCATATAAGCTTTAATATATAATCTCAAAGTGAAAATATTGAAAAATATGATCTTTAAGATAGCCGTAGAAGTAAGGGTGGATCTACTTGAAAAAATAATTTCAGTCAATATCTGTCACAAGAATAAAAGATAGATACTGCATAGCAATAAAGAGGTCAATTCATCCAAAGATATAAGTGTGATCATGTATACATCTAACATCAGATAACCTAAGTATGTGCATCAAATATTAACACAATCAAGTAGTGAAAATAATGGTAGAATAATATTAGGGGTCATTGGTACCTCATTTTCTACAACTTATACATCATTCAGACATAAAAAGAGAAAAATTGGACTTTAATAATGATAAACACAAAATGGACCTTACAGATACATATGGAATATACTATACAATGCAACACATATAGTTTTTTTTTTTCCAGAGTCAATGTACAATATTCACCACAATAGACCATAAACTCCAAAATTAATGTTAGGCACATTGAAAATAATTAAACCTCATTAAGCATTTTTACCATGTTTGTATAAAGCTTAATTCAGTAACATAAGACAATCAGACAATTCACAAATATGTGAAAATGAAAAAAATAAGCTCTGGAAAAACCAATGGCACAAAGGAAAATGAGGAAGAAAAGAAATCAAAGAATGTATAGATTAAACTGTAAATACAATATAACATCACTTATGGAATTCAGCAGAACTGTATCTATGAGAAAAGCTATAGCAATTAATGCTTACATTAAAAATCTCAAATACATACCCTTGCTTTACCCCTCAAGGGGCTAGACAAAGTCAGTAGAATAACCTAAATAATAAATATCAGTGAAGAAATAATTGAAATGGAGAAGACAAAAGAAAGACTGACAAAGCTGAAGATTTTGATAGATCAAAAAATTCGACAAAAGTTAAATAATCAAGAAAAAGAGAACTTTAATGAATACAACCATAAAAGAAAGAAGAAAATTATAACTGAAATCATCAGAACAAATAACCATTTGACCATTATGAACAATTTACCAACAGATTGAAAGAAATGGGTGTATTGTAAGAACATTACCACCTACCAAGATTGAGCTATGGAAAATGGAGCTTTTGAAAGGAAAGAAAATGTCAATCTTGAAGAAGCATTCAAAACCCCTTCTCCCCATCACCCAAAATAGTTTCAAACCAAATAAGTCTGTCCATGAACTCAGCCAAATAATTAAAGACTGAATTACAACCATTTGCAACCCCCCCCCCAAAAAAAAAAACCTGAAGGCCCCTGCCTGCCAAGTCCACCTGGGGCAGAGCCAGCAGAGGCAACCTGTCCCTCGGAGATCCATTACCTGATTGTCCAAGGGGCCTGTGGGTCCCACAGGAGCATCCAGGTGAGACCTTCTCCCCACTGATTCTGGTCCACCTGAGCCCAGCCCCAGAGGTGAGATGCACTCTGTCCACTGAGCTCCGTTGTCAGGCCCGCATCTCTTCTTGAATTGGCTTGTAGGACACCAGGGACATTCAGTTCCACCTGGGAAACATCCAGCAGAGGTGACCAGCATGCTGTTCCCTGAGCTGCACTGTCAAGCCCAAGGCTCTTCCTTCCTTCCTGAGGGGTCATGCCAGCATTAGGAACATCCACTCTACACCAGGGACAACCAGATGGCTAAAGGTTAGCATAAGAACACAATCAACAGGAGCCAGGACAATATGACACCACGAGAGCCCAGATATCCTACTACAGAAAGTTATGTGTATCCTAACATAGCTGAGTCACAAGAAGATGACCTTAAATCCAATCTTATAAAGATGATAGAGGCCTTTGGAGAGGAAATGAATAAATCCTTTAAAGAAATACAGGAAAATATAATCAAATAGGTGAAGGAAATTAATAAACCTGTTCAAGACCTGAGAATGGGAATAGAATCAATAAATAAACACAACCTGAAAGAATCATATTTCCTGGAGATGGAAAATCTAGGGAAGAGAACAGGAAATTCAGACACAAGCTTCACCAATAGAATACAGAAGATGGAAGAAAGAATCTCAGGCATAGAAAATACAGTTGAAGAAATAGATGAATAGGTCAAAGAAAATGTTGAATCTAAAACATTCCTGAAACAAACATCCATGAAATCTGGGACACTATGAAAAGACAAAACCTAAGAATAATAGGAATAGAAGAAGGAGAAAATTCCCAACTCCAAAGCCCAGAAAAATTTTCAACAAAATCACAGAAGAAAAGTTCTCCAATCAAAAGAAAGAGAAGCCTATAACCATACAAGAAGCTTAAAAAACACCAAATAGATTGGACCAGAAAAGAAAATCTTCCTGCTACATAATAATGAAAACACTGAATGTACAGAACAAAGAGAGAACATTAAAAGCTTCAAGGAAAAAAGAAAAAGCAATATATAAAGACAAACCTATCAGAATTACATTTCATTTCTTGACAGAGACTCTAAAACCAGAAGGGCCTGGGTAGATGTCTTGCAGACTCTCAGAGATCAAAGATGTCAGCCCAGACTACGATAGCCAGCAAAACTTTTAATCACCATGTATAGAGAAAACAAGATATTCTGCGACAAAACCAAATTTAAACAATATCTGCCCAAATTCAGCCCTACAGAAGATGTTCAAAGGAAAACTCCAACCCAAGGAAGTTAACTACATGCAAGAAAACAGAGGAAATAAATAAATCCACATCAGCAAAATCTACAGAAAGGAAACACACACACACACACACACACACACACACACACAACCACCACCAACATCAAAATAACAGGAATTAATCATCATTGGTCATTAACATATCTCAATATTAATGGACCCAAATCCCCAATAAAAAGACACAGGCTAACAGAATGGATGCAAAAACATGACCCATCATTCTGCTGCACACAAGAAACACACCTCATCAACAAAGATAGACATTGCCTCAGAATAAAGGGCTGGAAAAGGGGTTTTCCAAGCAAATAGACCCAAGAAACAAACTGGAGTAGCCATTCTAATATCTAGTAAAAATGGAAATTGAATAAAAATTAATCAAAAGATATGAGAAAGGAACTCATCGAAGGAAAAATTCCCCAGGATGATGTCTCAAGTCTGAACATCTATGCCCCAAATGCAAGGGCACCCACATTCATAAAAGAAACATTACCAAAGCTTAAATCACACAGAGAACCACACACTTTGATAGTACGAGATTTCAACATCACACTATCACCAATGAACATGTCATCAACACAGAAACTAAACAGAGAAATAATGAATCTAACAGATGTTATAAATCAAATGGACCTGACAGATATCTACAGAGCATTTCACCCAAATACCAAAAATTAGATGTCCCTCAACAAATAAATAGATAAAGGAAATGTGGTACATTTACACAGAAGAATGTAACTCAACTCTTTAAAAAATGAAATTCTCAGGAAAATTGATGAAACTAGAAAAACCCTTACCCAGAAATATGGTGTGTATCTGCTTATACGGTGATATTACCTGTGAAGTCAATAATAAGCAAGCTACAATCTATAGAATTTAGGTATAGAGTGGGACAGATAGCTATTCATAAAAAGAGTTATGGATAGTTGAGAGGTGAAAGATAGAACAGGCAGATTAAGTGGGGAAGGGAGGAAATAGGAGAACAGGGAAAGGAATATCAGGAAAGACAGTTAAAATTAAAAGCCACTTGAGGGGTAGTATAGAAACCCAATGCATTAGAAGACTCATAAAGCATACATATATGAAGGCCATTTAATGAACTTGCCAAACTTTGGGGGAGACAGATCCCAACTAGATATCTTTGTCACCAAATGAAGCTTCCACAACAGAAATGGAATATATCTAATTGCATTGTTCATGAAAGGGGTCTCATGGTAACCCCCAAACAACCCAGGCAGTTGCCAAGACTATAGGTTCCTTTCCACAAACTGATGGCAAGTCCCCATTGTTGAAAACAATACCCATAAAACTCATTGAACATGGAAAAGTTGAGCTGGTGCCTACATGGAGCCTTTATCCCTATGTGGTAGCACCTTTAACTTAGAAAGGTACTCTGTAGCTACCAAATGAGAACTATAAGCACCAACCCACCCACAAACCATTTGATGTACTTTGGTGTTCTGCCTACAAGATACACTAATGCAATGTTGGCACAAAACTTGTAGGAGTAACCAACCAATCTCTGATTTGACTGAAGGCCCACTCTTAAAGATGGAACTCCTATATGACACTGCTTGGTGTCTAAGAACCTATGACTAGATAGCCCAGGGACCTAGGGTAAAACCAAATACTATTGTTCTGAGAATAAAAAAGTAACAATAAAATAACTCCTAATAACTTACTGCTATACTAATAGATCAATGCCTTTCTCAACCATCATCAAAGAATCTTCCTCCTTCTGCAGGTGAGAACAAATATAGAGACCCATATCTAGATATCATGCAAAGAGTGAGAAACCTTGGAACACTCAGCCCTAAATGGAATGTCTCTATCAAATCTGTCCACTCAGTGCTCAGGGAACCCTGAAGAAGAGGAGATGGAATGAATGTAAGAGCCAAAGGTGATGTAGGACACCAGGTCCCTCTAAATCAACAGGATTGGTACACATATGAACTCACACAGAATGAAGCAGCCTGAACAAGGTGTGCACATCTCTGCAACAGATGAGATCCTAGAGCTGAAAGAAGTGAACACATTCCTGCACTCCTAACCCAAAAGCAATCTCCAACTGATAATAACTTGCAAATGAAAATTTAGTTTTCTCCAAAGGAGTCTCAATGGAAAGAATCTACTCTTCAGGGTAGGCCCTACGCCCAGCCTGGATGGTCAACAAAGAACTCAATGGCATCTTTATACGTTCCATGTCTCATAATGTTGTATCAGGGCTTTTCAAATAATTTTTTTTATCTTTTCCTTCCTTCCTTTCTTCCTATTTATTTATTTACTTATTTACTTATATTTTTCCAGACAGAGTTTCTGTATTTTGCCCTGGCTATCCTGGAACAAACTCTGTAGACCAGACTGGCTCAGAACCCAAAGATCTGCCTGCCTTTGCCTCCCAAGTGCTAGAGTTAAAGATATACACACCACCTGGCTTACTTTTATCTCTTTTAAATTTTTGCTTATTAATTTTTTTTCCCTACAGGTTCTCTGTGTATGTTATGGCTTCCAGTTTAGTGTTTCCTTGGAATTCCTAAGTGTGCAAATAAGTTGATCTCTGTTTCTTGTGCCTTCTTTTCAGCTTTTCCTTCTGTTTACTTTTCTCAATTTCAATGTGTTAGCTTTTGTTGTATGCCATTCTTCGGCTTCTGGCAGGGATCCGGCCTTGTCAGACACCAAACAGGAAGTGCACACTCCACCAGAAGGTCAGGGCTAGGTCAGTCTGGGCAAAAAATGGTGAAACATGGGATGTGATCCGTCCAATGCCACAGGATACCCAGGAGAGGCAGGAGAGAATTTTCTCCACCACCAGCAAGTGTTACAACTCTCTTAGCTAAGTATGCAGCAGGATTAAGGCTAAGCCTCTCTGATATGCAGAGAAAGATTGCTGCTCTTTTAGCTAAACAGCCAGTGCTGAGCTGGGCAGTTTCAAGGAACTGGGAACTTCTTGACCACGCAGAGCAGCTGGAAAAATCTGATGGTTGTTTCAGTATCAGTCAGCAACCATTGCCCCCACAGATAATAGTATGGCAAGCAGTGTGGGTGCAGGAGAAACGGGAGCTTCAGAAGTGGCCACCAGGGTGACCAATGAAGGTGATGGAGATGAGATCTTGACTAGGTGGCAGGGGTGTGAGCTGATGCTCCGGGTGCTCAGAAAGGAGCTCTGGCTCCCAGCTGTAGGAGACCTGACTAGGCAGCACTGTAGAGAAGTAGGAGCCTGACCCCCAAGCGAGCCAACTTAGGCAAGAAGATCCAGCAACAAATTCTTCCTTCCCGAGTGCAAAATAAACAGCCAAGTCTCAGATGATTGAACATGGTAGAATGGAAAGAAAGAGTTTATTTCATGAACAGAGCCATTATAAACCCTGAGTGGTGGAGAGGGCTTTTGGAGGTGAATGTGTTTGATTTACTGGGACTAAGGGTGCCAGGGAAACTTCATTAGCATTGTCCTATCATAAGAAAGGAAACCCAGTACCTTAATTAGGCAACAAGGTTGGGGAAGAACTCCAGGTACGGTATGGTTAGAGGCATGAACAAAAGACCATTGACTGAAAGCCAAGGCAGCAAGAGATCTCATTAGCATGAGGAGGTACCTCCTCCAGGTGTTTACTCAGTGGGTTTCTTATTGGGGGAAAGGGTTGGGACTGTAATCTGCCTGAGAGCTATGTAACAGTCATCAGATAGAGGAGTAGTGTTTGGGATTCCTCAGATCAGGTGGAAGAGGGAACCCCACTGAAAAAAGGGAGTACATCATTTAGCATTGAGCTCAGGGGCTTTCTATTAATGCCAGACAGACTTCCACCTTATCAGCAAGGTCCAACAGTTGTATATTTTTTATTATTATATTATTAATTATATTATTGTTTTATTCTATTATTATCCAGTTAGAAGTCTTTTTATTTTTTAGTGAGAGACAGAAAGGGGGGCAAATATAGATGGGAGGGAAGTTCAGGAACATCTAAGAGGAGTATAGGAGGAGAAACCCACACAAAAGATATAAACAATGAATATATGAAAAAGGCTTAGCACATATGACCTTGTGAGAGGAATAAGCAGCCAGAATGACTAATAAACAGACAATTGCTAAATGAGGGGAAGGTGAGATAGGAAATTTTTTTTTTTTTTAATTTTAGTTTTGGCAGTACCAGAGCCAAGCCTGGGAGCATTGTGCATATAAATCAAGTGCCATTCTGTGAACACCCTCCAATTCTGGGGCTTAACAGTGGGCTATTGTGTGTATTTATATGTGCAATGATATCACATCATTAACACACTCACTCCTCTCCTGGCTGCCTTATTAAAGTGCAGAGTCTAGGCAATCAGGAACTGTACCATGCCTCATTTATATTACTTCCAATATCATTTGTCACATTTCACTGTACATATTTATGTGTTAAACAAACATTGAATGATTAAATATTTTGTCATACTAATCATGGTGGTATTAGTCCAAGTCACAATATATACAGTGTCATATCTCATTACATGCATTTCTTTGTAACTTTATTTGTTTTCTCTCTCTAAGTGTGAAGTTCCATGTCTCTGCATTCTGAAAAGCTGGCCGGAGAACTGTAAATAATCCATTCACAATATATTGCTTTTAAGTGTAAGATAGAGATGAAATGAACAAATACAGAATAATGAACTGAGCAGAGAGAAGAGAATCAAGGGATGAGTGAGGGGAGCTCATTATGTGACTTTGTAAAGAATACTTTGTTTCTAGAACTCTGTTTCCTCAGCTGATAAGATCAGGTTATTTTTGATGTGTCTTATATCAGTTACCTTTCTTGCTCTGTGACAAAGTAGCTGAAAAAATCAATTTAAGGAAGGTAGGAAAGATTTATCTGACTCAAATTTGAAAGTTACAATCCATCACAGCATCTGGGAGCACATGGTTGATACACCTGTATCCACACACAAATCAGGAAAAACAGAAATGGATGTTGGTGGACAGATAGCTGTTTTCTATGACTGCAGTATGCTTTCAAAATATAAGGAGTGGTACCGCTCACACTGAGGGGGAATCTTCCTTTCTCAATTAACTTAATCTAGGAACATCCTCAAAGACATGACCAGGGGTTTATTTTCTTGATGATTGTAAGTTTCATCAAAGTGTCAAACAAAACCATCTATCATAAGTCTCAACTTTAAGATCCTGTGCTTTTAAAAGCTATAACTTTGCTTTTTCAGCTAAGTAGTAAGAGGCCCCAAAGATCTTCATTTATCAGAAATATAAGGCATCATACAATTAGTACATAGATGTCCAAAAAGACAAAACAGGTTTCTGTAAGAAACCTCTTCTCTTGCCACTGCTGAATGAGGAAACTGAGCATTGGAGTGCTACAGGCAGTGATTACAGGTTATTAACTCCTTTCCAGTTACGAGTATACATTCTAATTTGCATTTATGAATATGCATGAGCAGCTTGCAGCTGAAGAAAATTTTGCCAGTTGTGACAAGGCCTGTACCGAAACTGAAACATGAGTGTTAGTGATGAGGGTGTGGGGCTTCCTTCTCCAGCATGAAGGCTGGGTTCTGGAAAGCTTCCACATTGACTCAGTGGGCGAATGTCTCACTTTCTAGAAAGACCTAAAACAAAATCAGTTTATGCTGGCTTCCCTTGGCGCTAGGGCTCAGAGTGACATGGCTAACACATTCTACTTTGTAGGAAAGTGGGAAGAGTGCTGAAATGAAGACTGAAGGACTAGAAAACAAATCTATCAGTAGTTATCCATTTCAACAAACTAAACACTAAACTTTTTAAATCCAAATATTAAAAAAAATTAACTGGTAGATAATTGGTACATATAGAGTGTCATGATTGTTTTGATGCATGCCTATACTGTACACTGTTCAAATCAGGAAAAACACATTCATCCCTCCAAACATTTATCAGTTCTTATAGTAAAACTCTTCAAACTCCTTTGTCTCATTTTTTAATTTTAATACTTTTTAAATTAAAATATAATTACATCCTTCCACCTTCCTTTTTTCTTCCTCCAGTCCCCATATTATTTTCTCTCAAATTTATGCCTTTTTCTTTATTATTGATATGTGTGTATGTGTGTGTGTAGAGATACATAGATGATAGATAGATGATATATAGGATGATGAGAGATAGATGATGGATAATGTAGATAGATGATATATAGATAGATTATGATAAAGATAGGTAGATAGATAGATAGACAGAGAGATAGATAGATAGATAGGCCACTATGGTGTTGTATGACCAAATTACAAAAGAATACCAAGATTAGACATATAAATAAAATCTAGAAAGGTATAAAATATAAGCATGGTATTATGCCAGAAATTGAATAACAACTGAAGCAGCTTTGGCCTCAAGACTTTTCCAGATCCCAATGAGAATTAGCACTCTGACTATTAAAAGTTGATAATTACACTACTTCAGATATAACAATCTGCCCAGATTACATTGGAGATTTTCTTTCTGTCTAATATCCTTGACGCCACAGGGCTACCAGCCTGAGAACAGGCTGTCATGCTTTGGCAAATTATGTCTCTAGATTGTTAAAAGTTGGGTTGTTGGGTTGATGAGGGGAAATGATTTTTAAAAATATTTAAAAGATAATTCTGTCATGGTTTATCAATGATGACCAAGAAGAAGTTAAAACACATGTCCAGGAACAAAAATGATATGACCTATGTTTTGGAACAACATGAATCTATCCTTGCCTACTGAGTTCTGTATAAATAAAGAAACACTCTGACTGCCAGTCAGTCAGGATGTAAAGCACTCCACACCCCCAATCCCAGTGCCTGACTCATTCCTCCCTTGCTGTTCTGGTATACACTTTTCTTCAGGCCTTGTCCTCACCTGGGTCTGAACCCCAGCAAGATAGATAGATAGATAGATAGATAGATAGATAGATAGATAGATAGATGGATGGATGGATGGATGGATGGATGGATGGATGGATGGATGGTTGGATGGATGGATGGATGGATGGATGGATGGATGGATGGATGGATGGATGGGTGGATGAACAGATAACCTGCTAAGTCCATTTAATAATGTTTTTATGTACATGATTTCAACAATGACCACTTGGTATTGTAGAACCATTGGGAGTTCACTCTTTTGGAAGACTATTCCTCTTCCTCTATCAGTAGTTATTTGTTGCCTTACATTGTATCTAGGAGTAGATGTCCCACATTAGTATATCTATTACTATTTTCATTACTCATGTCTCATATAGGAAACCATACTGTTCTGATAACATGGTTACAGTTTCCCTGCCATTCAATTTCTCCTGTTTTCTGGCAAATATTATGAAGTATATTATTATCTATAGTCACCTACTGTACAGTATCACATCAGCATAGTCTCTCATAGCTATAACTTGATTTACATATAGATCAGTCTTCTCCATCCTTCCTTTCCACTGTGCCCTCCAGGCAATGGCAAGGACTTTTCTTATCTAAACTTTTACAAATCCAACTTTTCTTTTACATTCCACATGCAAGTGAGACCTTGTGCCCCTTGCCTTTCAGTGCTTGGTTTCTTTCCATTAAAATGATTACCTCCAGCTCCATGCAGATTATCATAAATGAAGGCCATAGCTGAATACTATTCAATTATGCCATGTACATCTATCTCTTCATCGGCTTATAGCCACTTCAGATGTTTACATTTTGTGGATATTATGAAAATAATAGAGTAAATGCAGGGTTACTCCTTTGAGCTCATATCTGTTAATCAATTTATTAGGTCATTTGGTGGCTCTAACTTAATGTTCTGGAAAAACTTTGTTTCCCATGATGGATTCAGTGACTTACATTGCCAGAATTCCTTTCTCTATATGTACATTCTCTCCAGCACTTATTACCATGTATCTCTTTGTAGCAAATGGAGTGAATTTGTATCTAATTATATATTTCTCAGTAACTAGTGTGTTCCATGGTAACTATAGATGTTGGACTTTTTTTCATATATGAATGATCAAAATGTTAAAATTTTCCACCATTTGAATATCCTCATAAAAAATGTCTGTTGAGTTGTATTGTTAAATTGTAAAATTTGGAGACAGGAATTACTGGAAGGTCATAGGCCTAAACTGGCATACACAGTGGTGAACAGCAAAGCAACCATGACTCCAATAAGTGAGAACCAACACCTAAGGTTATCCTCAATCTCCACACACAAGCACCCTGTGACAAGTCCCCCACATACACAGGTGAACATGCAGACATACCCAAACATACCCACACACACATACACACATGATTGAAAAAAATTGGACTCTACAGGACATTTTGAACCTCAGTGTGTAAATAATACAAATAGTATGTGAATATAAAATGCAAATGTTGACACAAACTTTGTGATTAACTGAAAAAGTCTGAAGCATCAGCAAGTCACAGTGTTCAAATGTGGACTCAAGTTAACTCTTATCTCCAGAGTGGACTGGAGTAGGAACAATGTTATGTACTAAGCAATTTAGGCATTCATTCAAAACCTGGGGTAAACTGGTATAGAAAATTCAATGAAATCCACAACAGAACTTCTGAAAACTTGCAACAACACAGATTCCAGAGCAGGAAGCAAGATATCCCTGCTATATAAATAATGGGGTTGCTACAAAGCTGGTATGACATGTGTCCTGTTAGGATCTCAGAACAGTGAAAATATTCAGAGCCATTCTAGACCACATGAGCCTTATGATGATTCACTTAGAAAAGTAATGTAAAAGAAGCAGGATTTACCACCAGTATGAGACCAGACGCCCATTATTGTAGAGGAGCTATTTCTTGAACCCTTTCTCCCACTCCCAAAACTACAAGAATAATGAAACAAGACACCAAGAGATAATGTCTGTGTTGCATAAGTATAGAATTCTTGGTTTTAAAACATATGGTTAGTTGACAGACAGTGATTTTGAACAATTCCATAGACATGATTTCCTGGTTAGTCTTAGAAATATGCCTAGTTACAAGAGGCACTGTACTCAGGTAAGTTCCAAGCAAACGAATGCCAACTAGGTATTTGGCATTTTCCTATGGTTTGTCATTCAAGGAGTTTACAATGATAAATATTGGTTACTAACATAGGTGACATCATGTGCTTACTTATTCCTAAGCTCACTCAACAAGACCAGTCACTGTAGATTAAGTGTTTATGCAGTAGAAAAAGTTCATAACTTTTAACATCAGGAACTTATGAAAGTGTGTTACTAACTGCTCTTCTCAAGTTCATATCGCTCCTTTCTGGATGACGCCCAAGACTTATCATGTGTCTTACTCTTTTTTTTAATTCCCATTTTTCAAATTGGTTGAAAAATAAATTTAGAAGAAATCCAAGCTGGACATGATAGCATACATATGCTATCCCAGCACAGGGGAGACTGACACAGGAAGATTGACATGAATGTGAAACATGCCTGTGTCATATGGTGAGTTCCAGTCACCTGACCTGGGTAACAAACTCAATCTAAAGTTAAACACAAACCCAATTATTTAATTTCTCTGTTCTAAATACCTCAAGGCAGTTAGACTTCTGGTATACAAGGAACACTGTGAGAATGGAAGGATGAAGACATATAAAAGCTGGGTCTTCTATAAAAAAGAAATAACACTGGCCAAAGGAATGGTCAAAATAACTTTTTCACAGCCCTGGAAATTATCCAAAGCATTACAACAATCTGAAGAATAATTGGTGGATCTGGACAGAGTAGTGACTGGATTCAACTTACCCAATCTCTATTTCTTTTTTCCTAATACCATGCTGGTCTTGAAAAATTGACTCACAGCTCTGGGATTTGTGAACAACAGAGTGTTAGCCACTGAGGGAAACAAAATTAGAAAAGGTCCTTCATTTTACCCTTACCATCCTGTGTCCTGTATACATAACCACTTGAGATTTCTTCAATTTTCTATTTCTTCTCTTGCTTTTATACATATATTGCTTCAGCTTGGGATATCCCTAATTTCCCTAAAAGACATCCTTCAATGTCAACACTTAAAATAACCATCTCCTGGAAGGTTCAGAAGCACAAAAATATACTCTACAACATGCTCCATAATCCTTTCTTTTTACCTCTGTCTTAGATCTGATTTATGGTGAGACACTCATCTTTAAACCCTGAATCACTGGACAACAAAAGCCATGTTTTAACAGCATTTGGTAACCTAGGAGCTAGTATGTACGTAACAGAGGTTATGGTGATGACAAAATGTTTCTAGACACAGGAATACCTGTCTTCCGTGTGTGTACTTTAGTCTGCCCAACCTTCTCAGAAAATGTAAGTAAAATAAGTGACTTCTAAGATAGAAATGTATTTTCCCACATTCTTAAAGTTGGGTGTCTTGGGTTGGGATACTAGCTTCTACACAGGTTCTGATGGAAAGAAACTCTTTCAAGCTGGCAGACTGCAGCCAGCGTTCTTTCTGTTTTGCTACCTGGGCTTTCCTGGGTGCCTGCAGGTAGAGACAGAGAAGAAACAGAAAGAGACAAAAACAAAAAGCAGTCTTTACTTTTTATAAGGATACCAATTCTGATCTTAGCCATTCTGACAGGTGTGAGATGGAATCTTAGAGTTGTCATGAGTTCCATTTCTCTGATGATTAAGGATGCTGAGCATTTCTTCAAGTGTCTTTCAGCCTTTAGGAATTAATCCTTTGTGAATTATCTGTTTAGCTCTTTTCCCTATTTTCTGATTGGATTATTTGGTTTCTTGGTGTTTAATTTCTTGAGTTCTTTTCCCCGGTGGTTCTACCTTATAGGCCTCCAGTGTATGAGGAGGCTCTTGGCCCTCATATGACTGCTGAACTGGGGCGGGGGACTGTTAGGTAGGGACATTCCACTCCAGAGGAGTGGGATGGAAGGGTTAGGGGGTAGAGGGTGAGAGGGCGGGACTGGGAAGGGTGGAAAGAGGACACTATGATGGAGATGTAACCTGAAGCAATAAATAAATAAATTTTAACAAAAAATAAGGATACCAATTCTATAAGACAGAGATCCAATCAGTATGACCTCATTTAGCCTTTATTATCTCCTAGAGGCCCTAAATTCAAGGGAAGTCACACTGGGTATTCAGGCTTCAATACATGAACTTTATGGAAAATTAATTCTGGTCACAGCAATCTACAGCAGTGTAATATGCTGTAACCATGTGAAACAGTAATAAGTAAACTATAATATCATTATTAAGTCTGATCCCAATCACTTTATGCTGTCACAGTTTGGAGATTGTGTCTTGACCTTGTTCTTTGAAATGAATTCCCATGGCCAGAAAATATGCTAATTTATCATTAGGTAATCCGAAAATCAGCTTCCATTTCACCGATCTTCTCATTTTACATAAGAAGCCTCTTGTCCCAACCTGACATGAGTAGAAATAGAAATGTACCAATTAAATGATTGTTCTGTGTATCAAAATCCTCATTGGAATATGTTGGGCAGGAAGCAATTTTCTCCTCACTTATTTTCATGAATATACATGACTGAATTGTTGAAATCAAATACACATTAGTCAGAGTCTGTATCCAACATGAAAGTGTGTCTAATTTATCTCTTTTTTTTTTTCCTTTATAGCCTGGGATTTAAAAAAAAATGAATGGAGAAAGCTGACAAAATCACCAAATATTTATATGCAACTTAGCAATTTAGAAAGAACATGCATGCACATGTGGAGGAGGTATACTAGCTAGCACTGATTCACAGATAAGGCTCTGAAATGCTAATTTCTCCCAAGATAATTTGGTTGTTATATTACCTGTATATTTAAACAATCCCATCTACTACTTTTAGAATCTGAGCTTCTCTCCTATCCTTAGATGACTCTAAAAGTTCAAAGCTTAATTTTTATTTTGCTCTATATTTTATATATAATTCTGACACATATTAACTTAATCTATCTGCTCACAACACTCTTTTTTTAATTTATTTATTTATTGCTTCAGGTTACATCTCCATCACAGTGTCCTCTTTCCACCCCTCCCAGTCCCGCCATCCCGCCCTCTACCACCTAACCCTTCCATCCTACTCCTCTGGAGTGGAGTGTCCCTAAATAGCATCCCCCCTTCCCCCAGTTCATCAGTCATATGAGGGCCAATTGCCTCCTCATACACTGGGGGCCTACAAGGCAGCACCACTAGGGAAAAGTGTCTCATTGACAGGGAGGGAAAAAAAGGTCTATGTTCCTGTTCCCTTTGGTGCACTGTTGTAGTATAGATATCCTGTACTATATGGCTAAAATCCAACTATAAGTGAATAGATGCCATGTGCATCTTTCTGAGTCTGGGTTCGCTCACTCAGGATGAGCTTCTCTAGTTCCATCCATTTGGCTGCAAATTGCATTATTTCATTGTTTCTGACAGTCACAACACTCTTGCAAGCTGGACATAAGAAAATTAATTTAGGATGAGGATTTGGGGAGTGATTAACTCACAGAAGACCTGAGGTAACAGGGTTTAATTCAGAGCATCAGCGACCTGTCTGCACAGGATTCACAGAGCCCCTGTGCTCCATGGCTTATGCTCTCTTGATAATTGGCAAGTTTTCCATTTTCACCAGGCTTTCCTGTCTCATGTCATTCCCTCTCTTCATTTTCAGTTATGATATCTGCTCCTCGGGTTGTTACTTTTCTCATTTGACATAATATCAGGAAAAAAAAAACAACTTAAGGACAAGGGGACTTATTTTGGCTCACAGTTCAAGGATACAATCCATGTGGCACTCACAACTGACTGAATCTCCACTTCCAGGTAATCCCACACTGACTGTCGGTCTCTGCCTGCATCAGGCACACATACTGCAAGAAGGCTGCAGGTAAATCATGATGCCAGAGCTTGATGTGACTGCTTGCATTTGTCTCATCCACAGTCAGGAAGCAAAGAGGAATAGATGTGAGTGCTCTGCTAGCATTTCCTTTTTCATTCAGTCTGGTCTTCGTGGAAAGTTACTACCCAAATTCACTGTGGATCTTCCCTTCTCAGTTCAGGCATGTGGAGACTCCCTCTCCACCATCTTGGAGATGTGGCTCCTACCTGATTTCAAGTCCAGTCAGGTTGATCATGAGACTCAGCCACCACACTTGGGAGACTTAAGCCCAATCATCAGTCCATTTAGGATCCTCACCCTGACCTTCTTTTCATCTTTAATCAGTTTCTTAACCATGATCTGAAAATCTCTGGCCATAAATAAAACTACAATAAACATAAACTGTATTTATATTTAAAACTCTGGTTTTGGTAAGAGGTTAAAAAGCAAGTCAAAGCCTGGGGAAATTTTATACTTAGAATATGTTAAGAATTCCTACAAACCAATAATAAAAAAATTCATTTCTAAAAGCAGTTTACACTTTGATAAGCACTTCAAAAGCATGCACTCCAGAGAATTGAAACCATAAAACTGTGTTTAAGTTCATTTGAGCCAGGACGAAGAAAACTAAGTTCACACCCAGACTTAGTCTCACAGTCAATCCACTAAGATTCAACTCTTCTGACATCAGTGAGTCGTAGAAATTGTAGGCCTGGAGCCTCCCTGTTCTTGTATTGGGAACACATTCATAACCATAAAGAAAATCATCACTATCTGTTACAGTTGAGCAGCATAGCTCCCATAGTGCACACATACCACTTCTAGCCATATCACCATAGGAAATGAGTAAATATTTGCACTATGATTTCAGATTATTCCTCCAAATATCCTTTAGCTGGATCTTCATTTTCCTCAGTAGAAGATGAAGACTGAGAAGGAGGAAAATGTGGGGTTTGAAGCAAGAAATAGATTTTAATTTACCCTCAGACTTGTCCTTAAACACTAAAAAAGTCAGATTGCATTTTCTTGTCTGTTGCCTTACAGTTCAGATAAGGTCATATATTTTGTTTAGTGAGGGAATCAGTAGAAAATTCTACTAGTATGAACATGCACTCCAGTCTCTGCAAAACAACTGGTCTGATATTCTTTCACATTCTGAGTAATCCATCCATCCTAGACTTGAGGCTGAGCCATCAAGAGACAAAACATACAGACAAAAAGAAAACAGCAGCTCTGCTGAACAATGTAATTTACTTTTAAAATGTAAGGCAAAAGATAATACTAAGTAAGATATAGAATACACAGAAACATCTACAAAATGAGTGATTAGCACAAATCTTCTGTAAAAAGGAGATGACTTCAAAACACTAATCATGAGCTCTGTGTAGGCTGCTTGCAAAGCATGGAGCAGCAGAAAAGTTCAAAGGAAAAGAACAGAGAGAAATAGACAAAAAAGAAACAGGAGAGCTCTTGTAAACAATAATAAAGTTTATTCTAGACAACATAGAATAAATTGGATAAAATCAGAAACTTTATTAAAGCTGTTATTGTAAAATAAAGAATTGTTACACTATTTCCCAACTATGTAAAATCCTTTAACAAATTAAATTTGCAGACACATTAAAAATATGTAAAGGAAAAATAAAATACAAAAGTAGGAAGTTAATAGATTATAATTACTTTATAATTGTTAGTATGCCTAGTATGATTTATTTATAAAAACATAAACACATCAAGCACTCTTGAAGACAACATACTATTTTAAAATATTTTAATTAATACTTTGAGCATTTAATATATTTTTATATTCACTCCTTTCTCTCAGCTCCTTCCATATCTATCCCCAACTACTACCCAACTTTGTATCCTCTTTTTAAAGATGAAAATTGTCAAGTCCAAGATTGACCTATCAAGGGCTACAACCTTAAAGAAATCTCCTCAATTAGGTAGGATACTTCTTGACCACCTATACCTACATTATGGCACTTTTTTATTCTTGTATGAGCTTGTTCAGGTCTTATGCATGCTGTCACAATTATTGTGAGTTTAAATGTGCAACTGTGTTGTTGTGCCCAGAAAACAGTTTCCTTACAGTCACCCATCACCTGTGGCTCTTACAAACTTTCTTCCTCCTCTTCTCTAATGATCTCTGAACTTTTTTTTGAAGTTATAATACACTCTTTAATGGAAGTCAATTTAAACCATATTATTTCCTACAATGAAGAGAGTACATAAATTTGAAAACCAAGTTTTGAATCAAGAAGTTCCAAGTTCCAACAATTTCATTGCTATCTTATTGTATTCTCCTTGACCAGTTGTAGGTCTATTTGTTAATCACCATCTACTGCAAAAAGATGTTCCCCTTACTTACGAAGGATGAAGGATATACTAATCTATAGGTACAGCAACAAGATATTAGAAGCTGGTTTGATTCTGTGTCTGGTTAGCAAAATAACAGCAGGAAGTTATCCCCAGGGGCTATGACCTATCTATCCATGGGTTCTTGGCCCTAAAAACAGTACTATATATGGGTCCCACTTATTGGAATGGGCCTTAAATACAAACAGAGTATGAATGGTTATTCCCATAACATTTGTGCCACTATTGCACAGGTAGGCATATCTTGATAGGTTGGTCATTACTATAGCTCACAGCATGCACAACTGGGTAAGATTTGTAATTGTTTTTCTCCTCCAGGAGCATGCATAGTATCTTCCAGTACATGAAAGCTGGCCAGTGGCTATGACACTACCAGGATTGAACCAGTTTGATGTCCCTGTGTTCTGTGACTAAAGTACTGGATCTTCAGTAATAGAATCTTGATGAAAAATTCTGGGGGATAACCAAGAGCAATGACAATAGACTAAAATGTTTGGAGGAGTCTATGGAAACTTATTGGGTAACATCTCCAAAAGAGAAAGCCCATTTCCTACAGTAGTCTTTTTATTCATTAACCTATGGTATCCAGGAGAGGCATTATAGGGTAATTCCACTTAAATTCTTTTTATGTGTGTGTACTTATATATTTTAGGAAGCTCTTACAGAAGAAGGTTCCCATATGACTTTTTCCAATAAGCTTTAGTGTTAGTTTTGCCTCCCTTTTATTCCCTGTTCTACCCTTCCTGATGCCCTGTATCCCTTTATATTTTGTAATATCCCCTACAGGACCCCTTAACATCTTCCTGAACTCTACAAGTATTCCAAATGAAAAATACATATCTAAAGATTCAAAGCTTACATCCAAAAATGAGAGCAAACATGTGACACTTGTCTTTCTGGATTACCTCACTCAGAATAATTTGTATAAGAAAGAAAGAAGGAAGGAAGGAAGGAAGGAGAAAAAAGGGATATGAATAAAAAATTTCAAAATAGCCCTCTTTTCAGATGACATAATGCTATACATAGGAGGTCATTAAGACTAGAGCTAAAGACTACATTTGGCAAAGTGGAAGGAAAGAAAATTAACTCAGGAAGGTCAGTAGCCTTTCTCATGTGTCTACATACATTGTATGAACCATGGTCTCTAAAATGGGTAACATGGCAGTTGTATCTAAAGAAGAGAGGGATTAGTTCATGTCATCTGTGCACAAGACAAGATGATGAATCAGTTTTTTTTTTTTTTTTAAGTTCTTAAACCATTCACAAGATGTCAATCACAACTGATGCACATTTTTCCTTCGGTACTAAACATATCATTGTTTCTTTGATTTAGTACCAGAAAAAGAGTTCCTATTTTGGAGCTAAGTGGTATAAAAATACTTGTTTTGACCCAGTCTCTGTGTGCTAATTCTCATAAGCTAACTGTGTCAGCTATAAATTCTTCATATGTGCTTTCTCTCTCCACATAGAAACTTTATTCAGATACAAGTAGCATGTCACAAAACTCATCCTTTTAAATTGCATGATTTGATGGTTTAATGTGGACATTAAAATGAAAAGGTACAATAATCATTAATAAATGATTCTAAAACACATTCATTATCCCAATGAAATCCCATCTTTGACAATCACTTCCCATTCTACCCTCCCCTGCCCCCTGAGGACCACTAATCTACCTTATGTCCCTAAAGATTTGCTTGTCCAGGACATTTTATAGGAACTCATTCATACTTTCTTGTTTTCAGGGTTCATTCATGTTGTAATAGTAATTCTTTTATTTTTAAATACTATACCATTGCATAGATAAGTCATGTTTTATTTATCTCTTCTTAAATTAATAGACATTTGGACTATATTTGAGATATTCTAAATGATAATTCTTCAAAAACCAGACAATATGCAGAGAGTAGGCCTTGGAACACTCAGCCCTAAACATAATGACTCCATCAAATCCCTCTCTTCCTAGCAGCTCAAGGTAATCTGCAGAAAAATAGGCAGAAAGAACTTAAGAGCCAGATAGGATGCAAAACACCAAGGAAACAAGATCTTCTAAACACAGAAGGTCTGATGAACATGTATATGTACTCAAAGAGACTGTGGCAGTATGTACAGGGCCTACATGGGTCTGTGCCAGATGGGGTCCTAGGAATAAAAAGAAGTGGACACACATGCCCCCATCCCTACTCCGGAAGCTATCTCCAAATGATAACCACTTGCAAGTGAAAAAAAAATTAGCTTTCTGAAAGTGAGTCTCCCTGGGGAAACAAACTACTCTTAAGGGTAGTTTGCATGCCCAGCATTAAATGACCAACAGAAAATTGACTATATGGCATCTTTGGAGAATGTTTGTCTCAAAACGTCGTGTCAGGAAATTTTTTAACTCTGTTGGTTCTTTGCATATATGCTATGGCTTCCACTTTTGTGTTATTATGAGATTTCTGTGATGTGAATGTTGTGTCCCCATATTTATGTGTGTTTCTTACGCTTTTTCTTTGGCACTTTTCCTTCTGTTTTTTTTTTCCTATTCTAATTGGTTTCAATTTTTTGTTTGTTTGTTACATTTGTCTTATTTTGTTATTATCCCTTTAAGCCTGTTCTTTTTAAATGAGAAACAGAAACTGGATGGATCCAGATGGTAGGGAAAGTAGGGAGGAACTGGGAAGAGTTGGGGGAGTGCAAACTGTAATTACAAAATTTGTATGAAAAAATCTTTCAATGGAATAAAAAATAATTCTATGAACAGTCATGTAAAACATTCTCTATGGACACAGGTTTTCAATAATTTACAGAAACTGCCAAAATTTCTTCACCATTTGACATTCTCACCAACAATGTATGAGAGTTTCAATTTCCCAAATGTTTTCCAACACCTGCTGCTGTCTAATGTTATCCCATCGTTCCAAGTGAATTCAAAGTGGTGTCATGTGTATAGGTTATGTGTGCTAGAGATAATGTTCGAACAAGGTTACAATGAGTAGTATGGTTACTTCTTTATTGATATGTTGCAAGGCTCTTATTATTCACCTGAAAATCCTAATAGTATTAAAATCTGTATATATTCATATGAATATGTGTCATTTCTTCATATCTATAATGCCTATAACAATTTATGAATCAGACACAGTAGGAGATTAGAACAACTTATAATAAGACACAATAATTACAATAAAACTGCTATAAAAGTTATATGAATGGTATCTGACTATCTCCTCCTCTTGAATTAGTCAAGAAAGATACTAACATTCTCAGATCATGATCTGCCACAGGTAATTAAAACTTCAAAGCACACAACTATAACTAAAGGAGAACTGTTGTACACAACTGCTGTTCAACCCACATTGTATTGGTATTGATATTATTTCTGTTGTTATCATAAATAAAGATCAATGGGCAAGGTTCTTCATTGTAAAAGTGAAAAAAAAAGTAAGATAAAGAAGAAAAACTTTTTGAATAGGGCAGAAAAAGAACTTGCTGAAAACTTCTCTGGGCACTGATATATTTTTGAAGAATGGATGGAGATAATGGCTCAGAAACAGGAAGTGCCTTGAAAGGCTAAGAGATGAGGAAAACAGTCACGCTAGCTCATGTGAAAGCAGTGGAGTCAGGTGCCTCTGGCCTTCCAGGTGAGCCAGGTACCCCAGCCTAGCCACTCCGCTGCATCTCTTACAACTGCTTAGTAACAAAAAAAAAAAAAAAAAAAAAAAAAAAAAAAAAAAA